>PVIW01001122.1:0-337517 GCA_004026585.1 Noctilio leporinus
TTCCTTCCTTCCTTCCTTCTTTCTTTCTTTCTTTTCTTTAAGATTTTTATTCATGATTTTTAAAGAGGAGGGCAGGGAGGAAGGAAAAAAGGGAGAGAAACATCAATGTATGGTTGCCTTTCACCTGCCTCCAGCTGGAAACTGGCTTGCAACCTGGTTCTGTGCTCTGATTGGGAATTGAACCAGTGACCCTTGGGTTTGCAGGCTGTCACCATTCCACTGAAGCCACACCAGCGAGGGGCTCAGGTGCTTTCTTGAGATCTGAATAGCCTTGCTCTTTTGCTACTCAGTCCATCTCTTCAAATCAGGAGGTTTGCTGAGTTCCTTTTGGGTGTCCTTTCCCAGAAACTGCCCAGGACGTAAAGCAGGCCAATCATAGAGCTAGCCTCATTTGTTTGGCACCTTTAAGGCACCCCAGTCCTTTGTTCCCTAATGGCCAATGGCTTGAAAACCATTATTTCACATATTTTGTCTAGTGTTTTGGTTGACACCAAGGTAAATCTGGTCTTTGTTACTCTATCTTGGCCAAAAGTGGAAGCTCACATGTGGCTGGTGAGCACTTAAAATATGGCTACTGCAAATTAAAATGTGCTGTTTACACTCTTGATTTTGTGTATAACATACTCTGGATTTTGAGCTGTCAGTGTGAAAGAATAATGGAAAATATCTAATTAATATTTTTATAGTGATTACATTTTTGAAATGAAAAATTGGATATTGGGTTATATAATGTATATTTTAAAATATTATTTTCCCTGTTTCTGCTTTTTAAATGTGACTGGTAGAAAATTTTGAATTATTTATATATTCCCAGTATGTTTCCAGTATTGATATAGACATTTCATAGAGCATAATGTTCATTCACTGTAACTTGATAACATTATATCAATAGTACTCTGAGCAGAAAGTGGAAAATATTTTCAATGTTGTATTAAAATCATATGCTCCATAGAGTGATACATAACATATTAAGATTTAGGGATATGCCACCATGATGAATTTTTTTTTAGGTGTTCAGTGTTCTGTGCATACTCACATCTTGTGATAGGTTTGTATGACCAGAGGACATAGGTGGAAAATATCTGGGCCTGGTTCATGGATGGGTTCTCTTGATAGGTTGGCATGAGTCAAAATATACTGCAGCTGCTTATAGCAGATGTGGCTCTCAACGAATGTGGAAAAGAAAGATCCTTCTGTTGGGGATGTCCTTTAGCAATAGACTTGCTCTTTTACTTGTTTCAGATCAAGTGGCCACTTTGCACAACCATATTCATACCACTGAGAAGCTCCAGACCTCATGAAATATTGGAATGAGCTCTTAAAGGTATAGAGAAGGATCCAACTTAGACGTTTACTGTGGAATAGCTGCCAAATACGGTGGTGTGCTTCTGATGGGTAGAATGGATGGGTTCAGGTACCAAGTCACTTGTAGTGATTCACTTGAGGAATGCGCATTTCATGTCCTTCAAAATTTAGGCTCAGTATGACAAGCAATCTTGGTTCTTAGGAAAACGATACTTTTGCCAGCAGATATAATAAAGTTACATTGAGCCTTACAGTGAGCACAGGTAAAGAAACAAGGTAAAAAGGTCATTCTGTGACACTAATGTTGCAATTTAAAATGAGAATAAACCTATGTACTTAAAAGTGTAGCATAAATATTCACAAAATATAATCTATTATAAAACTGACCCTAGAAGAGATAAAAATAGGGATTATAAAAGAAAAAATGTAATTTTTATGTAAAAATATTGACTATGCTTCTTCTTTATTAATTTGAAAATGAAGATGTTTGCTTACTTAGTTTAAAGTGAAAACATTTTCCAAAAATTGAATCAAATACATTTTCAGCTCTGAAGTTTTGACAAAAATGTGTTTAAATCATAGAAGATATAATTATTCTTATAAAATCTTTTCTATTTGCAAAAGAGCAATGAACCATATAATATTTTGACTTTCTTATTGTTTCCTGATTATGTCAGGTTAAATTAGGTGATTCTACAGAAATGTATGATAAGTATGATCAATAGTCATCTGATAATCCTTATTGTGACATACTCCTCAGAAACTGAGATAGTAAAGGATCACACCTGGTAAGAAATCCTTTCATTCCACTTTTACTCTGTATGTATCTCGCAAGGTAAGATTTCTCTGGCTTGGATACCATATGGAGAAATAGCTAATCAATTAGATGCCATAATGCAAAATATAAGGTTTAAGTGCACGATTTGAAGGGACTAAGTAGGGTGTCAAGCTTTTTAATTTTTTTCACTCCTCTTGTTCACAGAATAAGTAGTGCAATCATTAAACTTATTTTTAAAATACTCACTGTTCCATTTGAAGTAAATTTAAAAATATTTTTGAGAAATATATATGAATTTTAAACTTCATTTCAAGAAAAATGTTTTAAAATATAATAAGACTTTAATACCTCAAATTCTCCTTGTTAAGTGTTTTTGATGAATGTGGTATAATTTAAAATAACCATAATTCACAAGAAAATGATATAATCAAGTATGTAGAAAAGTTTTTGAATTAAGGAGATTCTTTTTCAGGTCAGTGAATGTTACAGTCACAAATCTTTTAATTTTGCATCTATGTTTCCTATATATGATTTTACAACTGTTGTTCTGAAAATAAAATCACTCCTTGAACCCACATGAATTTCAAAACAAGTCTATAACAATTAGGGGCAGATTTCTTATTAATTATGTCATAAGGTAGTTTTTTCCTGGCTTTTCTATATAGGTTTAAATCAGATGTGTTACCCTTCTGTGACTAAGTTTTGAAAGAGATACTGAAATAAAAATATATATAATTATAAAAATAAAAACTAACCAACCATTAAATTCAGAGTCTTAAAGAAAGAAGATATTTTCTGTTTATTGTTGAAGCCAAAACAAACCAACGAACCAAAAAACTTATTCTCCACTCCTCATATTTCCAAAGGGAAGAGGAAGGTGTTTCCTTTTTACTCTTCAGGACAGATACGTATGGAGAAAACAATTCCAACTTCTGGCAGCTCCTTCTCTTACTGTTTCCTAGGGGCAGGGAGTAATATTTTTGGCTTTTTTCCTTTTTCGTGTGTGAAGGAACTGAGATACTTGGTGTGGCTACTTCTGGTCATGTTTGCATTGGTCTGCCTATTGATAGTGTATCCTGGTCAACCCACCGCTTTGGCAACAAAGGCCTTGTTTTAGATTCTGTGGGAGATGTGAATCAAGGGTGAAGCATTAGTAAATCTGTTGCCATCCCCACAGTCCCTGCCCTTTTCCTCTCTGTCTGCCTTAGTCACACTGTTTCCAAACTTGGAAGACAGGGGCCATTACTTATTGACCCTGAATCCTTTAGTATGCCGTATATTTCACTGAGTATGTCCTATTGAGATGATTGCTTTCTATGCCAAATAAGCAGGGCCTATCATTTAGATTCCATACATGCAGATATATTAATATGATAATGTTATAAAGTGATTTAGGGTTTGAGTTATGTTTACCCACTCCTGGGAGGGTCAGTTGATTTCAGTGCATATGGAGACTTGGACCAATCCAGCAAATCAATGGTAAAAAGGGGTAAAATGGGAGGGAAGGAGGTGCTACTGCAAAAATACTGCAATGACTCACTCATAATTGGTCAGCAGTATTGTATTCAGGATCAGGACAGTGCATTACTATGTATTTGTAGACCTATCTCAGAGTAGAGAAATGGATGCCCTGTTTTCTTCAGATTTCTCTTAGCCTCTGATCTAGGAAAGAATGACATTTATATTCATATCATATCCAAATAATTGACTGCATGACCTTGAATTTTATTGTTTCTGTAACTTATGACTGGGATTTCAGGTCACAAAATAATGAACCTCATAACAGATTATTAAATATTAATGATGCAGGTTCAATTATCTAAAAAATATACTCTAGTTCAATGGCTAAACTTTGTTCACAGGGTATATTAAATGATCACTTTCATAGTTATGATTTTAACATTGACCTTTCTCTTGTGCAGATTTCTTTTCCAGCAATTTATGGATAGGAGAACTTGTTATTCAGCATGGCTCTGAATTAAGTAGTGTGCAATAAACTGTAATCTTTTTTTCAGGCAAATGTATGAGTCAGAAAAAGTGTTGGAAAATATGGTGGTGTAATGGTGAAGTGGGATGAGGTTGATTTTATACAATGGTTAATGCTATTCTTACAGAATGCCATGTGAATAGATGAAGATAAGTTGAGTCCTGGATTCAAAAATTGGAAATGCATCAGAATTCTAATAGTAATTAAAAGGAAAAAAGAATCCAAGTTTCTTATGTTGTAAAGTGAAAATATAAAGTATGATTGTGATAAACATATGATCTCCAGAAGTTAGGCATTTCCAGTTATATCTGTAGCAATGGTGGGGTGGGGCTTACTTAGGATTTACAGACCTTAAAAACTTCTCACCCTGAGGGAAGAGATATGAAGCCCACAGACTTGATATTAGTTAACATTATCCTTGATAATTAGAGAAGAGTGGTGGTGAAATGTATTGTTCAATAAATACCATTCAGATCATTGTTTTTATTTATTTTTTAAAATTTATTTTATTGTTGTTCTATTATGGTGGTCCCAGTTTTTCTCCTGTTGCTCTCCACTGTCCTGCCCATGCCCCCTGCTCCTACAGTTAATCTTTACTCTGCAGTCAATGTCCATGGGTCATGCATATATTTTCTTTGACTAGACTCTTCCCCATCTTCTTGTCCTTCTCCCCCTCCCCCTCCGTTCTGGTCACTGTCAGTCTTTTTCTTGTTTCTGGTTAGTCTGTTCCTTGTTACTATGCCCCTAGTTCTATTTTGCTTGTTTGTTCATTTTGTTCACTAGGTTCCTGTTATAGGTGAGGTAATATAATATTTGTCTTTCATCACCTGGCTTATTTCACTAAACATAATATTCTGCAGTTTCATCCATGCTGTCATGAAGGTGTGTAGTATTCCATTGTGTAGATGAACTATAGTGTTTTGATCCACTCATTTACTGATGGGAACTTAGGCTGTTTCCAGCACTTGGCTATTGTAAATAATGCTGCCATGAACATTGGGGTGCATAGGTTCTTTTGAGTTGGTGTTTCAGGATTCTTAGGGTATAGTACCATGAACCACAATCTATACTTGGAAGGAGATACAGTACATATATAAAAAAAGAATGTGATTTTTTAAAAGAGGAGCTCAAATTCAATATTGCTTTGTAACTCTTGCTTAAGAATTCAGTCTACTGGTGGTGAAAAAGGGGGTGAAAATTAGAAAGGCATTTCACCCATATGGGGTCATTGCTATAAGTCAGAATGGATATTAATTACCTAAGTCTGATCAAATAGACACTATACTAGTAATAATAGTAGTAGTAGTTGCAGCAGCTCACCCTTTTATAACACTTTCTATATACCATATACAACTCAAAGCCTTTTGGTAAAGCATATTTTAATGGACAAGCATCAGAGATAGAGAGTGTGTTGGCAACTTTAAAGAGTAAGTGGTGTTTCCAAGTCACTCTATAGGCATGTAACTTTAGCAGAACATGTGAATTAAATAAAAGGGAAATAATGGAATCATAAGAGATCTGAGAGAACCCTGCATGAGCATATATGAAACATACCCTAAGGACTTTAGAGATAGTTATTGGTAGTGATCCTAAAGATAAAAGTCAGAGGTTCTACCAGGATGAGTGGGCGTTATTTATTCTTAGGTTGGCAAAACCCAGAAATAACTGATAATGGAAGGAAAAATGCTAAAAAGTCTTCTGATCCAAGAATAATATCCTAGTCCACTTGTCTGAAATGTTGTCACTTCTCTACCCTTAGTTTAGTTTTGGGAATGTTACAATAGGCACTGAGGATGCCATTAGGTTACTCCAGCCTTGCCAGTCCTTAGCTCCCAACTTAACATTTAACTGTTGTGATAAAGGAAAAAAGTAATTCATACATATTCTCAGTTACATGAAACATTCATTAAAAGGTGTCACATACCTATCCTACTAATTATCTTTTTGGCAATTTACCCTGTTCAGCTGCTCTGAAAGATGTCTGCTATCTTTTGAGGTGCTCTCCAGATTCTCCCAGAGCATTGTGTCAGTGGGCTGCTTAATTCAATTTATATTTTAGACCATGCATTGGAAACTCTAACGTGGTATAATATCACTCACTATTTTCTGGTAATGGTGTAATAGCTAGGTAAATACATAGGAGCTTAATTTATGTATTTATCATATATAATGCATTGTATAATCAAATAACTGAATAACATGAAACTAAATTCATATGATGAAGGAAGTATTAGAAAATTTCCTCATTATTTGGAAACTTTCATTAAACTTGTGTAAGAGGAAAGACAATAGGTACAAATATTTTTAGAATTATTCTGAGACTTACAGAGGCTTTCCAATATAATAAACAACTCCAATGCTCAACTTGGCCAAATTACTCTTCTCACTTGCCTCCTAGATTAAGAAAATCATTCTTACAAAAGTATAAGGAAACAGCAGATGGGGGTGGTATATTGCATTGGAAAGGAAGTGAATTAACCACAATGAAATTATAGTCTTCTATTAAGGTATACCTTTAACAAATGTTCACTTTACAAAATCGTAATATTAATGACCTTCTTAATCAGAGGATAGTTAAGCCCATAATGAGCACTAACTATGTTTCCTATGACCCCACAAAGAAAAGTTATTTATAATTCCTTGGAGGCATTTGAACATTCTTTTTTTTTTTTTAATTAAAAAAATATTTTTAAAGATTCTATTTATTATTTTTAGAGAAAGGGGAAGGGAGAGAGGCAGAGAAGGAGACATCAATGTATGGTTGCCTTTCACCTGCCTCCAGCTACAGACCTGGCTGGAGACCTGGCTTGCAACCTGGTTATGTGCCCTGGCTGGGAATCGAACCAGTGACCTTTGCGTTCACAGGCCAGCTCCTGATCCACTGTACCACAAGCCAGGTGAACGTTCTAACAGTATTTTCTGTTTATGCTGAAAGAACCCTTAGGAAGTACACTGATTTGCAGTGTCATTGGTTCAACCACTGGGCAGGTTGATTTGCTTTGTTTACATGTGAACTTGTCTCTAGCCATAGGCTGCACCCGTAATCCTCAAGGTCTGCCCTTGTTGCTTTCTTTCTTCTAAATACATTTTCCCTAACTCTTCAAAAGGCTGGCTTCATCTCATCATTTACAGCTCAACTCAAATATCAGCTCCTCTGTATGGACCCCTCTAAATCCCTGCATCTAAAATAACCATTGTAGTTGCTCTGTTACATTATGCTGCCTTGAATTTCTTCACTTAATTAATTACCTATTTATTCAACAAGTATTTTTTGAATACAATGGGCCAGGTGCTATTGAAAGGTTAGAGGGCATCCAGCAGTGACAGGAGATAAATTTCTGCTCTCTCAGGACTTACATTCTGAAATTCTTTTTAGTTATTTGTTTACTTTCCCCTATATTTTTACAAGAATGTGAGCTCCATGAGAGCAGAGACCTTGTCTTTTTTGTTTTCCATTATACAGCCAATTTCTAGGATTATGTCAATTAATAGGTGTTCATTATTGAATGAATGAACTCGGTCTGTAAAAGTGTTTTAAACTTTCAATATACTTTTATTTCATTGACTTAACAGAAGCTAATGCTGTCTTATGTAAGACCTTGAAGGTACCATAATATTGGCTTATTCCCTACTATACCTGATTACTCTGCTCTTATTATTTTATCTTGAATTGGCTTTGATTTTTTGTCAAACTTATTTATGGCAGGTATATTAGATTTATGTTGTTGTGTGCCCTGGCTGGTGTGGCTCAGTGGATTGAGCCCTGCTCTGTGAACCAAAAGGTTGCTGGTTTGGTTCCCAGTAAGGGCACATGCCTGGATTTTGGGCCAAGTTCCTAGTTGGAGATGCAAGAGAGGCAACTGATTGATGCATCTCTTGAATATTGATAGATGTTTCTTTCCCTCTCTTTCTCCCTTCCTTCCCCTCTCTCTAAAAATAAATAAAAATAAAAAATACTTAAGATTTATGTTGTTGTGTAATAAATCATCATAAATTTAACATACTTTTATCACAAAGCTTTGGTGTGTCAGGGGTCTCAGCACAGCTTAGCCTAGTTTCCTCTTCCATGGCACTCACAGGCTGCTGTGAAGATGTCATCCAGAGTTGTGGTCTCACATGAAGGCTGGGCTTCAAACTCGCATGACTTTTGGAAGAATGTACTACTTTGGGAGTTACTGAAATGAGGACTGGCTATTTAGTTCATTACCATGTTGGCTTCTCCAACTTGGCAGCTTCTTTCATCAAAGCATGTGAGCCAAGAATGCAAAAGTCAGGTGCAAGACAGAAATTGCATTTTTTTGTAGACTAATCACAGCAGTGACATTCCATCTTCTTTGTCATCTTATATTATTAGAAGCAAATCAGTAGATAGCTCATGTTAAAGAGGAAGGTTTCAGAACAGTGAATATCAGGAGGTTGGGAACATGAAGGCAGTGCAATAATTTTATACATGCTATTTTAATGATTTAGTTTAATTAACATTGAAAAGCAATTATGTATAAGTAGGAAAAGAGTTGTTGGTATAAAATTATTATATATACTTTGTAAAGACATGATAAAGTCAATTTGCTAAATCAAATATATTTATGGATTACATGTAAGCTAGAACATTGTAAAAATGAATAACTATAATTTTGCATATAGGTTTTCCCCCTACAAATGTCCAATTTCCTGTCTTACTTTAGAAATGCAAATTATAAGTTATAGCTGATCCATTATGAATGTTTCTTTTTATTTGATGATTTTATTTATTTACTTTTAGAGAGAGGGGAAGGGAAAGGGAGAAGGAGAGAAATATCAATATGTTATTGCCTCTTGTGTACCCCCAATGGGTGACCTGGCCTGCAACCCAGGAATGTGCTTTGACTAGGAATCAAAACCATGACCCTTTGGTTCCCAGGCCAGCACTCAATCCATTGAGCCACACCAGCCAGGGCCATTATAAATGTTTCTTATGCAAGAGGTAATGTAGAAATTTTAACAACATATTTAGAAAAGTTCTATTATTGCATCAAAAATATGGGTAGCTCAAATTTTTTAACAAACTGACTTTGGTATACATGTTGGAAAAAAATTCATAGGATCTACATATTGAACACCAACTGGAGGAAATTACCTGCTGATATGAATGATGCTCAGAGACTTAGAGAAAAGCTGGTCATTTATCAATAGGGAAAATTGGATTAGAGAGCAACTCTACAAAATTGGAGAAGTAGGTCTAAATGAGAATGTCACATTTACTTACAAAAGTAATGGCATAAAATTCAGGGCATGCAGCATCTAGAATCAGAAATTAAAAGAAATCAAATCAACACTTGCAGCAATCTAGTTTACATCCAAAATTGCAACTTTTAAAAATCAACAAATCCTAAAACTTTAAAAATGTAAATCTTTTCTCTTTACTAATTTAGTACAGCTCATCAAAAATTAGCATGAGTGGATGGTGAATTATTCCAAGAAACATATGAAAAAAAAATAAAATCACATGAAAAACCAAAATAAATTTAAAGAACACAGTTTCTCTGCTCAATGTGAAAAACTTTTAAGGCAACATAAAGACTTTTAATTTTTCAATATAAGGTTATATTCTTGATTCAGCTTATACATCTAGAGTATTTAAAAAATAATGCAGGCAAATATCCTGTTTTGGAAAAAATACAAGATAAGGCTATGTCTTATGGAATCATTAAAATTCAGTAAAGACTTCTACAATGTTATCACTTATACATATAACAAATGTATATAATTTTCTAATAGCCTTTAATAAATATAGGTGAAAAAATTTCACCTGAGAGCTATAATGTTATGATAAACCCTCTGTGACAAGCAATAATTAAGACTGTAGCGTTTTAGCTGATTTGGAGCTAGTTAAAGAATGCAGATTTACTGAAAGACAATACATAACAAAGGGTGTAGTAAGTGTTCTATCAAATGATTGAAAATGCAGAATTCTGACATGTATTAACAGAAAATATAGTTAATTATGAGGAAGTTATCAAATTGAACCCTGAACCCAGACTGCATGAAATATAAGGAAATGACACATTTGATAAAAATAAAAATCTCATACCTGACTCAACCATGGCTAAAATATAGCACCTTTGAAATGATCCTTTCTGCTAATCAGTGGAGAAAACAGAAAAGATTTTTTTTTGATGGAGGAGCATAATATTATTTAATTAACATTAATTGGTTAAAATCTGAAATCACAATGGACTTAAAATATTTGGTATATAATACAAACACAGAAGGGTGCACTTGGTAAAACTGTTGAAATTCACATTGAAAAGTACTACAGGAGTTTGTTGAAAAAGTTAAACAGAAGAGTTTGTTGTGTCCTTATGATCTCCTCTGCCTTTGCCTTACCACTCCGACTCAGCAAAATCACATCCCTCTTGCAGAGCAATGGGTCAGGGATGGGACTATGACCTAAGCCGGTCCTAACCGACTGACTCTCAGAGCTTTTGATTGGTGGTTGAGGAAGAGAAGCTGCCTGGCTTCTAGAGGATGTGTTCTGTGGCTGGTGGGTGAGACTTGTTCATCCAATTTGCTCTATGATAGACACCAGGCTGAAAATGAAATGCACCTAAGCGAGGCTGGAGCAGAGAGAACGGAGGAGAAATGCAGTATATGGTGAGGTAAAACATACCTGAAGCCAATTTGACGTCTAAATGTTTCAGTCACAAGAACCAAAGTATGAGTAAAGTATATTTTCTGTTACTAATAACAAAAATACCCTTAGAAAGTAAACAAGTCTGAAGACACTGAAAGAACCTTGGAGGGTTGAGGACCAGCTCCCAGAGTCTCCCACACTGACTTGAAGATGAAGTGACAGCTGTGTCGTGAGCCACAAGGCTCCTGAGCATCACCTGAGGGTGCCTGGTAACACAGTGCTGAGGAAACCATCTCCCTGGTGATGCTGTTGCGACATAAAGCTCATGCATTTTTGTGTTTAACAGCCAGTTCTACTGGATACATGGAGAGCTCTCCACTTCAAAATAAACTGCTTCCACTTGCCCATTCTATTTTCCTCCCAACCCTGATTATTTTTGGTTAAAGATATTAAATATTTATTGATGTTATACAAAACCAGGAATTATGAGACTGGCAACAGCTATAACCTATAAAATATTCATTATATATCTTTCAATTATTGATTGATAATACAAGTATATGTGCGTCATAATAGAATGAATGTTTAGCATATTTTTCTCCTGGCAAGAATTAAATAGAAATTCTTTGCCCATGTTCTTTTTCTTTCATTATAGGAAACTGACAATATTAGAAACTATATGTTTTTCATTTCTTTTTTAATATATTTTATTTATTTTGCCATTACAGTTGTCCCAATGTTCCTCCCTTTGCCCCCCTCCACCCAGTACCCCATTTCCCCCAGCAATGCCCCCCTTAGTTCATGCATATAAGTTCTTTGGCTTCTTTATTTCCTTTGTTCTTCTTAACATCCCTGTCTATTCTGGAACCTCCAATGTGTACTTTTTCTTTTTCCTTTCACATCCAGACAATTCACCATTTAATTACTGCCTTCTGTCAGCTCCTCAACTCATATTAATACAAAGTTTTCTTTTTATTATTCCAAAATGCCTATGTTAATTCATTTGTTTAAAGAATTACTCTTTTAAGTAATATGAATTGCAGTATTACCAAGCACATGCAAAAATACATTTATACCCATACATATTTTTACACATATTTAAAGTACATATGTGTATTCTTGGTTGCAGGCCTTTGTTTTCCATTGCTTGAAATATTTTTTGCCATTCCCTTTTGGCTTGTGTTTCTGTTGAGAAATCAGCTGATAACCTTATGGGAGCCCCCTTGTATGTTATTAGCTGTTTCTCTTTTGCTGCTTTTAGGATTCTCTCCTTGTCTTTGAAATTGGCCATTTTCATTATGATGTGTCTTGGAGTGGGCCTGTTTGGGTTCATCTTCCTTGGGACCCTCTGTGCTTCCTGAGTTTGCATGACATTTTCTCTCCTCAAGTTAGGGAAGTTTTCTGTCATTACTTTTTCAAAGAGGTTTTCTATTCCTTGCTCCTCCTCTTCTCCTTCTGGTATCCTGATGATACGGATGTTATTATGTTTCATGTTATCCTGCTGTTATTATGTTTCATGTTATCCTGCAACTCTCTTCATTCTTTTTCAGTCTTTTTTCATTCTGTTGCAATGCCTGGGAATTGTTTTCTACATTGACCTCCAGCTCGATGATCCTCTGCTTTCTCTAGCCTGCTTTTGATTCCTTCTACTGTGTTCTTCAATTCAGAAATGGTATTCTTCATTTCCTCCTTGCTCTTATTGATGGTTTCTATGTCCTTTTTAATGCTGGTGTAGTTCTCAATAAGTTCTTTGTAGCTTCCCTGGAGTTCTTTGTAGTTCCCCTGGAGTTGTTTGTGGTTTCCTTTGAACTCGCTGAGCTCATTGAACTTCTCTATCATCATTATTTTGAATTCCATGTCTGATAGGGTGCTTGACTCTATTTCATTTTGCACTCTTCCTGGGGATTCCTCCTTCCCATTTGCAGAGGGTTTATTTCTTTTTCTCCCCATTTTAGGTGGCTCTTACTTGTTTCTGCTTCTCAGATTAGTCTGCTTTGACTTACTGTCTTAGTGGTGTGACCTTCTGTGGTGTAGAGGTGCACATTTTTACTTTCTGGGTCTATGCTTGGTGACATCAGCTCGTGTCCCACTCTGGGCCTAGTCAGCCAGTTGGAGACTCTATTTTTCCTTTCTTTTGATAATGTTTTGCCAGATATCATGAGTCCTATATGAAAGATGGATGGAGAGGTAAAATAATGCTAATAACAACAAATAATTTCAAAAGTAGCTAACACTTATGTGGCTCCATTACAGTGCTTTCCATATGGCAGGTCATACACCTTTCATCACAGCACCAGGAAGTAAATCTTATTTGCTTCTCTCAGAGATGGGAGGGTTGAGACAGAGAGAAAGTCAAGTCACTTGCCCAGGAATATAAAGCCTGAAAGTGGCAGAGCTGGGAGGTGGGTAGAGGTGTGAGAGGGTGTGGGGGAACAGATGGTGATAGAAAAAAATAAAAATAAAAACAAGACAAAAAATGATGGCTCATACATATAATGTAGCCTTTCACAAGGAAGTAGAAGAATAGTGTGTAATGATGTGAAATAAAGTACAGAATAAAATGTATAATCTAAATGGAAAAAAAATAAACTTAGACAAGGAAGGTAAATTTTAGGATATCCAGATGTGGGAAGCATTGTTATTAGAACAGGTAAACTTCAGAAAAGATGCTCCAAGGCAGGAGAAGTCAGACAGGCAGGTCCCAGGAAGGCCACATTGAGAAAGCAGATGGGATGGCATTAAAATTGTCACGTCATAGGAACTTCTGTCTTTAGATTTTTCAAGATCATGTGGTTTCAATGGCCAATTTACATAATTTTAGGAATAATGAACTAAATTCTAGTCAAGATTTGCCTCACAAGCTGTGGCCCATATATCCAGCTACCTATTAAATATTTACATGTGATGATATGGATTTACTCACTTGGCAAATGGTATCAAAATTTCAATTTCAACTTAATTTTTTAAATTAAATTTTATTGTTGTATTACATCCATCCCCATTTTCCTCCCCTCTGTCCCCCTCCCCACCTACCCACTCCCCAACAAAGTCAATCCCGCTTGTTGCCCATGTCCATGGTTCTGCCATGATAGTTCCTTGACTAAACTGCTCCCCTTCTTTGCCTCCTCCTCCCCTCTCCCTCTTCCCTCTGCCCACTGAAGGTCTGTCTATTCATTGTATTCATGTATCTGGTTCTGTTTTTCTTGTTTGTTTTGTTCATTAGCATCCTGAAGTGTGTGAGATCAAATGGTATTTGTCTTTCACTGACTGGCTTATTTCTTTAAGCATAATACTTTCCAGTTCCATCCATGTTGTTGAAAGGGTAGGAGTTTCTTCTTTCTTTCTGCTGTGTAGTATTCCATTGTGTATATATATATATATATATATATATATATATATATATATATATACCAAAGTTTTTGATCCATTCATCCGCTGATGGGCACTTGGGCTGTTTCCAGTACTTGGCTATTGTAAATAGCGCTGCTATGAACATAGGGGTCAACTTAATTTTTAAGGCTTTAATTGGCTCTGTAAATTAAAATAAGTTTGTGTCTTCCTTTAAATGCATTTATTCTTATTATAAGCATTTTATAATTTTGTATAAATATCCATCCTCTCTCAATATTTTGCTTTCAGTAAAATGCAAATTAGCATATTAATTAACAGTAGATTGATAGAATGGCTTTTTATTTATTAGTAAAACTTATTACCCATGCTGTTTATATCAGGCTTGCAAAATTAAATAAAAATTACTTAGGCATACCTAAAAAAAATTAAAGAAATGAGAGGAAACATGACATAATCCTAGATACCTCCTTTGTGCCACCACTGACTACACCAACTCCTGGTATTGATTCATGTAAGTTCTTTGTATATTTTGGATATCAAACCCTTGTCTGAAGTATCATTGGAAAATATATTTTCCCATATAGTTGGTTCCTTTTTCATTTTGCTGACATTTTCTTTAGCTGTGTAGAAGATTTTTAATTTCATGTAATCCCATTTTTTAAATTTTTTTACTTTATTCCCCTGCTATCAAAGATGTATTGGCAAAAATATTTCCGTATAGGATATCTGAAATTTTAATGCCTAAGTTTTCCTCTAAGACTTCTATGTTGTTATGGTTTATGTTTAAGTCTTTTATACATTTTGAATTTATTCTGGTGTATAGTGTAAGTGTATGATCTAGTTTTTCTTTTTCTTTTTTTTGGCATGTACCATTCCACTTCTCCTAAGACCATTTAGTGAAGAGGCTACTTTTATTCCATTTTACACTTCTTCTCCTGTTGTCAAATATTCATTGACCATAGAGACATGGGCTTATTTCTGGGCTTTCTACTCTGTTTCATTGATCTATTTGTCTGTTTTTATGCCAGTACAAGACTTTTTTCATTATAGTGGTCTTGTAATATAGTTTGATATCAGGTATTGTGATCTCTCCTACTTTGTTCTTCTTTCTCAAGATTGCTGAGGCTATTTGGGGTCATTTTTGGTTCCATATAACTTTGTGTAGTATTTGTTCTAATTCTGTGAAATGTCATGGGTATTTTAATAGGGACTGTGTTGAATCTATAGATTGCTTTGGGTAATATGGACATTTTAATTATGTTAATTCTTCTAATCCGGGAACACAGTATATACTTCAACTTATTTGTATCTTCCTTAATTTCTATTTTAAGTGTTCTGTAGATTCCCAAGTATAGGCCTTTTACCACCTTGGTTAAGTTTATTCCTAGGTACTTTATTCTTTTTGTTGCTAGAGTAAATGGGACTTTTTTCCTAGTTTCTGTTTCTGATATTTCATTGTTGATGTACAAAAATGCCTTTGATTTCTGAATATTGACTTTGTATCCCACAATTTTGCCAAATTCACTTATTAGGTCACATAGTTTTGGGGGGAGTCTATAGGATTTTGTATGTACACTACAATGTCACCTGCAAATAATAACAGTTTTACTACCTCCTTTCCAATTTTGGTGCCTTTTGTTTCTCTTTCTTATCTGATTGCTGTGGTAGAGCTTCCAATACTATGCAAATCTTTTCTATCACTCTAAAAATAGAGAAATCACTGGTTGTATAAAATTGATTCATTGCTGTCTGGCTCACACAGCGAGCTACAGGCTGGCTGCACACTTTATTTCATATAGTAATTCTGTCCTGAAGGCATCCAGCCATGTAATATGAAAAATTGAGACTTTATTGAAGAAGGTATAAGATACAAGAAACATGGTACATAGGACAATGATGACTCAGTCCCTTCAAAGTAAGCACCTTGGGACCTCACACGGTTCTCCCAATTGCCATCAATTATCC
Organism: Noctilio leporinus; assembly: GCA_004026585.1. Lineage (NCBI taxonomy): Eukaryota > Metazoa > Chordata > Mammalia > Chiroptera > Noctilionidae > Noctilio > Noctilio leporinus. The sequence goes on from PVIW01001122.1 coordinate 16,000, forward strand.
TGCTATATTTTCCTGAATCTCATCAATGGTCTGAAATCTCTTCCCTTTCAAAGGTGATTTTAGTTTTGGGAAAAGCCAGGAGTCATAGGGAGCCCAATCTGGGCTGTAGGGAGCTGAATCACCTGGGTGATTTGATGTTTTGGCCAAAAAACATCTGCATGAAATGTGATGCATGAGCAGGTATGTTGTTGTGATGAAGCTGCCAATCACCAGTTGCCCATATTTGCAGCCTTCTGCCATCCAAATAGTTTCTGCGCAGAGGAGTGTTTGAGCTTAACACAAAATTTGATGCGGATTCTTTGCTGTACTCTCATTTTGAATGCAATGATAGCACGGTAAACATGCTCAGTGGCATCTACCACCCCCACTGAGTAGTACCATGAATTTGTCACTGTTCACACATGTGCATTCCAGGCCACTCTCCTTTGCTGCCAGGCTACATCGATGTTGTGCTAACTATTCTTGTTATATTAATAATGACTGGACCTTTCCTGGACAACCTTGTATGTTAGCAGCTTAGCAAGTGGCAGGCACTAAACCAATGATATTTAATAAAATGTCATAATTAATATTTTTTCTTACTGTGCTATTAAAAATGAAAGACAAGCATAGAAAAAAAAGAGATGAGAAAAATTAGAAAATGAATCCACAGAATGAAAGTCGGCATGTGGATGTTTTCCTGCATCTTCTTGAACATATTTGCCTGCCTGGATTCTGAAAATGTGTGAATCCAACCAAGTAAGATGTATAAGCCCAATCAGCTCAACTTAGATCATTTCTCCCAAAGTAAAAATAGGCAGAATCACTTCTTGAATTTAAGAATTCAGCAATTATATAAGTATGGGTATAGTAATTTTGCAGTATATATATTTTAAAATAACATTTTGCATATTTCTAAAAAACAAACCTAATATAACTTTTTTATAAATCATAATGATATATTAAGTCAGTTTGGGAAGATTGTAGCTTCATTAATACAATATTCATTGTGAAAAAATGTGAAAAGTATAAAAAAATAAAATCACCTATACTCATCACCTAGTAATAAGCAATGTTAAGTTTATTTTATATAATTTGTCTTTTTTCCATACATATGATGCTCATTTCTCCCAATAAACCTGAGATTATATCACACATATATTTCAACATGCATTTTGCATTTAATATATATTAAGTATATTCTATTATTAGATAGTTTTATACATGATTTTAATAATAATGTTCATTATGTATGTTGAAACCAAAGTATGCAAACCTGCAAATGCTCTATATTTTAATTTTTATTTAAAGTGTTTTATACCTATAAGTTGTAAGGTATTTCAGATCATATATTTTAAAATATAAGTTTATGATACCTAACAAGTCAAGGGCTATCTTTAACAATGTTCTTATAATATTTGGTGATAGGGACAATTTAGATAGTAATTCCTATTGACTTTGACCACAACATCCAAAGTGAATTAGTCAGAAAAATTTATTTGCTGCTATTGATAAAACAAGCAAACAAGCAAACAAATCTCAACACACACGCAAGCACATACACACACAATACCAATAAACAGTGTGAGTCACCTACACAGCTTGAGTTCATTAACAGAAGCTATTTACGGAATAAGCCAAGCTAGCAACAACAGTCGTCTGCACATGTAGAACTACTGCCTTTTTTCTGTAAAGTAGTGTCTTAATATTGGCCTGACTTTAGAATTATCCAGTGAGTTTCTACACCATATATTAGTCCAGCTCTACCTCTCAAATCAGTCTATAGTGGAATCTGCACATTAGTACTTTTTAAGAAAATCTCTGGTGATTCTTCTATTTAGCCAGGGATAAACAATATTGCATAAATGAATATTAAGTGGCAAAATTGAGTTTCGAGTAAATAAAATATAGTTTTTCCCTTCTAATCTCAGAATAAATAAAAGGAATATGAAGAAGGCAATTAGCAGGGTGAAAATATATTTTTAATTTTCCATGTTCACCTGGGTGTACTTTATCTATGCAACATCTAAATTTAACATGGAACATGTGTCTCTAGAAAAGCTTAAATTCTACCTGAAAGCCTTTTCCAAACATTATTACATGTATGTTAATATCTGTATTTTATTGATGGAAATATTCAACATGCACATAATTTGCTTTTTCTATTAAAATGTAATTTATATATTTATAATAGAGATAACTGACCTGATAGAGTATCATATTTATCTACCAATGGTATACAAAATAATTATTCAGTTTTGTGACATGAAAGTATTCCAAAATATTATTTTAATATTTACATTTTATGTCTCACACATAAAGATCTTTATTTTAAATTTGTGAACAATAGACAGAGGTAAAGTTAAATAATTAAATGCTTTTATGGGTTAAAATTTGATTAAATGACTAGCTTTTTTCAATTAGATTAACTTAAATGAAATTGTTCTTAAATCAAGATAATAAAAATGTTCCAAATTGATTTTAAATCCATTCTATGAAACATTGGTAAATTCCTCTCTAATGAGCTTGCCTAAAGTAAGCTCAGAGTGAAATTTATTTTCTGGTTTCTCTGTTACTGGCAAGAAATATAGTCCCCACACTGATTAAGCAAGCATTTGCCTATATTTTATATTAAACCTTTTCTCTAATATAATTTCTATATGTTCTATTTAGTTAATAGTTCTTGAATATTAATGTTTGTAAAAAGTCATTTAGGAATGTTGGTTAAAAGTTCTAATTCCTGGTCTTTAACCTAGAGATTCCTAGGGATGCAGTCTAAGAATTTGCATGTTTTAAATAAGTTACTTTTTCTACCTTAATGTAAATAATAGTGACTTGAACTTGAAGAAATGTTCATCTCATTGGTCTATTTCCCATTTGTTTCAGGAGACGATGCTGTGAAGTATGTTGCAGGTGTTTGGAGCAAAGTTGATCGGCTGTGCCCCACACCCCCAACCTGTGCAGGTCCAGAGCTATACTTGACAAGGTATAGGTTTGTGCCCTGTGATTTTTAGGGTAATTCAACCTTTTTCTTTTTCCCTAAGTATTTAAACTTTTTCCCTTTGCTCATGTACTTTATATCTAAAAGGTAAAGCCTTTAATGTGTATTAAAGCTAAGGCTTAAATTGGAAATAACCAAGAGAAAAAAAGTATCTGTTTAATTTTACACTGAGATATAAATTAATAGACTCCTCTGGAAAAGGAAGTGAAGAGGGACAAGGATCATAAGGGCCAAGGGCACTGACATAAGATATTGAGAAGTGTGGTCCCACAAGCATAGGAAAATGCTTTGCAGGGGAAGTCCATCAACATTGAAGAAACTGTGTCGTCTAATGGATTTGCTCCATTTTTGGTTTAGCATGCTCTACCTATCCATTAGTTCCTGAGGACAACATCTCTTTCAGAATTCTTTGAATTTTCCTGTTTGGCACCTAAATGGAAGAAACCAAGTATCTGATTTAAATGATAAAGCCTCTGGGTCACTTTAAACTTCTTTCTGTCCTTCTCACTCCTCCATTAATCAGACACCTGTCCCGTTGCTTCTGCGTAAATGATTTTACTCATGACATTCCACTACCATTTCCTAACTTAACACTCTAGTCATTTCCTCCCTCCTGGAGTCTTTTTTCTTCTCAAATTAATCTTTATCAAGAGCAAATAGCATTCTCTAAGTTGTGTACCTGAGGACACATATATAAAAGCAAATAATAGGCGTTTGATATATATTTCTTGAAAGATTACTTAAGGCAGGAGAGTAAGTTGATGTAAACCAAGTGGAGAAAAGGAGAACTAAAGTGGAGAATGTAAATCTAGGGAGGTAAAGAAGGGATAATAAAAGCAGCTAAATCACAGAACACTAAGTATTGATGCGGAAATTTAAATTTTTAAGTTCCTGTCTCATTTAATTATGACCAGCCTATGAGTAGTTGCTATCGTCATATGCTGTTACTTACAGGAGTCAGTGACAATCACACTCAGACAGTGAGTGCAGAGCCAGTGCTCTAACCATTCTGCTATACAGCCTCAGATGAGAAGGTGGTGCCCGGGAAACAGCCACCGTGAAAGCCTGAATCAAATAATGGCATCTTTCTCAGAGCTAATTATCGTACTAGTTATAAGTCACTCTAAAATTTATCAGCCTAAAGCATCAAGTATTTGTCTCATAGAGTCCATGGATTAGAAATCTAGGTATGGTTTAGCTACACATCTGGTTCAGAGTGTCACATGGTGTTGCACTCAAGTTGTTTGGTCAGTGGGGACTGAAGCTGTCTCAGGGCTCATCTGGGGCTATACTGTAGACCCTTCGTCCAAAGTCACTTACAAGGCCACTGCAGGCATCCTTCAGAAGACTGTTTCCCAGCTCACTCCCATGGGCACTGGTAGGATTCACCTGTAGGAATCTAGGTCGGCTCTACCTGAATGTCCCCACAATAGCTCAACAGGTGACTCAAAAGAGAAAGAGAGTGAGAGTGAGCCTTTGTGACCTGTTCTTGAAAGTAACTTTCATCTCTGTTGCATATACTATTATTGTAGGAGTAAATTGATAGGCCTAGCCCATGGTCAAGGTGAGGGGATTATACCAAAGAGAGACTACTAGAAGAAGTGAATCATTGTGGGTCACTTTAAAGTTTGCCATCCAAAATTGTGATGGGTTGATTAGATATTGTTCATTTTGCCTGAATCATGTTTTTTTTAAAAATCCCTTCAGGATTCTAATAGAGCCTACTTGAAGTTGAGAGAATAAATGCTTATTAAATCTAACTTAATTACTTTAAAAATTAGAGTGTCAGAGATGTATTCAGTGTGATTTGCTCTGTGATGTCATTTTTAAGTATTGTCACAATGAAAGAATATGGTGTCTCAAGATTAAAAATAGGATTAAAAGATTACAAAAGTCTGGATATATTATTTTGTGAGTTAGACAGGTTTAAAAAAACAAAAATGTCTATCCTTTGGTTAGTATAAAGAAGCAATTCATGCCAAATAAATTATTGAATCATTTTTATGAAGAAAATTTAACATAAAATTGAAGCTGAAAAGAGTCACATTTCATGGTTGCTTTTGGAGAAATTTAGTGGAGTGAAATAATACTTATTTCCCCATGACAGATAAAATTAATATTATGTAGACTGGGTCATATGTCTTGGAATTTGAGTAAAGTGTGAATGTCATTCATCTTAGGGATCGTTGATCAATACTGATTATTATTTTTTGAAGCCCTTCTGTGTGTAAGGAACTATAGAAATATAAATGAGATCCCTGAATTCTGCCAGGTAGCAACTCCTTCATCATATACTTTTCATCAAGATGCTAGTAAAGAACTTAGTCTGTGTCCAGTGTTATCTATGGGAGGTTTAGTAGGATGGGAAAAGATTTAAAAAATCCATCAATCTGAATCTTGGATTTCAATGAGTTATATTTATATATTTTATAGCTCAACAATGGCACTTTGTTGGAAATTGAGTAGATCTATGCTTAATTATTTATTGGGCTTCTCTGAATTCATCCATGTGCTCTCTCTGCACTTCTGTCACCCTTTCCCTGGAAGATGCCTACTCATTTTCAGTTCTTAGTTTAGACATCATTTACTTTGGGAAGTCTCCTCTGGTCACTGCAGGCTGGTTTTCTTGATCTTTCTTTGTGCTCTCCTTGCTGTATGGTCTATTCTCTTTATACTGTTTAGTACCCATTTTCTTTTTAACCCCATGTCTCATTCAAAGGTAAGCTGGAATGAGACAAGAAGGTATGCTCATCTTGTTATTGCATTTCCATCTGTTCAATAGTATTTTATTTAGTGTCTATAATATGCCAAGCACATCTCGAGACATAGGAGAAAACAGTAGTGAACAAAATGTAGACTCTGTTTCATAGGGTTATATTTATTTGAATGAGACATGCAATAAATAAATTGTGCAAACTTGAGTACTATTGGGTATACTGAGTACTATGAAGACAAATGAAGGAGGAAAAAGGGGTAAAGCCAGTGGGTTGGAAATAAGGCAAGGCTCTTTTAAATAAAGGAGATAAGAAGTTTTTCTTGAAATGGTGATATTTGAGGTGAGAACTAGAGAAAGGGAGGGAGGGAGAGAGCCATAGTGGTGGAGTGATCCTGGAAGATCAGGAGTGTCTGTGAAGGCCTTGAGCATTATTGATGAATGGAAGGAGCTACCAGGAGGCCATTGTGGCTTGAATGAAGAGGTAATGAGTGGGCAGGCAGAGCAGATGGTGTTAATATTGAGGTCCGAAAGGTTTCCAGGGACTTTGCAGGCCAGGGTACTCCTAGAATGGCACACAGATTAGCATTTAATGAGTATACATAGAACATTGTTAGGTTAAATTTGGAAGCATAAGAAAAGTATTGTATTATTATTATATTATTAACGTACTATGAGTAGTGGATCAAAAAGTATGCTTCACATTAGATTTACCAAGGATCTTTTTAAAGGCTGATTCTAGGTCACATGGCAGACAACATGACATCAGGATCTCTGTAAGTGGCATCTGTATTTTTAAAGCCCCTGAGGTAAGTTCAGACAAGCATGGGAATCATTAACTTGGCTCAGTGGTTCTGGAAGTGTGCCCACTACCAGCAGCACTGGAGATAATTAGAAATACAAATTCTTCGGCCCCATTTCGTACCTACTGAGTCAGAAATTATGGGGCTAATGCTAAGCAATCTGTGTTTTAAGTAGTTTCCCAGGTGCTTTGCATGTGTGCTAAAATTGAAGAGTCCCGGTCTTGGGGGAATGGGCCACATGAAGGCGAAACAAAAGGTATCTTTGGTGATGTTAATGAGAGAGGGCCCTGTTTCTAGAACATGTGTATGCAGGCAAGAATACCTAAATTTTTATGATTTAAGAATGATTTCTTTGGATTAAATTTTCTTTACTTCCCTTTGTTTAAATAAAATAGCCCTCTGGGTAAAATATCAAGCCTCTGTTATTCATTAGCACTTTAATGTAAATGAGCCTATTAGAATAAATTAGCTGACAGCACAGGCCATTTTGAATACAAGAATGATGGAGCTAGAGAGATTTCTAGAAAAGGTTTCTAGAAAAGACTGTAGATGGGCTGATATCACAAACAGTTTCTGTATAGTCTCAAAAATATGATTAGTAATCACTAGTATTTGATAAGGTTCAGACTATATTTAATAAGATTTTGAAATAATCTAGATATAATATTCTTGCATTTCTCCAAGGATTTTGAGAAATGTGTTTTCTCTTTTACTTAATTGTTTACCTGATTCTATCTGACCCAAGTCTAAAACTGATGATTTTGAAATATAGCACTAATATTTGTCATAATTTAAGAATAGAAAGTTTGTCTAGATGTGTGTACGTATGTACGTGTGTGTGTGTGTGTGTGTGTGTGTGTGTGTGTGTGTGTGTTTAAGAAATCAGTCTTTCTGCCCTGGCTGGTGGCACAGTGGATAAGGTGCCAGCCTGCAAAACCCAAAGGTAGCTGGTTTGATTCCCTAGCCAGGGCACATAACAAGGTTGCAAGTCAGGTCTCCAGCCAGGTCTATGGCTGGAGGCAGGTGAAAGACAACCATACATTGAAAAAAAAGAAAGAAAGAAGGAAGGAAGGAAATCAGTCTTTCTGTTTAGTCTCATTCAAGAGATTTTTATATAGAAAATCTTATTATCATTCATCCTTCTAGAGAAGGTTGCATTTTCTTTCACAAACTCCAATATTAATATGTACCTTGAGTTTATATTTCCCTTTCCCTTATCTGAGAATAACAATGAAAGAAAGTGAATTTTATAGCTCTGAAGTACTGCTGAAAGGCTGGTTTGAGTCATATGCTAATTGTGGTTTTTGTGTTCTTATCAATTCAGCGGGTTCATTCAGGTTTAAGAATGCAGAGTGAAAGCCTTTTGTTGTCCTGCTACGTAAGTTTTCCCTTATATAGAAAAAGTAGCTTTTTCATAAAGGCTTAACCAGAGGTGATACTTGGCATTGTTTGCAAAATGCAAGCGATATATCTTTGAAGCACTTGAATAATGTTAGTATTTGGCTGACAAGAGGAGAAAAAAAATAACCTATCAAAATTAGGATAGTACAATTTTAAAAGGAAACCTTCATATGCCAGAGGATTTCATTCAGCTTAGTGACAAAGAACTCCACATATAAGTAACACTTAAGATGGAGAAAATGTAAATGCAGAAAGAAGTCCTGACATGGCCACTTGGTGTCTTTGCATGTTCCCAATAAAAATATTTGACTGATCAAAGCTTTGCTGAGCTCTGCAACCATGCATCAAAAGTGGAGTTTTAAATGAACAATTTCCCTCTATGTCCTTCATGAGGCAATATCCTTTCATAATCTTCCTTCCTTCCTTCCTTCCTTCCTTCCTTCCTTCCTTCCTTCCTTCCTTCCTTCCTTCCTTCCTTTCTTTCTCTTTCTTTCTCTCTCTCTTTCTTTCTTTCTTTCTTTCTTTCTTTCTTTCTTTCTTTCTTTCTTTCTTTCTTTCTTTCTTTCTTTCTTTCTTTCTTTCTTTCTTTCTTTCTTTCTTTCTTTCTTTCTTTCTCTTTTTTGAGATAAATCCACACCCTTGCTGAGGAAGTGACTGTAACCTTTACAATGTTTTATGCCCTACTGGGAATCCTTCTCCTGACAAAACAGTGTTCCCTCAAATATCAGATTCCTCTCATCTACCTTTTTGCATTGGAGATGGACTTTAGTTAAACTAGAAAGTCTTCTGGTCTAAGGCAGTATCATTGAATGGAGCACTACCTAGTTTGAATTTTCAAACTATAAGTAGTATAAAACTACACTTGATCTTAGCCAAAAGGCAGAGAAGAGATAGTAGTATAAAATTGTCAAATGTCTCTTCTCTTTTGCATATTTGAATACCTTGTCATAGTTTGTCATTCCCTGACATTCATTAGAAATTATCAGTGGCTTAGCACTCTGTTACTGGGTCATAGCAGATAAGTGTCAAATGTGTCCATATGTTAATTACTCACAAAACCAGTATAAAGGTAATTTTATATAATAGAAAAAATTTTCATAATTCAAAATTATATGTATATCTGTATAAATCTATACATAAACAAACATTTTTCTAGTTTTTTCTTTTTTCATTCACATTGTAGATAAAATGCACCAGGTCTTAATGCTTGTCACATATAATCCACATATTTACTCATTATTTTTTTGATTTAACAAGTATTTATTAAAGACAGGGTTCTAGATGTGTATAGGTAAGGTCATTGTGCCAGGGATTCCATTTTCTAGGGGGTGAAGCAGAAAATTACCAATCATCAAATGAACACATAAACAAGGTAACAAGAGGTGTTGAAGTGGTAGACAGAAAAACCACAAGATAATAGAGATTAATTGTGGGTGCTGCATTAGACTAAAAGCTACAAAGAATAGGGCATTTGAGGTGAGATATACGGATTGAGCATGAACCAGTGAGGAGAAAACTTCAGAGGAGGGAGCACATGCACTCTGTAGATGGAGAAGGTCTGGGCACATTCAAGAAAAGGTAGAAGGCCACTGTGGCTGGAATGCAGTGATCAAGGTGGTACATGCCGTGAGACGATGGCAGAGGGGTAGTGGCAACCAGACTCTGAGGGGACCAGATTGGTGGACCACAGAAGATCCTGGGTTTTATTCTATGAGCAACAGTGGATATTTAAAGGGACCTATATATGTCCCTCAGGGATGGAAAATAAACTATTAGACAAGAGCTTTGAGAAGAGATGTACCAAAGATATATTTTAAAAATAGAACAAGATCGACTATTCACAGTGCCTGTAATGAGAATAGTTAACTATTCTCCTTAGATACTCTAAATATAGTGCAGAGGATATTCCTTTTGAACATCGAATACACTACCTTGGAACAAAGACAACTTAACCCTCAAGGAAATCTTTTTGATAAAATCAGTGATTAACTTAAGATAATGGAAAGTGGACAACGAAGCTTTAAAACCAGGTACTTAAATATGTGCATATAGCCTCCAATATCATGGTAGAGTTGGAAATGTTACATCAGGAAAGATAATTTTACACACACCCATACACACACACACACACACACACACACACAAAACCATGTTTTATATTGTTAACATAAGAAATTGTTCAAACCTATAGAGAATGTTTATGAGTTTACGTGAGCCAAAACTGATAAACATATGCCTGAGAGCAAAATCTCAGATGCTCCAGAGAATAACAGTTTTGCAATTTCTTTTATGCATTTAAAATTAAGGAGGGAACCAAAGGAAGATTATGTGAAGGGGCGGGGGGGACAGCATGATGAGCATTGCACAGGATAGTTGGCAAGATCATGTGTTCTCCTGAGGGCGGTTAAGCTTATTTCAAAGGTGTATTATCTTAGATGCACAAGAACAATGGACAGAGCTTGTTTAAAGCCAAGATAAACCTTTTACTTAAAAAGTTATATGCTTAGCTCTGGCTGGTGGCTCAGTGGATAAGGCACTGGCCTGCAAACCCAAAGGTTGCTGGTTCAATTCCCAGCTAGGGCACATAACCAGGTTGCAAGCCAGGTCTCCAGCCAGGTCTGTAGCTGGAGGCAGGTAAAAGGCAACCACACATTGATGTTTTTCTCCCTCTCTGTCTCTTTTCCTTCCCTTCTCTATGAAAATAATAAATAAAATCTTAAAAAAAAAAAAGTTGCATGCTTGAGGCATGACTACCTACCATGACCTGCCCAGTTAGGAATTTATGACCAGATCATCCTGTGAGGTTACTTTCTATAGTACCCATATTTGGTCCACACTATTCAACACATCTTTAGGAAAAAAGCATTATCTATAGGCACTTGGGCAGTTTTAGGAAGTACTGTATTCACCTCTGCTATGGGCTGAATATTTGTGCTCCCCCAAAATTCATATTGAAATCCTCACTCCCAAGATAATTGTATTAGGAAGTTAGGCCTTTGGATGTGATTAGTGCCCCATAAAAGAGGCTCAAGAGAGATCTCTTGCCATTTGAGCCACTTGAGGTTACAATGTAAAGACAGTCATTAAATATCAGCAAATTAAAATTTGTGATTTCAACTTCTGAGTCATTGAAAACAGCACATATCTAGATTTATTCAGAGATGTGAGAAAAATTATACATATTTTCTTTTGGAATCTGGAATCATTGTCCAAAATCTACATTTAGGCTTATATTACATGCAGATAATCATGTGGGAACATTAGTTCAGACTGACATTCCAGTAATAATAATATAATTGTGGAGGGAACACAACCAGATGTATTAATTTGATAAATAAGGCCTTGACTGCAAAGGAAGAGGGAACATGTGGAGTCAGTAAGAACACCGGTTCTGGGCTCAAACAAACCTGAATTTTATTAATGGTTTTGCAACCTACATTATTACTGTGTGATTTTAAGCAAGTTGCTTTACCTCTCTGAGCCTCAGTTATTTCTCTGTGTCATATTCTTATGGTGCAATGAGTGGCCAGAGGAGAAATATAGGCAGGGTCATCACCATTACGATCTAACACAGAGCTTAATTCAGGAGGCTAAAAGCAAAGGCTCCCACTGACCCAGTCTTCCTGAGCCAGGCCTTCCAGAAAACACGAGTAAACTGTGACAGTGCAGGACAAGGGCAGGGGGGGAGGGGGTGGGGCTTGAATATTTGTGTGTGTCATCTCTACTAGGTGGGAAAAGGAAAACCTTGAGACTGTATTCATCCCAAAATCTGGAAGGGAGAAGGGGAGGGAGACTAAAGTACCCAAAGAAAAAGCCTATAAAACAACTTTGGTTAACTGCCTGCCTTCCCTCTTTACAAATAGTCTAGAGCAAGATAAGGATTCAAGCTAACAGACCCCCACCCATACCTACATCTAGGTACACATCTCCCTGGTCGGGGTGGCGGGGGACTGGGACTTCCTTTACTGATCAATCAAAAATGTAACTTCTTCACCCCACCCATCAGCGATGTAAGTCCTCAGAACAAGGGACTCACTCTTTTGGCCCTTTCTTGTCTCATGGGGATGAAAGAGTAGGGGATGATCACATGGCCCTTGGACATCCTGCCCTTGCTATCCTTGGCTTTGGCTTTCCTATTAAAATTTAGCACTAATAAACTTTACTTGCATGCTAGTAGGCTTGCTGATCTGTAATTCTTTACTGTGTCCAAGAAGAATTGAGTTTCTGGGAGTTTCTCCTGTAACAATGTCGGTAATAATATCCCAAGGATGCAAGGGAAAAGGAATGAAACAATACACATCAAGTGCTTAATAGAGGTCATATGAAAAGTCTCCCTGATGACTTTATTTAAAATTGTAATTTCCCTCACCTCTTCCTGTGCTCTTGATTCCCCTTACCTTGCTGTACTTTTTTTTTTAAATATAGCACCTTATCACCTTTTCATATTCAAATGCATTTATGTGTTTATTGTATTAATTGTTTGTTGTATCTTTCCTGGCTAATGGAAGCTTCAGGGCACAACGGACCTTTGTTTTGTTCACTGGTCAATGCCTGGCACATCACAAACACAAATGAGTATATTTAATTTATAAAGAACAAAATTCAATCGTGTAAATTGGAAGATCTAATTGACTCTATTAAGACATTCATGAATCCCACAGCATCCCATCTAGCAACTAGAAGGACACACCAGGGGTTGTAGAAAATGGAAGGTATTTATAGGAAGAAGCTTGGGGCAAGGAACTATTAACCAAAGAAAACAATGGGTTATTTTTAGGCCTGACTTGTTTTGTAGGGGAAGGAAGAGGCAAGGGTTTTATCATGCAGAATGCCACTTCTTCCTACAGGGGATAGAAAAGGAGAGATTACCAGAAAATTCCAGACTGATTTGTTTAAAATTCTACACCTGGGAGATGCTGAAACTGCAATTAGGTTAGTGTTAAATTTTGGTTTGGTGACAAGACTTAGAAAGTGACTCCTCTTCCTTCCCTCCTTTCTTCTTTCCTTCCTTCCTTCCCTCCTTCTCTTTTCTTCCCTCCTTCCCTTTGTTATTTTTTAAAACACAGTTTACACTTAGAAATCTAGCTAATAAGTAATAATCTGTGTTGACTCTTAATTCTAGTTTCCTGAATTCTGTCAGAGAGGGCTCCCTGCACAATAGAAAGACAGCAGGAAGAACAATCCAAATCAGTTGTTGTAAGCTTTGACTGCTTATCAGAATCATCTATGGAGCTTTTTTAACAATCCAGATTTTCATACTGCAGCTCTCATCGAGAGAACCAAAATGGGTAGGGATAGGAATCAAGCATCATTACTTGATTTTTTCCTATATTTCGATGACTATATGTAGACAAGCTTGAGAACGACTGATCTAAGCCGTAGGTTGCTATAATTCCCAACCAAATTATGTTGATCAATGAGACCTATTATTTTTCAAGCCAATTGTTTTCTTCCTGTCAGCAAAGAGAAGAAGAGTGAAGATAGGACAGTATGAGGGTGCAACTACTAGACATTGTGGTACTATGAGTAAACAAATTGATGGCAGAATATGTTTAGAAGCTGAGAGAATGCAAAGTTAATTTTAATCCTTTTTTTAAAAAATGTACTGTTGTTGTATTATAATTTAAATCCTTTTGATTCAAATTATTTCCCATCATTATCTCAGCTTCTGAAGAGACTTGTTCAGTAGACTCCTCTCTTTTCTCTGATTTGAATGACTATTTGCTTCATGTGCATATGATGTAATTTATTACAATGCCATCAAGGGTAACATGTGCCCTCATTTTTAGGACAACAAGGAATGGTGTTTGTTCACCTTTACTGAAGCTCTGATTCTCCTGGGTCAATGGCTTTGTTGGCTATGCCCCTTCAGGCAGCCCTGAGAATGTGAAATCTCTGCAGTGCTACAAGCTTTCCTCCTTGCTTTGTCTGTTTACACACAAAAAAATGAGTGAGTCAGTTCACTTAACGTACTCTATTTCTATCAAACACAATATAGTAAATTCATTTAAAAAAACCTTTTACATGGGGGTTAACAACCAGTTATCCCAAGATGTGCCTCTGTATTATACGATTGGTTTTGAGATAAAGGCAACTTTAGATTCAGGCTTAAGAGAAACTTCTGTCTCTCTCTTATCTACCTTGAAGAATTTAAAATAGGGGTTTTGTCCATAGTAAGGGATTATCAGAGATACCCTCCTTTGAGCAATCTACAGGACAGGTCAAACTTCCACTTACTAAGCGTCTGCTTTTCTTATCCTACAACTACCCTTTGAAGCCTGCAAGGCACCTTACCTCACCCCTAGCCCAGGATGTCTTATATACCTTTGTTCCCTTTCTGTCTCTGAACTTAATGTGCATGTAGTTTCTGACTCTTAAGTCTGTGGGGTTCCCATACATATGTATGTATTAAATTTGTATATTTTCACTTGCTAATTTGTCTCATGTCTTTTTATTGGACTAGCCAAAAGAAGCTTGAGAAAGTATGTTCCTCCCCTACATTGACAAAAATTTTAATATAGTAGCTATCATCATTATTACTATAACTACTAATAAGGGAAATGTAATTTGTGGAAGTTCATGGACTCAGTAGCAGTATTAAAGCTACAATGTAATGATTTTGTTGAAGAATAAAAAAATTATTTAATTTCCACATCCATATGAATAGCATAAAAATTAAAAGTTGAGATTTTTTTATCTGGTTCCTGTACTTTTACCATAATTATTAACCAGATATATCCCCAGAGCTGTAGCAAAGAAAACCTGCCCACAAACCAGATTTGTCTTCTTTCGGAGCCTATAGATTACATTTCCCAAATATAATTTCAGTGAAGTAAGCCCATGTGACTAAGTTCTAGGCAATAGGATGTGAGGAAAAGTAATGCACACTATTTGCAGGGTTGGCCCATGATACTTCCAAAATAACATTTCAAAAGTTATGTGATGCCAAAAATCAGTTTATTTGAAATTATATCAAATTTAAAATGTGTATCAGGCTAACTCTTTCTAGGTTATACTGAACAGAGTTATCATGGCTCTGAGCTTAAGGTTATTACCCAAACATATATTTGGAGGGTACTGTTCTTGATAAACATATTCTTCTCTGTGACTTTGCAAATTTTGAAAGAAATTATTCAGTGGAGGAGGTAAAGGGGTTGTAGTTTGAGAAGTTTATTTTAATTATCCCATAATTAAACTCATTATCTTAGTTGAGAAGCAATTGTAGTTGAGCAAAAATTAAACTGACCTTTAGTACATTACCAATTGATACATGATGAAGAAAAAGTATATAATTAATAAACTAAAGAAATAATTTTCAGTTAATTCAGTTTCATCAGATCTTTGTGCTACTGAGGCCAGATTCTGGGTTGATCTTTGTATGAGACCAGTGACCTGTACAAACCAGGCCATCATGGTTTGTCATTGCCACAACTCCATTTTATTTATAAAAACCCATTTATTAACAAGGAGACACTGACCAGTGTTAGAAGAAATATTTACCACATTCAAATTCATCACGAAGTCTTGAAAAACAAATGAAATATGTGTCTAGCCCTGTACCTGTCATTTAAGAGGCATTCAATATGCTCTATTGAATGTAAATTTATTATACAATGTCAGCAATTTAGTCCAATAAAAAATAGCTCAAAGTAGGGAGCATTATCTGAATAAAACTCCTCTTTATTAATGAATTAAAATAACTTGTTTTAGCAAATTTGGAAACTAGATGGAGAGACTAACATTAAATAAATAGGTATGCATACATTTTTATTTTAACTGAGCTTCCTATCACATTATTATATTATTATTTGCTTACATATTTTTTCCTTAAAATGGGTGCTGAAATAAACACTGTGTCAGACTGAGTGCTGCACAAATGACTATTTGAGCCTCAGGATTGAAACACTACCTTGCAGTTAACACAGAGACCTCAGACTGAGGTAACTGCAAAGCTTATTTGATAAGGGCTATACTGGAGGAATTAACTGAACCATTGATTTTATTATAGACCATTCCGGAGAAATAATGAGAAGTGAAAAGGAAGTAAACTGAGAGAAAAGCATTCCTACTTAGAAAAAAAAAAAAAAAAAAATCATGGGGAAGGTGTAACAGCAATGCAGTTTTAGAGACCCTGTTAATTTGGCATTTCTTTACCCTGATATGAAAACTCTCTTTGCCTTAATGTCACATAGGCTGACTCTACAAGTTTAACTCCAGAGCGCTCGCCAACTATACCTGAAGAACAGTGTTTTCTACTGTGTCTAACAAGGACGATTCAAAAAAGAAAGAGAGATATCTGAAACATGAAAACTAGATTAAAAAGGTGTTATTTTTGCTCCTCAGTGTGTTTAACATTTTTGATTTATTAGTTGACTTCAACTGACTTCCCCTATCTCTTTTACAAGACAATGACCCTGGCATACTGAACAAAGCACATACTAGGATCTATGGATACTAAAAAGGCAAGTGAGATACTAACTCTGTCCTCTAAGAGTTTACAATTTAGCAGGGAGCTGAAAATCCCTCCTCAAATGGAACAATATACTGAAAGTGTTAAAGAGAGACTGTCCAGGTTTTATGTGTGAGAAGGGTTGTGTTTAGCTAATGGGGATCAGACGGACAGTGGAAGAAGCAGGAGCTTTAAGAAACATCTTGAAGGAAAGTGGTCAACAGGTCAAAATGTGTGTGTGTGTGGTGGGGGGGGAGATGCGTTGAAAAGTTCAGGCAAAAGTGTCTTAGTAAAAACAAGGTATGTTTACAACATCTTAAGGAGTTCTGTCTTGGAGGATATGCTTAAATAGAATACTGAGTTTCGTGTTTATTTTGAAGAGGTGCAGAAATCTACTTAGAGGTTTAATTGTTTAAATTTTATTTTGAAGTAAGTATGGACTCCTAGGCAGTATATAGTACAAAGTCTCACGTACCACCACTCAGCCTCCGCTCGTGGTGACATCTTACACAGCTCTACTACGGTGTTAACACCAGGAAATTGATGTTCGCTGGAATGCAAACTTAATCGGTTTTCACTGTTTTTGTTTTTCTTAAGCCCGTGTTCATTTGTTTATGTTTGCATGCACGTGTGTGTATGTGCATAGTATTTTTACTTTTACTTTTTTCATCAAAGAAATAATACAATATAATTGGATTGAGCTTTAACATAAGAAGATTATTTGGCAATAGCATGTAGGCAAGATTGGAAGTGGAAAGACCCAACCCAAAATAATTTCAATACTACAGAAGCGGAATAATGAGGCCCTGGAATGTGTAATGCTCAGCACAGTTCTGGGTACGGAGAAACTGTAGGGTATGAGCCAGGATTTAAATTTTTTTACTGTATTTTTTCAAACGTCGATTAAAAAGACAATCCTTTTCCATTTGACAATCTGTGTGCACTGGCGGGAGTCGGAAGAATGGTAACACAGAGAACCCAGTGTGGTTCTCGGCCCAGCACACTGCAGAAGCCCCGCGTAAGGAGATGGGGAAAACGGCACCATTGTGGAATGAGGTGAATAGCACAGGTCAGAGAAAGATCAGATCAAGATTCTCAGGCTGTACATCGCGACAAGAATGGCATTATGGGAAAAGCAAAGAGGCACATACTTCTTGCCCTAACTGATACTAGACAGCTGGTGATTGCTTCTACCTTAGCTTACTAATAAATGGCTAATAGCTACTGTAACATCAAAATATGTGCTTTTTAAATTCAAGACCTTTTAAATATCCAGTGTAGCCCGAGACAGTTCAAAGTGGTTTCCTACTGTTTTATAAATGGAAATAAATGCTAAGGAAAACCTTCAGTTTTGCATTTTCTCTCCTTTGCTCAATATAAGGATACCTTTGTTTCCCTTATGCTTCAAAATCCCCTCTGAAGGTCAATATTTGCTGGGTAGACAAGCTGGGAGTTGTAGAACTTAAGTATGTCATTTGCTGGCTGAGGGATTATGAGCAAGTTATTTAAACATTTTCTAAAACTTGATGACCTTGACATTAATATAAAAATGTTAGTGACAAAAATATCTCAATTTATGAATTCTCTTATGCCTTTTTATCACTGTTCAGCTTCTGTTCAGTATTTAATATTGTGTCTGGTGACTGGCACATGATAATTCTGAATAAACTATTTGGAGAATCTTAAGTACCAAAAAAAAAAAAAATCTTCTTTCGAGAAGTTTAAGTAGTTTTAGATCTTAATAGAGTAAAATTGTTTAATCATGAGATCTTCGCAATTTTGTATTCTTGTTCTTTATTTTGTGTGTGTGTGTTTAAAAGTATGTGAGTCAATCTCTTTTGGATCGGTGTTTTTTCTCAGAGAGCATGGGAATTGAGTTTTTAAAATTGCTTCTATTTCAAAAAATCAATGGCATTACTTAGTAGAAAAATTCAGCATATCTCATGTAGCAGTATTTCAAATTAAATTCCACTTAGTTCCTTAACCTCCTGTATAAATTGCAAATATGCTTTAATAAAATTTACTAAATAACACTAAATCTAAATCAATTTGTCTCCCCATTTAATCATATCAGTTTTATAATAAGTATACATATAGGGAAGTAAAAATAAGAGGTAATCTTTAGGGAGTCCTTTACTAAGTTCCAAGCATTGAGTAATCATTATTATATGCAGGAAACCCAGGGCCTTGGAGGTTAAGTCACTTTAGCCACCCAGTCACCACCTGGTAGAATGCGCAGTCACAATTGCAAAGTAAGTAGCTGGGCTATGGAGCTGGGTAGTCAACAACCACCCTATGTTGGAAGTCAGCATGTGCCACTTTCAGGATGGAAGAAAAGAAGTCTTGAACAGTATTTTCTGAGTTAGGTAGCAGGACAGTGCTTGGACATATTCTTGGTAACCTTAATCAATAGCTTAAACTCAACTTTTAGAGTCTAGAAGCTCTCCTGAACTATAAATCTGGTTTGCAGTTGGGGACAGTCTAACCATAGTATGTAGATAATTCACCAATCAGAAATAACCCCTTGACTTATTTTATCTGAAGGGAGAATTTTTCATGAGTAGCCTGCTGGCTCTTTTACCACCAAACCTGTTTATTCGGTCTCTTTGATTATTTGTTCTGAATTATTCCTCCCCTAAAAGATGAGAATGTAGCTGGGAAATTACTTCAATTATTAATCATGAGTCTCTTTTCAATGTAGACAACATTTTCCAAACACCATATGTTCCACATTTACTAGCTATTCACAAAGGTAGATTTCTGCAAAGAATTTTAAAGAAAATAGTTAAATATTTTATGTATTTGTGAGCCTTGTAGGAAATAGGGACCTAACTTTCATGGTTTTTTGTTTTTGTTTTTTCAGATAGCGCCTATTTTACGTACATAAAATAATGTGGTTCAAATCTATTTATGCTATTAAATCATATATGATTTTGTACAAACAAATCAGTCCTTAGATATTAGAATGCAGAAAATAAATTTATTTATTCAAAGAGTTATATTTTATGATCTGGCTTTCTCTCTCTCCTCAAATAATGATTAAATTATACTAAGTTGACCATTTGGTTCTTATTAATTTGTGTAGTAATACAATACTGAACAGATGGTCTTAAAATTGAATTTTAAGACCTTGATCATATCTTCAATTCAACAGTTTAATAATAAAACAAAATTTTAAAAACTTCTGAGTAAAGAAAACAAAACATGTCATTATACTCATTTTCCTCCCTAGAACATTAGATCCCAAAAGACTGAGGTAGAAAAATAATTTCTTGAGCTCTTAAAAGGTGTTACTCTAAATAGGTATCACTCAGAAAAGTTTGAGAGACTGGTTAAATAAGGTTGTGCAGATTTCTCTTTTACAGAACTTCTTACTGTCTTTAGTATGTAATTTATTTAATTGATTTTTTCCCCAATCTAATTGGACCATTATTGAACATTCCATGGGCGTGTAATGTTTCAGCGAGCCCTGATTATATTTAGATCAGTAGTTCTCAAATGAAGCTGGGGATTAGCATCACCTAGTGAGCGTGTGAAGCACATTCTTGCCAAGAGCAATTCAATTTGAGTCTTTGGAGGGTGAACACCTGCCTGTGGTAAGCAGAATAGCCTTCTGAAGATGTTCTAGTTCTCATTTCTGGAACCTGAATTTCTTCAATGACAGAGGAGAGTTAAGGTAGCAGTTTGGGTTAAGGTTGTTTATCAACTGACTTTACGTTATTCTGGAGTATCAGGGTGAGACCAAAGTAATCACAGGGGTCTTGAAATGTGGCAGAGGAAAGGAAGCAGGTGATTGAGTGTTTCAGGTGATGAATGTGAGAAAGACTCCACCCACAGGCTTTGGAGATGGAAGACAGGAGCCACCGCCAGGGAATGCAGGTGGCTTTGAAAAGCCAGGACACCCAAAGAAGAGGAATTTCCTCTAAAGTCTTGAGAAGGGAACACAGTCTTGCTGACATCTTGAGATTCATTCAGAGAGACATATTTTGCATTTTTGATCTCCAGAACTGTCAATTTATAAATTGATGTTCTGAATACTAAATTTGTGGTAATTTGTTATGGAAGCAATGGGAAATAATACAGAGACCAAACATTGGTTATTATTATTTTTTAAAGATTTTATTTGTTTTTAGAGTGAGGGGAAGGGAAGGAGAAAGAAAGGGAGAAAAACAGCAATGTATGCCTCTTGCATGTCTCCAGCTGAGGACTTGGCCCGCAATCCAGATGTGCCCTGACTGGGAATTAAACTAGCAACCCTTTGATTCACAGGTGGTGCTCAATTCACTGAGCCACACCAGCCAGGGCACATTAGTTATTTTTAAGACTACCACGTGATCCTGACATACAACCTGACTTAGAACCACTGATTTACATGAATGTTGCTCATTGGAAACACCTTGGAAACATTTTATTGAATACTAATATATCTGGCACTCATCACCAGGGATTCAAATTCATAGTTAAAATATTAACTTATTTTGTCCCCATAATAATATCATAAGATGACAGTTATTATTTTTAGAAGGATGAAATATTTTAAGTTGTTTCATGTTAACTCAGCTACTAAGGGTAAGCTACAAACTCCTGCTTCCTGGCTCCCATAAAACCTCCTTCATGTTTTAACTCAAGCCACTGAGCAGAGTCCTATTTTAAAGATCATCGTTACAATTATTGTCAATTTTCTGAGTTCCCTTTTTCACAGAAAAAACAGGAAGTTAGAAATGAAAGGTTCCATTATAAGAATAAAAACATTAAATAAACTTATAATTGGTAAACTTCTAAGTGAAGAATAAAGAATAAAAAAAGAATAAAGAATAAAAAATCCTTCGATGTTTAAAAATTATAAAAATGTGAATGTTACTAAATGTAGCAATATTTAGTATTATTGAGGGTATTACTCTATTAGAGTAGAATCCATCTTAAATGATTTAGCAGGAAAGATTCATTATTTCCTTTATGAGAAGAGATATGCACTTATAATTTCCTAATAGTAACATAATTTTTAAAATGTTAATGCTGCAAGAAATAAACATTAATTGTCTGAATATTTAGTGGTGACCTGGGAGTTTTCAGAAAAGTCAATAAAATGTATTACATTGTATACATATTTTATGTACCATATGGAAAATCTGCTTGTGTGCATATCAGACCTATTCAATGAAAGAAAAAGGCCATTCAAAACTGAACTGAAATGTCAACATACTTTGCCATTTTGGTGACATACTTAAAAGAAACACACAAAAACCAAAACAAAGCTATAAAATTGGTAGATTTATTTATAAAGCATTCAGATCTTGAGTTAGGAAAGCAAAATAAATAGCAAAACCAATCCCCTTGAGTGCAGATGCTTGCCATTTCTGTTCATCCATGTTCAAGATGGTAATCCTAGTATATGTTAAACCTTTCACGTTTTCAACCTTCCAGTCATCTGAGTATTGTAATGAAAAGAACACTGGGCTACAGGCAAAACACTAGCTGGTTGTGTGACACTGAGTATAAACCATAAAACCACAGCAATTTCTCCTGATCTATAAAGTGAGTATTTCACCTGCTTCTATTATCTCAACCAAATGACAATGCATGAGAAATGCTTTTGGAAATAGCGAAGCCCCATGTGAATAATTATTCCAGGCAATAACCTACAGCCAATCTGAACTGCAAAAGTTATGTCCCTGATACCAAACTTCTCCAAAACTTAGCAGCTTGAAACAACAGTTGTCTCACAGCAAAGGCCTACTTCATTTTATCACACATCTTTCTACTGTGCTTTACAGATGTTGTCTTTTTTAGACACTGAAAGCAAGACCCTCCACCAGAAAAAAGCGTTACAACTTGGTTGATTTTGATGCTTGCTTTATTGTGGTGGTCTGCGGTATGCTCCTATCTTAGGTCAGAAATCTACACATGGCTTTAATCAAATCCTCTGCATCAGGGTCTTTCACAGGCCGCAGTCATGGTGTCTGTGGGGGCTATAATCATCTCAAGGTTCATGCACAGAGGAAGGGTCTGCTCCCAAGCTTATTCACATCAATGTTGGCAGGATTCAGTTTCTTCCAGGCTATTGGACTGAGGGCCTTAATTTCTTTCTCATTGTTGGCTGGATAGTGCCTGCCCTCTGTTGGCTCTCCAATAGGGCATCTCACTATATCAAAGCCTGTAAGCCAAGAAGGCAACAGAAGGAAGATAGCGATACGGAAATTAAAGTCACATTTCATCTAACTGTGGAAATGACATCCCATCACTTTTTAAAATATTTTATTATTTTCAGAGAGAGGGGAAAGAAGAGAGAAAGAGAGGGAGAAAGAGATCAATGTGTAGTTGCCTCTCACATGCCCCCAACCAGGGACCTGGCCTGCAACCCAGGCATGTGCCCTGACTGGAATCGAATTGGTGACCTATTGGTTTGTTGGCCAGCACTCAATCCACTGAGCCACACCAGCCAGGGGCCATCACTTTTGATTTACTCTGTTCATCAGAAGTAAATTGCTAGGCCCATCTCACACTGAAGGGGACAGGACAACGCAATGGTGTGAATATCAGGATGTGGGGATCATTGAAGGTCATCTTAAAAGCTGCTTCTTACATGGACCATCCCTTACTCCCTAAACATATCCTGAACTTAGCTCTCTCTGAGTTATTGTTTGAGAATTTCTTCTTTCTGGATAACTTTCCTCAGATCCATTTCAGTTGTCAAGGTCAACTGAATGATGATTTTTTTTTTTTTCTGCCTGTAAATTTCCTGAATTTGTTCAATTAAGTGGGTCGTCTCAATATCAAAATTCTCCAAGCATTTGACACATATCTCCTGCTTGGCTCATATATAATATCATCTCCTGCTTTTTGTAATGTTAGTTGTAGTTTTCAGATCTATTCATTTATAAGGGCCCTAAAGGCAGGAAATACCTCTTTGTATTCTCCCGTGGGGCAAAGGACATTAAAGACTATAAAGCAAGTTATACATATTATTGCACTGAGTCAGTTTTTTCTTGTTCAAAGGTTCAAATCAACTGTTTTGATCATATTTTTGTTACCAGGCTTACTTGAAGCCACCAAGGATCAATATCAGTTCTGAAGCAGTCTCATTATGGGAGACTGGCCAGTTTCTCGTTTTTGAAAGGACATCTGTGGTTCGCTCTTCTAATGGCTCGATTCATTGAGAGCATGAGTCTGCAGAAAATAATGGAACCATTTGACCTCAAGAGTAAGGTCCTAGATTTTCTGGTGCCTGTGCATGATAAGTGCAACACTTTTGTTCCAAGAGTTTTACTGTGGCTAAACACATCCAGTTATTAAAATGTTCTAGTGCAAGCTTAATTTTAAGGCAATATGTCCCTTGATTATGAGGTTTTAATGAGAAATCTTTTATTTACATGAACTAACTAAACAAATATTATGTGAGTGATTATTTTTTTAGATATACCCTGTTTGTGTAAATAGACCTACACTCCAAAGAAATCACTTAGATAATAGCCTGGATAAAAGAGTATCTGAGGACCTAGAAAGTTATATTGGCACAGTGCAGCTTGCAACAAGATTTCTACTTTTTGAGAGCATTTAATTTTATGAAGTTGGGTCCAATATTCTTAATATTATTTTCTTAGATAAGAAAAGGTTAATTCATTTCAGTTCAAAAAATTGCACAGGTTTCACTGGCCTTTCTGTAAGAACACATGGATGGCTTAATAGTCTGTTGAAACTGACTCCCAGGAGTTTTGGTGGAGACTCCATCTACCCTTAGTTCTCTTTACTCTAAAGAAAGTTTGAACAGAGTATATTGCAGGGCAGCTCACTATTAAGTTCTCTATGAATTTCACCTCCAGCCTCCTCCACCCCTCACTTTCTACTTATAATTGCCATTTATTCTGGGGAAAGTTGCAGGAGGCCTGAACTAAATTCTCCCTCATAAGTAGTCCCTGTGTATAAAATGGCCAATTGTCAAAGTTAAATTTTTTGACTAAACAAATGGGGCTTAATTCATTTGTTCAGTGGTCCATGAACTGCAAAACATCCTGGGATTTGATTCAGTGCCCGAGTGCCAAGTCACAGGAAGCAGTTATCTTTCCTATGGTATTTCATTGCATTTTATGCTTCAATGTGTATGAGAGAGAAATGGTCAAGTGATAGAAAAATAAAGTTGGGCAAAAACATGTTTGTCCAGGCCACATTGATTGCTTTCATTATATTATTGGTTGAGGTATTATGCTTTTATTTATTTGATGAAAGAAATTTGAACGTTACTAAGTCTAGAACTATTTTAGGAAATGGGATCAAGCAGTGAACCAAAAAAAGTTCCAGCTTTCAAGGCTCTTACGTTCAGTCAGGAAATAGATAATGAACAAATAATCAAGTAGACCTACATAATGCCAGATGGTGATCAGTGCCACAGTGAAAAAATAAAGCTTGTAAAGCAACAGAGTAGCAGTTGGAGGTTGGGGGTGTGTGCTTCTATAGACAGAACAGCATTTGTGCAATGACCTGAGAAAGCTAGGGTAAGTTTATGTGAGCATTTGGAAAGGGAGAAGTTCTAAAAGGAGCAATAAGCCCACAGACACTAAGGTAGAGAAATTTTATGTGTTTAAAGAACATCAAGCCCTGGCTGATGTGGCTCAGTGGGTTGAGTACTGGCCTGTGCACTGAGGGGCCATGGTTCAATTCCTGGTCAGGGCACATGCCTGCGTTGTGGGCTAGAGGCAACCACACCCTGATGTTTCTCACCCTCTCTTTTTCCTTTTCTTCTCTCTAAAAAATGAATCAGTAAGGTCTTTTGAAAAAAGAAAAGAACACCAAGGAAGCTGGATTGGAGATACGGAGAGAAGATTTAGAAATAAAATCAGAGAGAGGGGTGTTGGGTGTGGATCGTTTCGGGCCAAATAGGCCATTTGTAAGGAGTTCAAATTTGACTGTGAATGAGGTAGTAAGCCATTGGAGGGTTTCAAGCAAAGAGGTGATTCATCTTATTTTTTAAATGAATCAATTTGCCTGTCCTATGGAGAATAAACTTCAGAAGAATAGAGATGGAAGATAACAAGAGGCTATAGTAATTTTATAGGTGCAATTGTGGAGACCATTTTTTCCAAGGCAGTAGCAATTGGGATGGAAGAAATAGTCAGATTATTGCTCTATTTCATGGTTTGGGTTGATGGAAGTTCCTGATGGACTGCACATTGGCGGTTAGAAAATGTCAAGTATTGAGGATGACCCGAATACAACACCTGGAAGGATGAAGCTACCATGACTGTAAATGGTAAAACTGGGGGGTATACGGGGAGCTCAGTTTCGTATATTGTAATTATGGTGTATGCTATTAAATTTATAGTTGAAGATACGAGTGTGAGTATATGAATTTCACACCAGTAAATATAAGCATCAGCATTTAGATAGTGTTTAGAGTCAAGGGACTGGTTAAAATAATCTAAGCAGCAACTATATAAATGAAAAAAGTTCAAGGACTGAGCTCTGAGTCACGCTGAAATTTAGAGAGACGTAGTTATGGAGGGCTGCAGGAAGTAGGGAAAATCAGACAATGTGTAAAAGATTTTGAAAGATTTAGTGAAACCCTAATATATAGTAGGCGCTTTGATAGGTACTGTGATTCAGTAATGAATAAAATAGTTTCTGCCCTTGAGGATTTCACAGTTTACGGGTATATTAATAGTTATTTATACAGCAAGTTATATCGAATGTGCTCCGGGCTCCAAGAAGAAAAAACCACTACCTCTGCCTTGGGACATCAGAAATGCTTCAGAAAAGATGGGATATTGGAGCTTGCAGAGAAACAGGAGATTTGGTTTTCCGTGTAGATCAGGGAGTAAAGGGCATTTCAGCTGCAAACAATGGCAATATGACCCTGGCCAGGTGGCTCTGTTGTTTGGAGTGTCATGCCATACACCAAAAGGATGCTGGTTTGATTCCCATGCTGGGCACATACCTAGGTTTCGGGTTCCATCCCCAGTTGGTGGGGCATATGGGAGGCAACTGATCAATGTTTCTTTTTCACATGGATGTTTCTCTTTCTTCTCCTGTCTCTAAAATCGATAAACATATGCTTAGATGAGGATTAAAAAATAGCACGTCTAAAGGTGCAGAATTGGAACATGTGGGGTTGGTGAGAGTGCAAGGAGGCATCATAATCATAGGAATAAACACAGACTTTCAAGTCCCATTGTACTGGAACCTGCCACCTGGTGGCTGTGTTATTAGGGACAACTTAGTGACTGACCTTTTATTACTCCTTCATTCCTTACTCATTAAGCGTGGTAACAACACCTTTCTTGCCTGACTTCGATGACAAGGAGGAATAAGCATCTCTAGTATTTCCCTTCATGGTCACAGTGTTGAAGCCCCACCACAGAGAGCACAGTTTTGTTTTGTTTGTTTTTTTTTAAAGATTTTATTTATTAATTTTAGAGAGAGGGGAGAGGAGAGAGGCAAAGAGGGAGAGAGACATCAATGTATGGTTGCCTTTCCCCTGCCTCCAGCTACAGAGCTCGCTGGAGACCTGGCTTGCAACCTGGTTATGTGCCCTGGCTGGAAATCAAACCAGCGACCTTTGGGTTCACAGGCTGGCACCTTATCCACTGTGTCACCAGCCAAGGCTCAAGAGCACAGTTTTGCTAATGTTATTCCTGCATCTACCATGTTCCTGATGAGTTACACTGAGAACCAAGATCAAAGGATTTGGACATCTACTTTTACACTGAGAGAATTAGAAAATTTAAAGTGGAAGTTTTATGGTTGAACCTTTATTACATAAAAAAATAACCAAACATAGCCCTGGCTGGTGGCACAGTGGATAAGGCACCAGCCTACTAACCCAAAGGTCACTGATTCGATTCCTAGCCAGGACACATAACCAGGTTGCAAGCCAGGTCTCCAGCCAGCTCTGTAGCTGGAGGCAGGTGAAAGGCAACCATACACTGATGCTTCTCTCCCTTTCTTCCTCCCTCCCCACCCTTCTCTCCAAAAATAATGAATAAAATCTTAAAAAAGAAAAGAAAAGAAAACAACCCTAACATAATTGCAAGAGAAAAATTAGAAGCAGAAGAGAAGGAGGAATGAAGAGGGGCACGAGGGTAGAAGGAATAAAGGCACAGTTGAGAGAAGGAGGGAATAGCGAAAAGGGGCAGAAGGAAGAAAGGAAAGCACAGGGAAAAAAAAAGGAAAAATATTTGTTTATGATGTCCAAACGATTATGTTTCATCCATTAAGGTAAAAAGTACCTTAAGATACATTAGTAGTTAATGGATTACATTATAGTTCCTCCCATGAATTAGGTACAACTGCCCCCATTTTACACCTAAGGAAACAGATTCTCAGAGAGGCTAAGTAATTTTTCCAAGTAGTAAGTAGTGGATGAAGTGCATGAACCACAAGGAAAGCTAGGATTCATAACAAGGCTTATCTAACTCTTAGCTCCGGGCAGGAAGACATGATGATTATTGACTGTCAGTGAGACCCAAACAAGAGCTGGCAGGTTGGGTTTCTAGAAAAATGGGTAGATTTGGTAGACAAAGACCCAAATCATTTCAGCTGAGGCATTGCTAGAGAAAAAAGAGTTAATGGATTAAATACATGAGGGTTTCATTTATTGAAGAAAACTGGAAGGAACAATGAAGGAAGTAACAACTTACTTAAATTAAACTATCTTTGAAGACTAAAGATGACTTCCATCCATTGAATCAGCCGAGCTTTTTACCTATTAGCTCTATAACATGTGGTTTTTGGATCCATGGGATTTTGCTCAAG
Organism: Noctilio leporinus; assembly: GCA_004026585.1. Taxonomy (NCBI): domain Eukaryota; kingdom Metazoa; phylum Chordata; class Mammalia; order Chiroptera; family Noctilionidae; genus Noctilio; species Noctilio leporinus. Next base: position 44,091 of record PVIW01001122.1, read on the forward strand.
ACCATCAAATACAGAATGTTTTTCTTTCCAATTTACTTATGGCCAAAAGGTCTCAGAGTCCCTGGAGTTTATTTTAAAGTTTGAAATCTCTCAGCATTAGTTTTTAACAGCAAGTTGTCTTCCCCACACCTCCCCACCCAAGCACATCCAAAGATAGATACTGTACTCAAAGTTAGTTCTCTCCAGGAAAAGAGGGCACCGGAATTTAAATTCTGGGGATTAGTTGAATGCAAGGAAAGATAAGGCTTTAGCAATAGAGTGATTAAAATAATTACAATAAAAAGGCAATTTAAAGTTTCTGATGCTTGAAGCTGAAAATTTTGGTACAAAGTGGAAGTTTTCACGTGTAGACCTCTGTCTTGAGTTCCAGACCTAAATATCCCTGTAGTGGAAACTACTATGTGATGATTTGTCCCCAGGAAGCTTGCATGTAAACTGAATATATCCCAAATCACCCTGACTCCTCCATTACCTTTAATGTCTTCATTCTCCATATCAAATAAGCTACCAAGGCCATGGTCAAATTTTCCTAAATAATTTGCCTAAAAACCAGCTTTTCTAGTATATCTAGACTAGAATGCATCACTCTTCTCAACCCCCACCTTTGTAACATTTGTCACATTGCTGCCAGTAGAGATGGGGTCCTTGTGATGATAAGAGAAAAGCATTTTGGAGACCACACACCACACATGAGAGGATGAGGTATGGCAGTAAGATTTATTGAAGTTAGAGCAAAAGGAAAAGACCATCCTGGGTTCAGCTCTGTCCTACTATGGAAGAAGTCCAGTTTTGTCTTTATGAGCCCAGAAGAAAGACCAAAGTCTAGAAATTCTTTGCTATGGGTTCAGTCCATGTCAGAGCTTAGTCCAGTTCAGCCTCTGCCCCCATCCAGCTAGCTTCGTCCAGTCTCCCACTACAGCCTGGCCAGCACAGTGCTGCTGTACCCAGGCTTGTGCTTGGAGCTTGTGCTTGGAACCTGTGCAGCTGCTGGGCCCTGTGTAGCTTCTAGGCCTGCAGGACTGTTATAGACAGAACAGGGAAGTGCATGAATTCATGAAAGTTTGTTAGAAAATGAGAGAGGGGGAGGGGGAGTGGAAGAGAAGCAGAGAGAGAGGGAGAGGGGGAGTGGAAGAGGAGGGGAGAGAGGGAGAGGGGGAGGGAGACTGCAGGGGAGGGAGAGGGTGCTTGCCTTTGTTAGGCTGATTATATTATCTCTGGCTTGGGAAGGACCAAGTGCTCTTTCAAACTAACTAATCAGTTTCCCAATCCTTTGCAAACTTGTGCTCTGCCCTCCCGCTAACCAACCCATTTTCTAGATCTTCTGGGCTTCAGTGTCCCTCATCCAGCTTTTCCCAGGCTAGAAAATAGGCGTTTATGGTTGCCATCACAGCTCCTACTGCACATGCCTCATAGTAGAAGGACTGTACCCTGTGCCATGGTGGCTTCTAGAGGGGGCTTACCTCCCCCTTTACTGTCTTATCTTTCCTTTGGTAATTCTGGCTTGTAACTAGTAACAATCCTTCCTGTTAGCTTCAGGGATTAGCCCCCAGGGATGGAGGTTGCAGCCATACCCTGAGAAGTCTGTGAATGCTGCAACTTCCTGGTGAAGCAGGCTTAGTGTCCAGTTCCCCTCCTTACTTTATTATGCTAGATGTCTGATTCCTTTTGCTCCCTTCTTTCATTAATATCTAACTACCTGCGCTAACAATATAAAGTGTCCATGAGTGAGGTATGGAAACTACAGGATGTGTTTAGTGAGTGTGTGTGTGGTGACCCATACATACATATTTTGAATTTTACTCATGATAGAAGATGTCACTGAAGATTCACTTTGTTCTTTTCATGAGCTTCTCTGTGGGAAGAAGTTGAAGTGATTTTCAAGGTTAATGAGGAGAAGAATGAAAGGAGGCTCATATACTTTTATAATTCTTCTAGGCTACACAGAGCTTCTGGGAAGTGAAGTGGTATATAGTCACAGTGATATCTTAAGATGTTGTACTTGCTTTCATGTTTAACTGATTATTAATTATCATCATTATTAGTAATAGTAATAATTGTCTTAGTCTTACCAGAGTGACCAGAATTACATTCTCAAGATGTGGGCTCTTTGTGCCCCAAGGAAAGTATATGGCTTTTTTGAATTTTAGGGAAAGAAAAGTTTTGCATAAGATGAGATGAAAATCAGGCAAGTACCTAATCCGCCTGCTCTTTTGCTTAGAAGGTGTAGAGTATTGGTCCATTAAGCAAATAGGTTGGGTGCCGGGAGAGTGTGAGAGGAAGGCAGGGAGGAGGACTAATTTTGTGTTTTGAGGTTTGAAGACAAAAGCAGCCTGTCACAAAGCACTGAGGTTCCTGAACCTGGAATACCTAAGACAGGGGAGATGGAATCTTCTGAAACTTTGAGAATTAATTGGTTCATGAATCATTGAAGCATGCCTAGAGCAACAGTCTTGAAAGTGACAACTTGTGGATTTTTGAGAAGACCGTGTGTTGAGAACCGTAACTCAGGGGCCCTAGAAAAGATTCTGTGGCTTGAGGGATTTTGAAAAGTCCCCCTAGGATGATTTGAAAGTGGCTAAAGGAATGCAAAGTGGTCCATTGTGGATGTTCATTTTGATCACTTGATTAAGGTGGTGTCTGTCAGACACATTTCGCTCCCACCCTGTTACACTTATTTATTTATACGGTTGTTTATTTATTTATATGGGTATGAATTCATGGATTTATGTTACTATTAAATGAGTCAAAATAAAATTAAAAAAGGAATGCAAAGTGGCAATCATCTGATCATCCCTGAGGTCTGAGCAAGGGCCAAACAGTAAGGAGTGGGTATGGGAGGGAGTGGGGGAAAGACTTCATTTAACTGAACTTTAGTAGTGTAAACTCAGTGTTTCCATTACTAATTACACTACTGATTGATCAATAATAAGGATCAAGACTTGAAAATGAATTGATATTGGCTTTGTCAACCATGGTGTCTGATAGCTTGAATCTAGTTTTGATTTGATTGAAGATAAAGAAATGTGAGGCACCTGGCATTCTAAATGTTGTGGAGCAATTCATACTTCTTATATAAAAATTTGTATTGGTCAATAGTTCAGCTGAAATCAGATGTTCCAAAAAATAACTTATTTACATTGTTGACAGGATACTTAAAAACATGAGCTCCTGAGAATGCGGTATTACTAATGTGTTTTTCAGCCTGAAGAAGAGTGAATTCAAGCTTTTGTTGCTGAAAAACAATTTACCTGGATGTTGTCCAAGCACCATATTTTAGAATTTTAGTTGACTTGCGTACCTCCATGAATCAGTATTCTCAATGATGATAAATTGGTTTTCTTATTTTATGGTCATGGCCAGGAATTCCAAGTGCTATTTCTTAAGATATCTCTCTCCAGAGGGAATTAATAGAATAGAAAATTAATGATTTGCTTTTTTGTCATCTTGGAGATAAGGCTATTTTTTTAGTTCAATTATACAAACATATATCGAATGCCTAGTATGTTTTTTGATAGCCTAAACAGTGGGACCTAAAATAATAAGCATGGGATTGGAATTTACAGTATCTAGTTTTAGATTCTGAGCCTAAATATTTACCAGATGGGTGTTTATCACAAAAGTCATTTAACTTCATTTCTGACATTTATTTTATAACAGTTATGTCTGTCTCAAAATGGCCTGACAACAATATAATAGTTGGGAAAGCTGTGTAACTATCTAGGGCGCTGTTATCCAGGGCAAAACTTTCTGCTCAATTTTCAAAGTGTAATTGTGCTTCTCATCTGGTCAGTCTACAAAACAAGGCAAAATCATCACCCCTAGTAGTCCTTCTAAATTCTGTGATGTCTGCCCAAAGAAGAAATTTTCAAAATTCATGAAAGGGATATTATAATAGGATCCTTTAAAAAAAGTGTTTAAACTTAACCCATTGCTTATAGTATCTATAATGATAACATAGAGAAAATAATGGCTAAAAACGGAACTATTAACTAGCAAGTAACCTGTTTAAAATCAGAAAAGGAAAATTACAAAGACATAATTGAATTGGTTATATTGTGCCCTCGATAAGGCAAAGGATCTTACCTCATTTTCTCAAAGTAGTGAGCATGCAATACATGTTATTGCGTTAAATACATTTTCAACGTGTTCTTCAGAACCAGAGGGTCTCAAACATTACCTTCAGCATGATTCAGCATCATCTGAAGGGCTTGTTAAAAAGCGGACCTCTGGACTCCACCCCTAGAATTTCTGACTCGGTAGGTCTGGGTGAGCTCTGATAATCTGCATTTCTAACAAGTTGCCAGGCCATGCTGGCACCCTTGCTCTGAGGACCAGGGTTTGAGAGCCAGTTCTTCTCAAATATGGATCAGTTTACTCACCTGTCCAAAAGCTGGTAGGTAGGAATCACCTTGGATAGACTCCAGGCTCTACCCACAGAGATTCTATTTCTGTAGGTCTTGGCTGGAACCAAGGTATCTATGTATTTTAACTATTCCCAGGACATGTTACTAATTTGGAAACTACTCTGTAGAGAGCTCAAGGTTTGTTGGATTGGCATAATGCCACGTAAGCTTTTCTCAGGTATGAAAATTCAGAATTTAGCTAGCAATAAAAAAAATAATAAAATCTTTCTCTGATGTGAAAGGAGAGAACAATAAATATAGCTTGTTCCTATCTAGAGATATTTTTGTTTATTTGATTTAAATTAAATTTAAGACAGCTTTATGTTTATATTTAACATAAATTCCTTCCAAAACATGACATTTCATTGCTCTGGGTTTTATGTCCTTAAGAGCATGTTGAAGCCAATATACTAAGAGTTCACATACCTACTGTCATATACATGGTACTTTATAATAATTCATATAATTCTGTTCTTTATCCCTTTTAAGACAATTGAATAAAATTATCACAGAAGGTATTTTGTTTATTCTAAATTTATCACAGTTATCCGCCAAACAGTCATCCAAGACATGAGAAATGATGCAGGTAAACTCTCACATAAGAGCATTTTGATGATGAATTGTACTTGGTTACCTGTAAAGAGTGCCATACGAAGTCATTTATCATGGCTCTTTTGACCCTTTGCTTCTCCATATCAGATGTCCCATCTACATGTAAGGGGATTTTGTTTCATAATCAAATTTTTGCAAACTCCACATGTCAACCTTGAGCACCAAACTTTATTTTCTATCCTTAAGCAATAAAAATTCTAAACCAGGATTTAGCTGTAACTTCAGCAGATAATGAAAGAAAAATCTAAGCTGACTCCTCTAAACTGCTTTAGTTATGTAATACAGAAATGAGTAAATGTTTCATTTGGTTGATACAGCAAGCAGGTGTAGCTTGAAGATAGTCCAGGGTGAGCTAGCAAGTAAAACATGGTAGTTTTACATAATTATTGATACTTTTCTGATTACCACAAAAACTTATATTGCACATTTGAGATTGATGGTTTTTCACATTTGAAGACTAATCCTGGGAATTTTATTTCTTAAGTAAAGTACATATATTTTCCAGTTTTATTTTGCTGTTTCAGGCAAGATGGCTCTTGAAATAATATTTACAAAATTTTAAAGATTTTTCTTTTATAATCAATCTTAGAAAAAACATTTCAGCACTACTCAAGATTTTATTTCTTATAAGACCAAATTTGCCAAAACATTTTCATGTAGGCACTTAAATCACATGGAGACTCTGAGAAATCTAGTTTCATGCCTAGAAAAAAAGTTTTTCAATAAATGTTTGCTTTGTTTTTCTATGAAAAATAACTGCTAAATTAAGAATTAAATACCCCTTCCAAAGAGTCTCACACATCATTAAGTATCATGTACTTATGGGCCAGAGATACAGTAAGTACTGGAGCAATCCAAAGATATAAAGGTAAAATTCTTGCTCTCAAAAACTTACCTCCTAGAAGGTAAGTCAGGTATGGAAACAGACAAGCACAATGGGTTCAGTTACTTGACAGAGTATCACATGGCAAATTGGGAGTGAGAGCAGTCTTCATGAGGACGTAACTGTCAAATGAAAAGATAGAGGGATGTTGTTCAGGGTAGCCAGCTGAGTGAAGGAATCACGGCTCTGGAGAGGCTCATGAGACAGTACAGTGAATTTGGGCAACAGCAAGTTAGTCTTTATGGAGGGGTACGTGGGGGAGGGAAGTAAGTTGGACAGTAGGCAGAGGGACCAAAGAGAGAAGGGCCTCACCTGTCTTGTATGTGAAATATAGGAGCATTTGTATTTCATCTTTTAATACCTGGATAATTTATTTCTTCTCAGAGTAGAAAGTGATTTACCAAGCTTCTGCAGGGCATTCCAAGCATCCGGTTCCTCCGCAGATACAACACAGTGCTGCCAAGTCACGTGTGAGAAAGCAACCACTAGGTGGCAGGGCGGTACCACTTGTGTGGCCAGGTCCACAAAGCTGATCTCTTTTTTTTTTTTTTTTTTTTTTTTTTTTTTTTTAATTTTATTGTTGTTGTATTACATCCATCCCCTTTTTGCTCCCCTCTGTCCCCCCACCCACCCACCCATTCCCCCCAAAGTCAATCCCACCTGTTGTCCATGTCCATGGTCTCTTGATACCTTCAGTGGACCCTTTTCAAAGTCAGTTTGGCTTCAGACCGATGCTAGGAGTCTACTCTTGTCCAGAAAGTTTGTAGGAGATTGAATGGCAAATTTTCAGGAGCTCCTGTTACTGTACACATCCTGCAGCCAACAGCTATGCTCTATTATTTTATTCCCTCCAGTGGACATCAGTTAGTTATTGGATGGATACAACATAGAAATATATATTATACCTTGAATTATTTTTCTTTGATTAAAAACATAATCAAGGTCCATACATTAACTACATACTATATTTCACATATATTTCACATATAATTTCACATATAAGTAAACTTAGCAGTATGCGCAAAAATAAAAATGTGTCAATATGATTTCTATGAAATTTTCCCGCTGCCAACAGAGAATACATCCATCACCATATGGCTCTTCCATGCGGCAAAAAACATGAGATCTGACGGTATTTTGTTAGCAAACTTTTGTAAGTGATACCTTTTTCTAAGTTACCAGCTAGAGTGTATTGCATGCTTTTGGTTATACCATCAGTAAATGTACTCAACTATTTTCAAAGTTCAAGAATTCCATAGTCATTTGTTTTGCCAATTTAGAATAGCAAAATGTTGAGAGCAGGTTAATAATATTAATATTTTAATATTTGTCATCAATATAATGTAAATATATATCTAAATTTAGGTAGCCTCTGTTTAGAGAACCAAAACTAGTCATGAATGATCTTATTTGGATTATCTTTTAGTTAATGATACATTGGTTAAGTTTACTAATTCATTAAATCCATTAATAAATTGTTAATTTGGTTAATTCTTTTGTGAACATGTTCCTTTGTTGATATAATCATGATCTTAGGCTGGTTTTATACTAACTGATCAATATAAAGGTAATTAATACCCTGAAGAGGTAATTAATATCTTGCTGCTTTAGTAGTATTCAAAATAGTTTTATACCTAAACTATCAGAATTTTTAATGGGCATTTCTAGCATAGGAAACAGATTAAAGAAATGAGAGCTTATTTTATATGTGAGTATAAACATACAGGTATGAGATTTTCCAATATTCGTTAACTTTGAAATAAATACGTTACTATGTTAAAGTTAGCTTTATTTAAACTACAAGTTCTGTGATAACTATAACTCTAAACTTTTAGGTACTGAGACTTTTAAACCCTTTTCAAAGTCAGATAATAGGTAGCAAATATTTGAGAAACACACATGCACACAGAACCCCTCCCCACTCATTTTAAGTATAATAATCCTAATACCTTTATGATCAATCATTAACAGTGCAGACTTCCAAATTACACATTACTAAAAAGAGCTAGACTGCATCATTTGAAATCTAAAACTGTTCATGTCATAATGTTATTTATTCTATTCTGTTGCCTAGTATAGTGAGTCCTTATTTTTCAGGGTATCATTATGTCTTGTGTGAAATACAGAATTATGTAAAGGTTATGTTTCTCTCCCTTCAAAAAAGAAATACTGAACATGAAATTGTAGAGCTATAGGTTAACATCACAATCTTATCTTTCTTTGCTTTTTCTTTTGCCCTTCTCTTTCTTTTAAGTGATTATTTATGGTTTTATTTCTTATTTTTCTACAATCAAGATAAAAAATTTTTAAAATGACAGTGGGAATAATGTGTATTCCAACATTTTCTCCACTTATCAAGAATAGATATACTATGCTGAAAGCTCTTTAAGCTGTTAAAAAGCAAACTAGATATACGAGTATAACAACTTATTTTAATTAATGCAATGTGAAAACTAAAACCTGTTAAAGTCATGAAACAATACAACTTTGAATTCAGTCTATACTGTAATTTTAGTTGTCTGAATAAAACTAAAGCCTATATAATGTTAATAATAACTAATGTCTTTCAAGTTAACTTTGGAATCTCCTTTTCACCTCATTTATCATATATAAAGTAACTTTAACCTTTGGTTATCCTAAGGAAGATAGAAACATATTTGTGCATATATCCAACTGGCTTTAAAATAAGGTGAAGTGCAATTCCCTTGAATTAGCCTTGTTTCTGATTTCTCCATTTGGCTTTAGGAAAAAAGAAAGCTATGTGACACGTGTTTCTGCAGCATAAAACATAATTTACTTCTGGATAATATTAAGTTGCTCCAATGATAAAATTATTAATGGACCTTTGAATTTAGCTTGGTAAGTTCAGTAATTATTCTCTATCCAGCATTCTCCACAAGAAACCCCTGTTTCTTAACTTCCTACATCTAGACAAGGTCATGTGTAATGTTTTCTGTCAGGGGAAGATCTTCACCCTACTTTGAAATGATTTTGCTAAATGTCACCATTCATTGTCCATGCAGCCAAAATGATCGATTAAGGCTTTAAATGTAAAACCAGCATGTGAGATAGTTATCTTAGGAGAGGATTTTGTAAATATTACTGCTCTAGAAGGCCTTGCATAAGCACGTGTACTTAGGTCTTCTGTGTATATGTGTATAGTTTTGGAAAGAAATATTTTTAGTTTTAATTTAATTTATTTATAAGATTATTTATTTATTATTTTTAGAGAGCGGGGAAGGGAGAGAGGCAGAGAGGGAGAGAAGCATCAATATATGGTTCCCTTTCACCTGCTTCCAGCTATGGACCTGGCTGGAGACCTGGCTTACAACCTGATTATGTGCCCTGGCTGGGACTCGAACCAGGACCTTAGGGTTTGCAGGCTGGCGCCTTATCCACTGTGCCACCAGCCAGGGCCTGGAAAGAAATATTTTTAAACTTTTCACCATATAAAATATCTATTACACATAAATGTAGTGGTATGATGTCCTAAATCAAACATCCAGCTTTAAGAAATAATCAACATGGGGTTCATCTGTAAGACCCAGATCATTTTGAAGCAAATCTAACTCTTTACCATTTTATTTGTAAATACTTTAGTGTGCACCCCTAAATAGTGTTTAAAATAGTGTTAAAATAGCTATAACAAGAGTAACACAAATGAAAATTGATAAAAATAACTTCATATTATCAAATCTATACTCTTTATTCAAAAATTTCTGTAATATTTTATTGTAAGAAAATTATGCCTTTTATACCATTTGTATATTTTTAACAGTCAATAATTACAGCTTAGATCCATTATATTTCCTTTGAGATTGTGACAGATTTTAATTCTTGAGGTTTTTTTTTTTTATTAGTATGAACACCTCTACAAAAAATTGCATCATATTTTATCAATATGTGGTTACCCCAAGAAATTGATAAATGCTTATAGCTTTAGCCTTTATTGGCTGGTTTTAAAAATAGCAGCTGCCGATCTTCCAATTGGCCAATTGGCCAATTGGCCAATCTTCCAATGGTGGTATGAATTCATGCATTTAAACAAGTTTTCTATGTTTCAATCCAGTGTGGCTTTTATCTGTATAAATCCCAGTTATTCCTGTTGCGTAATGGGAACTCATTATTTTGTCTCCTGGCTTTTGCCATCTGACATGCTTCTGATAGTTCTTGCTTTGTGCTATGACAAAGGGAAACCTGGCCCATTTCCTGCCCTAGACCTTGAGTCACTCTTACTCCAGGAAGACCAAACCAATTACTTTTAGTGAGAAATAGTGTTTAAAGCTCATTAAAGATAACAATCTAGATACTAAGAGTCATTATTATTATTGTTTGGCTATTGTTTCTAGGCTTTTCCAGGGAATAGAGCTTGGAAATGTTAGTTTATTTTGTGGAGTCTAAAGCTGTAAATTTATACTAACATTTCCATTTGCATTTTGACCTATAGGGTTTTATTGCATCTCATCAATTTTATGTTTACATCTTCACTCATAAAACTCTGATTTCAAAGACACCAACATAATTTTTTTTTATCCCATAACATACACTATGCAATAGTATTAGAATAAAAACCACTAACATGGCCATCAAAAATATAGTTAATGAAACCAGTTTAAGAATTTTTAAAAGACCCTTTTTTGTTGTTGTTTGTTTGGCTTAGTGCATATAATGTTGTGATATATGAAATTACTGTGTTTTAAAGTAACTTCAGATAGTTTTGCTTTCTGTTATGCTATCAACTTAATGCATATCATTGCAAATCCAAGATTTTTGAGATCACTTTTAAATTTATTTTTCTGTTACAATTATGTAAAATATTTAGAGTTCCACATAAAGGCTATAAAACAATATACTTAGAGAAGTCTAGCTTTTGTCACTATATATGGAACCCTTTTTCTTCCCTTATTTTAATTAAAAAATATGATTTAACCTTCAGTTATAGTTATATATATATACATTTTTTATCCCACTTTCTTAGATACCCAATTTTCTCTATCTTATTTTCCACTTAAAAATAACTTTGTACAGTAACAGATAGTTAGGAGACATCATGGTGGTCACATATTAAGATACATAAATGTTAAATCCGTATGTTCTATGCCTGAAATTAACATTGTACATAAACTAAAATGAAAACAATTAAAGAATAGATATTGGGGATTATTCATTCATAAAGCAGATATTTTATGTATTATTTTTTGCAGCTGCATGATATGTTACTCTGAGGACAAACTTAGTTCATTCAACCAGTTCCTTCTCATTGGGCATTTACTGTATAAAAATCCTTCTACATATGCCATTTTAACATTTTTCCAGTGTACCTTTGGGACTGATTGCTAGAGGTAGTATTGCTGTGTCAGAGGGTAATTGCTTACATAATTTTGCCAGATGTTGCCTCATCTAATTCCTGATGTATGTTCTACTCTGCATTCCTACTAGCAATATGTTAAATTAACAATTTTAACCAACCGGGTCAGCAAAGTGTAGTGTCAAAAGTATTGGTATTTTCTCATCTGTAGGTGAAAATGGAAATCTAGTTTAAGTTTAATTTTGAATTCAGTTTGAATGAACAGGTTGAATATCTTTTCATATGGTTAAGGGACAATGATATTTCTTTATTTGTGAACTATTCATTCTTACATACTGCCAATTTTTCTTTTCCTTTTAGGAAATCATACATTCTGGTGACATTAATATATTGTTTATAATATAAGTTAGATATTATTATTATGTCATAGTGCTTTATATCAAAAATCACTGTGGTAGTTGTTTGGCATGAAACGTATATTTTTATATAGTTTATCAAATTTAGCAGTTTTTTCCTTTTGCATGTAGATTTGACTTAGAATTACATAAGTTTTCCCAACTATAAAGTTACAGAGAAATATATCCATGTTTTTGTCTAATGTTTATATGGTTTTTCCTTTTAGTAGTTAAATTTCTGATCTTTTTGAAATTTATCCTAGTGAATGGTATAAGCAACGGATCTTCTTCATTTTTCTCATGACTATAATCATATTTGTTTCACTTTGGTTGTGTACTAAATTTACAGATAAAATTGGATCAGCCTCTGAGCTTTTATTTTGTTTTATTAAGGTATAGTTGACAAAATTGTAAGATATTTAGCCCTAGCTGGATTGGTGCTGGTCTGCAAACCCAAAAGTCGTTGTTTGATTCCCAGCCAGGGCATGTAACAGGGTTGCAAGCCAGGTCTCCTGTCAGGTCCTTGGCTGGAGGCAGGTGAAAGGCAACCATACATTGATTCTTCTCTCCCTTTCTTCCTCTCTCCCTGCCCTTCTATCTGAATATAATAAATAAAATCTTTAAAAAAATATTTAAAATGTATACATAATGATTTGATAAATATATACATTGTGTATGAAAGGCTTTTCCCCCCATCAAATTAACTAACTCTTACATCAGCTCACATATTTACCTTGTGTGGATATGTCATATTTATGTGCTAATATCATGTAGTTTTAAATATGTTAGATTTATAATATTTATTAATATCTGTTGGAGTTATTTGTGATTGTTTTACTGGGGGTGGGAGGTGTCAGTTTTTCTGGATATTATTGCCTGACTGGTTTCTAGGTGAACTTTATAACATACCTCCTTCTAAATATTTTTATTGAGATTGTAAATTAACTGAAGGGGGACAAATATTTTAACAATGTTGAATCTTCTATCCAAGATCATGTATATTTTAAGTATATTTAGTCAATTTAGTTTCATTTCAGGAAGATGCATATATGAATTCCTAGTACTTTTGAAGTATAGTTTATTTCAAATCCTAGCTGCCCTTAACACAAAATGAAACCCTAAATGTAAATATCTGTGTTCAAGGTGTTAAAATGTACTGGCTTCCTTAAGTTGTGTATGGTTGAAAAATTAAATTTACCTACCTATTCTCTTCTATAGATTTTTTTTTAATATATTAAAAAATCTTTTATAATATGGAGAGCCAAGAGACTGAATTTCACAACTGAGTCTTCAATTAAAAGTGGAGGAGAATTTCATAAAGGAAACCACTTAACCTCTTTGCCTGCATTCTTTTATCTATGAAAAGATGTTTTGTGGAGAAGTTGTCTGTGTATTTAGGAATAAATTCAGTGGTATATAAAATTAAACTTAATTAAATTGGTTTTCCCCACCCACAAAACAAAAAGTTCAGACATAGAAAATACAGGGTTGACTAGATAGCTCAAGGAACCAGTAGGGGTCAGGTTCCATATAGCTTTCTGCTTCACCACCCTTCAAATTATTGTTATGCTTGTAGTCTATGGTTTCAAGGTGGCTTCTCTGATTCCCACATATGTCAGTATTTAAGAAAATATAAGGTGAAGGGCATAGCATAGAAATCATACCCAAACTGCATCAACCTCTTATTAAGATTTTCCCATTAGCCATTTCTGCTTACATCTCATTGACTGCAGCTGTGCCATATGGCCACCCCTCATTGTAAGGGAGGTGAGAGAACGAAGTGGTATTATTGTATTTGTTTATTTATTGGATGTTCAGCTGAGAGCAATGCCAAAGAAATGCCAGAGCAAGCAAAATTATGACTCTGTTAATTAAGATGAAGGGGAAAGATGGATCTAAAGTTTGCCATAGTATTATACAATAAAGGTGATTCTATGGATATCAAAATAAAAATAAAATATGTGCCTCTTTTCCTCCCCCAAATATTTCTCTTATCATTTATAAAAGGTCTTTCCTATAAAGAACCCATTTTTTAATGCACTGAACTTCTAAACTGTTAAAAGAACTTTCAGGTGACAAGCATTTTTAAACGTCAGAAGTATAAGGAGAGAAGGGTGGGGGTAGGAGTAACACTGTACACACAAATGAAGGGTGAATGGAGAAAGCAGAAAATGTTCAGGTATCAAACACAACAGGCTACACTTCCATTTTTTAGTCACAAATATAGCTGACTTTGCTATTTAAAAAAATAGCAAATTATGTAAGTAATTGCTTGAAGGTATACGAGAAACTACTTTTGAATCACTCCAATAAGCTACAAGTTACTACCTACTTTTTGATAATTTTAGTGAGACGGAGTTTATATATAGTAAACTGCTTCATTTAGGTGTGCAATGTGATGAGTTTTGGCAAATGTATATACCTGTACATAACAATTCCATCATTCCCCCAACTTCCCTCAGTTTTCTTTGGAGTTCCTCTCAATCCAGAAAACTACCCATCTACTTTGTCACTGTAGATTAGTTTGTATTTTCTGGAAGGTCACACAAAAGGGATAATACAAGGTATATACTCTTGCTTTTGGCTTCTTTAATGATTTTGAGATGTATCCATGTTGTTCAATCATTTTACATTACAGTATTCCACTTCACAAATACCACAATTGTTTTTAGCCATTTCACAATTGGTTTATCCACATAGTGATGGATATTTGGTTTATCTCCAGTTTTTAGCTATTATGATAAAGTCGGTATGAACATTCACAAGACAGATCTTTGTGTGGACATATGTTTTCATTCCTGGGAGAGTATCATCTATGAATGTGATTGATAGATCATGTGATACTTGTATATTTTCAATTTATGATGTGGCCAAATTAGTTTCTAAAGTGGCAGAACAAGTGTATATTCCCATCAACAACTAATGAGAGTTCTGGTTGTTTTACATTCTTGCAAGTGCATAGTATTATCAATCCTTCCTTTTCTGTTCCAAAATTTATTTATTTATTCATTCTTGTTCATTCTATTACAGTTGTCCCAATTTTCCCCCTTTGCTCTCCTTCATCCCACCCCATCCCCTGTTCCCACAGTCCATACTCACCTCATTGTCCATGTCCATGAGTCATTCATACATGTTCTTTACCCCCTTCCCCTTCTTTCCACCATTCCTCTCTACCCACTTCCCTCCGGCAGCTGTCAGTCTGTTCCCTGTTTCTATGCCCCTGGTTCTATTTTTCTCATTAGTTTGTATACCCTAAGAATCCTGAAATGCCAATTGAAAAGAACTTATGCATGCTGATGTTTGTAGCAGCACTATTTACAATGGAAACATCCCAAATGCCCTTTGGTAGATTTATGGATTAAACAACTATGGTTCATCCACACAATGGAATACTATGTAGCAGAAAGAAAGAAGAAGGAATTCCTACCCTTTGCAACAGGATGGATGGAACTGGAGACTATTATGCTAAGTGAAATAGGCCAGTCAGTGAAAGACAAACACCATATGATCTCACTTGTTAGAGTAATCTAATGAACAAACTATTACCAATCTTTTAAATTTAACTATCTACAATGTAGTGGAATGTACTGGGTAATAAAAGCACCAAATTCACAGCTCCTGCCTACAGATCATTCAAGAGTAGATTCCTCTGGTCTCTGCCGATTTCTCACCATGCTTCATGAGCTCTTCCCCATGTACAAGTAATTCAGCTGCCAGTCAGGGATTTGGGCAGAATTTATACTCAGATTTGGTGTCTCATCCTTTCAGTTCTGTTGCTGCCAGGATTGCTTCTTTAAATGTGTAGCTGTTCTACCAGCCCTGAACTCCATTCTCTGGCACCTTGAGTTGATAAGGATTAGGTTTTCCACACTTCCATTTCCTACCCCTGTAGCTGTGGTGGCTGACGATCCTTCTTTTTGGCTCTTCTGCAATGTATTGAAACTTTATACTGACAGACCTCATTTTATTGTGCTCCGCAGAGGTTGTGTATTGTACAAAAGGAAAACAAGATCCTCCACTAGCAAAAAGGTTATGACTTGCTTTATTTCCAGGATCTGGAACAGAACCCACAATATCTTTGGGGTGTTCTCTGAACCTTTGCTCATGTTTCTTCTTTCCATTTGCAGTTTGTAAGTTCTCCTCTAAGTGTCTGTCAATTAGAATTTTTTCTAACGACTTTCAATAAATTGGGCGCACATTCCCAGAAAAATTTCCATAGTTAGGTTCAAAACCAGTGTTTAGGAGTCTGTTAACTGGTACTAAATGTAACTGAATAAAATAATCATTTAAAAAATCTAACAAGTTCTAGGAGTCATGCAAAGAAAATCATAAAGAGAAGAGTTTCTTTACTTTCTTGAGTCAGGGATAGTCCAAAAAAAAAGTTACTGTGGTATTTCTCTCTATTCCTTTCTGTTCCATTCTTTTATTTCCCTGGGTACCAATGGCTCCTGTACTGCCACTCAGTGTCTTCATATTGAGGTCTGACACTCTCCTTGATATTCCTTCCTTCCAACTTACTTCATCCAGCCTTGGTGAGAACCCAATTCTCCAATGCAGTCCATCTTTGCTAAATGTTTAGGAGGCAACTTTCTTCATATTGCAGAGGCATTTTCACTTTTAGAAGTAGATGTTTCAAATTTCTCATTGAGAACATTCAGATGATAATAACAGGATATATTGAGTTACTCAGTTCACATGGGAAAATGTAGGTGCAGAAGGCAAACTTTTATGCAGTACCTGAAAGAGGATCTTTACTAATAGTCAGCACTCCTGGGATGTTCCTGAATTTACCTCTTAACTTTTTCATTTTCAAATCCAGAGATTTGTTCACAGCTACATGTGTTTGGTTTATCTAACTGATTTCAAGTAGCAGTCCAGGTCAGTGACTCTGCACATTTATGGGTGGTGGTTGGCAGGTAGGAGCGACAGTTAGGAAAGAAAAATTTGTCAGTAGATAAATTTGTCTCTGGAACTTTCCTATATTCAGCTCTGCTGCTTTTCTCTTCTTCCCATACCTCTCTCTCCATGCTTTCAGTGATTAATTTCTCCTCACTGAGAACAAGAGTGTTACCAACCATACTTCTATTTGATCACATCTCAGCATTTCTGGAGAAGGGGTTTGGTTTGATCCTTCAGATTTTTACTCTCACTAGTGCATTGTGCAGCTAAGCCAATGTACCATAATAGAACTGTATGCTCAACCCATTCTTCGCTGGCCTATAATTCCTAGTTTTTGCCTTAATCATTTTGACTTTTAAGACAGTTTCTAGATTATTGTGTTTTATCATTATAACCCCATTTCTGATCCATTTAGCATTTTTTTTTCCTTAAGTTTCATTTTCTCCTCTGAGTTCTCATGGAACTTGATCCTCTCTGCTTCTGAGAAATCAGCCAGCATTCTCATGCTGCCCTCAGTGTGCCTGCCTTTTCTCTTCGATTGCCTCTGACTTTCTGCGCCTGGGGCACTATCTACTTTGTCATATGAGGATTGAATGCAATATCACAACCATGTCTCTCTTACTCACCACATATAAATACTCTTGGCTTATATCCTGAAGATCCCTTCCTGCCACATCTGATGCGGCACAATAGCATCACAGGTGTCTGAAGAACTAAGTGAATTGCAAAGCAGTTTTACACAGAATAACAGAACATGTCAGGCACTCATTTATACACTTAATAGGTATTGTTCATTTAGTCATATGAGTAATGAGATGGGTGCTATACTTATTTCCTTTTTGTTCAATAGAGATCCAAGCAAGAGAAGCTAAGTGAGTTAGTATTGCAATATAGTCCACAAAACTACGAGTTAATAGAGTGAGATTTAAGTTTAGGAAGGTTAACTTTGGAATGTGACCCTTAACTCTTAATTGATATGGTGTTTGTGAAACTGATTGCTCTAGACCAGTGGTTTTCAACCTTTTAAATGATATGGCACACGTAAACTAATTACTAAAATTCTGTGGCACACCAAAAATATATTTTTTGCTGACCTGACAAAAATTGGCTTAGTTCTGATTTATTCACACTGGATGGCTATTGTTGTATTGGCTGTTGTCATTTTTAGATTTGACAGTCTAAGGGCAAAGAAGTCAGTGTCCCTGACTAACTAGTCAGGTATTGCATGTTTTAAAAATTCTCATACCGCAGCAATTGAAAGTTGCTGTTCTAGACCCTTGCCCAGTGAGATGCTATTATTAACACTATTTGTAGTTCAGGAAGTGGCCATGGCTATGAAGTTAATTTATTATTCCCTGTCACATGACTAAAGCAATTCAGACAACCCTAGACTGTGATGCACTAATATCTTTGGAAAAGTCTATTATTGCCAAGAACTCATGTCATTTTTGTCTCTTTAGATATGCTATAGAAGATAAGAGAGACCACAACAAAACCAAACTATTATCTTGACTTAATCCTTGGAAGCAAAAGCATTTGAAGAGTACAGAAAGAAAATTAGAAACATGACAAGCCCTGGTTGGTGGCACAGTGGATAAGGCACCAGCCTGCAAACCCAAAGGTCGCTGGTTCAATTCTCAGCCAGGACAAAAATACCAGGTTGCAAACCAGGTCTCCAGCCAGGTCCCCACCTGGAAGCAGGTGAAAGGCAACTGTACATTGATATCTTTCTACCCCTCTGTCTCTTTCCCTACCCCTCTAAAAATAATAAATAAAATCTTTAAAAAGAACAAATTTAGAAACATGACAAATGTATTTATTAAGAACTGAACCAAATTCTCCGAGCAAACAATGTTCTCCCAAATAATATAGCAACTGCCTCAAAGCCTGCCAGTAGCAACCATGGAAAACAAAACAAAACAAAACAAAACCATGTAGCACAATGCTTAATTTGTAATTGTATGTTTGGACTAAGCACATTTGACTATTTGAGAGCCATTGGAGCAAGTGGAGCATTCAGTCCCAATGTTATTCTACCAAAAAAGTCTCAGATATTTTGACTTACAAAATCCTTCATTAGTTAAGGAGTTTTGTCTCACTTCCTGTGTAAATATGTGCGCTCCTTGGAGCAAAGTATATTGTCTCACTCATTATTCAGGCTCTGGTGGAACCAGTTAATTCAATCCAATTGCTGGGCAAATGAGAGTAAGCCTGGATAAGGTTAGGGGATGGGGGAGAGGGAGATGGGGAGAGGAGAGGGAGATGCGGAGAGGGAGAGGAAGAGGGGGAGGGGGAGAGAGACAGTGACAGCGCAATGCCTTGAAAAGATACAGATTTTAAGGTCAGAGAAAATAACCTGAATCTAGGCCTATCACTTACAAGCTGGTTAACAATGAAAAAATTATAAAACCTCAGTTCGCTTCTCTGTGAAATGGGTTTGATAATGCTTACTCAGGACTTTATAGAGATGATTACATGATATAACACACAAAAAGACACTCAGTTTATAATATCCACTAAAATGTTAGTTCCATTTTATCTTCATATTTCTCTGGAAGATGTGCTGTAGAGGGTGGCCAGTGAGGTCACTTTTGACCCCAGGGGTCTGGGTTGACAAGAAAGAAGTAAGAGAAAAGACGAATAAAACAGGAGTGATTTGGAAGGAGGTCACAAGTACTAAACAAAGTAAATCTTCTATCTTGAGATTCTGTTCATAATTAGACCTGCTCTATTCTCTCACTCTCTCATATCTATTTTGTTCCTTTGTAAAAAGCTCTCTACTTAAAAATATTACATAATGGGGTAAGGATCCCCATAAAATCCTGATCTGCTACATTGCTAATACATTGCTTTTATAGAGGTACCAGCTAAATCCCACTCAAGAAGTTACAATTTTGTGATTGGTTAGTTTAGACAGTGCTGGATCAGGGAGGAAAATCCTTTGCTGTTGAGTTAATGGTGTGGGGACAGAGAACATCTACTTTAAGTAAGAATACACTGGGTAAACTTTAGTGGCATTTTTCCCTCATTCAGGGACTGATTGGAGGTCATGCTTATTTTAATTTTAATTTTTATTTGCAGTAAAGCTCTTACAACTATGACATTTTAAAACAGACCTGCGTGTTGTAGAGAATAAAACAAAAAAGTCAAACACATCTCCAGCACCGTCTTCATTGTTTGACTTGAGAGGGAGAAGAGGAAGAGTTAACACATTGTGAATCCATGAAATGACTGAAGTTTCATTAGCGCTGCATTTTATACTCAACCCTTCCATATTTCTTGCATAGTCCTTCCTCTTTAATAAACAAGGTTAATCAGTTCAATTAAGGTTACAATTTCTAGCCCTGGCTGGTAGCACAGTGGATAAGGTGCCGGCCTGTGAACCCAAAGGTTGCAGGTTCGATTCCCAGCCAGGGCAACATAACTAGGTTGCAAGCCAGGTCTCTAGTCAGGTCTGTGGCTGGAGGCAGGTGAAAAGCAACCATACATTGATGTCTCTCTACCTCTCTGCCTCTCTCTCTTCCCCTCTTTCTAAAAATAAGAAAATAAAATCTTTAAAAAAAAAAAAGGTTACAATTTCTCTAGAGGTGTTTATTACTATTAACTTCAGCTGCAATAGAAATGTTACTATCAATCAATGCACAGATGAGGAGAATTGAGGTGATGGGGGGTGTGGATCAGGACCGCCTATGAAATCGCCCTCACAAAGGCCCAAATCATTTCTACCTGTCTGGGTTTTGTGACTGGTTCCATAACAGCTGCCTCCATTTCTACTTTGATTCTTCTGTTTCTTCCTTCCCTCGGGGAGCGTAGACCTTGTGTACAGCAAGGTCACCTCGGAGGCTTTCCTGACCCTAAAATTCCCGAACATATGTGGGAATTTAAAAATTAAATTGACATAGTGACATTCTAAATACTTTTTTTTAATTATTCACCTTAATGTATTCATGCCTTCAGTTGTACATTTGAAAGAATATTTCTGATGCTAAGTCTCATTTAAACTGAAAAAAAAAAAAAAAAAAAAAAAAAGTCCATGAAGGTAAGTTCTTGACAGCAACCCACCAGCAGCATGGATTCCAAAGCTTGTGGCCCCAGCTCCTGTGGAGATCAAGGTAGGATTTCGCCCATTACTAATGCTTCCTGTTCCTTACATGCTGTTTGAGCGCAGTGCTGCAGTGAAGGTCTGCACCGCAGTGAGTTTGGTCTAACGTTTTAAGAGAATATTAAGTGTTGGAGAAGATAACCCCTTATGGTGCCCACACCCACAAATACATGTCGAAGCAGAGATTGGATACCTTGTCTCCCAGAGAGATGGGTCCAACTCCAACATAGAAGGAATGTTTAACTGGCATGAGCCTAAGTCTGTGTGCTTTTTCCCTTTATTTTGATATTATAATTGTTTAAATTTCTTTGTGGGGGAGGAGGGTAGATAAAATAAGGGTTTCCAATGCATTAAAAAAAATTCTGACTGGAATCTGGTCAACTTACATGAAAGTTCCAACTATTATCATTCACTCAAGAACAACACAAGCAGCTCCTGTGAGGCAGACTTGGTTTTAGAGGCTGGGGTACAGGATGGAAAAAGCAGATGTTGTCTCTGTTCCCATTGGCTTACATTACTAGGGTGAAAGAAGCAGCGCATAACCAAGTTAAAAAATACACTGACAATACCGTTTCAGAAAGGGGAAAACAACCAAGAAAATAAAGCAACATAAAGGATGAGTACCCTGCCTGGAAAGGGGCTACTGTTTCATATTGGGTGGTTAGAAAAATGCTTCTCAGCCCTGGCTGGTGGAACAGTGGATAAGACACAGGCCCACGAACCCAAAGGTCGCTGGTTGGATTCCCAGCCAGGGCACATAACCAGGTTGCAAGCGAAGTCTCCAGCCAGGCCTGTGGCTGGAGGTGGGTGAAGGGCAGTCATACATTGATGTTTCTCTCCCTCTCTGCCTCTTTCTCTTCCCCTCACTCTAAAAAATAATAAAATATTTTTAAAAGTAAAAAATAAAATTGTCTCCTCATAAAGACTTTGCTTAAAAAAAAGAAAAAGAAAATGCTTCTCTGGGAAGGTAGACATTGAGATGCCACATAAACAGAAAATATCATAAAGAACTGTATTTCACTTTACAGTGCAATATACTAAACAGTGCAATATTGTGATAAAATATATAAATTGAGTAATTACTTTGACCTGATTTAGATCCATGAAGATAATAAAATGTTTTTGCTCATTTTAAGTGAATTACTGAGGCATTTGTCTGCAATCTAAATTTATAAGTAACTGTTCTGCACAGTGCACTTGGCCTTCCCCCATGCAGCCCTCAGATTTTTCTCAGTCACGAGAATAAATGAGTGGGCACTATTCTTCAGGTGCCAAAGTATGCTAGCTCTGCTGGGTGTCTACTTTTAATGGTTGTGCCTTAATTGGGTATAAAAATATAAAAGCAAGGTGGAGGTTTAGAACTTAGTCTTTCTATAATTTTGTCAAGCAGCTTTTGTACCTGGGATGGTTTTCTGACTAATACTGCTTTTCTTTGTATACCCAGTGAGACCTTTTCTTTCATCATTTTGTACTCTTCATTGTGCCTTTTCAGTTGATGTCCAACAAGAGTGTCTGACTTTTAACATGCTCTCCTTAGTTGATCTAACCATCAATATGTTCATCTTAAAGGAGCTCTCTAGTCTCTCTACTCATGTTAGTTATTGAAAGAAGGAGAGTATGATTTTCACAAAAGGTAAAGGTTATGTGTATTGGCATTGCTGAAGATATTTACAAAGAAAATTTAGCATGATGCTGTGACTGTAGATGATAAAAGGCTATGGACTAGAGCTTTCTCAATCAAGTTAAAGTCCTGTGAGACTTATTAGTATCAATTTTAATGATGTCTTTTTCTGATGTGGACACTTACTCACCAACCTAGACAGAGGCCACTGATGTGCTTCCCATAGCCTGCCAAAGAGCTGTGTGTGTGCTTCCTCCTTGTCCAGCTGGCAATTGGTCACATGGTTCCTGCAAGTGCAAAGGTGCTTGGTCTGTTTCTGGAACTGAGGAACAAAGACAAGTTAAAGTGATGCAGCATAAGTAAAAGAAAAGTCAGGCTTGTAAATGGCTAAAAAAAGAAGTTAAAATATCAAAAGCACTTTTTACAATATTTGATGTATTTTATTTTATTTACTTTCTTAGTCATTATTTTTTAGAGAGAAGGGCAGGGAGGGAGGAAGAAAGGGAGAGAAATGTCAATGCGTGGTTGCCTTTCACCTGCCTCCAGCTACAGACCTGGCTGGAGACCTGGCTTGCAACCTGGTTATGTGCCCTGGCTGGGGATCAAACCAGTGACCTTTGGGTTTACAGGCTGGTGCCTATTCTCTGAGCCACCAGCCAGGGCTCCAATATTTGAAGTATTTTAATCAGAGTATAAAAAGGTGGGTTTTTTTTCCTGCGTAATGGCAGGAACATTTATGTTTTCCTAGTATATGTCTGATTTAAAATAGAAAGGAAATGCTGTAAAAATATCTAGGCACCTAATTACGGAAATCCTTTGAACACTCACATGTGAATTTTTGGGGTTGCAAACACATATGCATGTAGTTTTTAATGACAACGTATGCAGAAATGTTGCTAGAGCAACGGACTATGTAGCTATCTACATCCATTTTTATCACGCTGTAAGAAACTAGAGTCAAAATTGTATACAAATTCAATAAAACAAAGTATTTCAAAGA
Source organism: Noctilio leporinus (assembly GCA_004026585.1). NCBI lineage: Eukaryota > Metazoa > Chordata > Mammalia > Chiroptera > Noctilionidae > Noctilio > Noctilio leporinus. The sequence continues at coordinate 67,314 of PVIW01001122.1, forward strand.
CACTATAACAACAATTCTATGATTTGTAATAATGTGTACTTCAATCTCAAAGTCTAAGGTGAACACTCTAACCAAAGAAATCTATAGTCACTCTAGAAACTTGGTTTTAGGGAGGAAAATTTTAATTAGGAATAATGCTGAGCTCTTAGAAATAATATTCCCCAAAGCAATATATTATAGCTAGCATTTAATTTTATTTTTTGTGTTTGTATATGGATTCATAATTTATACATGCAAACAACAGAGAATAACTGTTGTTTAAGATGACTATTTGCTTTATAAGCAGAATCTAAGCTTTAAAACATCCATACAAATTAGGGAAGGGATCCTGATATTATTAGGGTAGTTTAGTAAAGGGACAGTTAAGTTCAAAGGAATTAAGTGATCCCAGAAAGGTAAGATCATTCTGCACTCCCACATAAAGCTGTTTTTCAACGGAAAAAATAAAAATGCCCTTTTTCCCTGTCTCTGTGTCTTTTAGGGATTTATTGTGTATATATATGTGTGTGTGGTTTATACATTGTCCAGCTTTTCATATCACCCAAATATGTTTTGGTACTATATTCACTTTCTTTTAAAGATAGAAAAAAATCATTTTATGTTGTCAGATGAGTTTGTCACTGATACTTGGTGATATCACATTAAAAATACTGTTTTTGAAATAGATTGGAACATGATAAATGCAAATCTGTGCTTCACCCCTTTGAAAACATTTTCATAATTTTTGATTTTCTTGTTCTCTTAGGAAATAAATGGATATAATTTACAAAAGGTCAACTGTAACCTTTCATCTACTATCACACCAGTATTTTCAAATCTGTAGGATATTTCTGCTTTGCAGTGCTTATTCTCCCTTAAAACTCAACATGGTTAAACCCATACTTCTCTCCTACAAATTTCCTACTCACCCTGGCAAAAACAATATTTGTTTCTCAATAACTCCATTGCTATCTGCCATTTCACTATCTCAGACCCCCACTCCCTTCCAAAGAATTATCTTTGACTCCTAATTCCCTCCTAGCAACTCTAACTAATCTGTCTCCAAACTCAACTCCAATATACTAGCCTAAAAATGTTTTTCATCCTATTGTGCCTCTTCTAGGTATTTCACTTTGTCTTTCCATCCTGACTGATCCAAACGAGCTGAGCTTTTTTACACTTAATATTTCCAAGTCTCACCTTCTTAACCTACTGCAAACTGGCTTCTGTCCCTACAACGTTATGCAATAGATAAAGTCAATAGAACATTTTAAGTCTTATCCAACTGGATCTTTTTGTTTAATCTTTTTTGATTAATCCATACTTTTAAAGATGCTGTACTTTATTTTCATGACCCATTAGGCTCTGGTTTATATTCCATCCTGCTGCCCATTCTTTTTGTTCAGTAGTACACATGAATTGGAATGTTCAAAAGGTCTTCTTTGTGTCTGCTGGTTTTGCTGATCTTTTTTTTTTTGCATATTTTATTTTATTTTATTTTATTTTTATTTTTTTATTTTTTTTAATATTATATTCTTTTTTTTTTTTTTTTTTTTTTTTTTTTTTTTTTTTTTTTTTTTTTTTAATTTTATTATTGTTGTATTACATCCATCCCCTTTTTGGTTTTGCTGATCTTGAGCTGTGATTTTGACTTGAAGGGATAAGGAGAATTGGCCAGTCAGTTTGGGGGAGCAAAGCAACATTAATGAACAAAAACACAAAAAGTAACAGAGGTTTCAGAGCATATGATGACTTTGGGAAAAGTTTGGTAGATTAGAAGGTGAATGTTGGGGTGTCCCTATGGGTAGAACTAAAGAGTGGGTTAGAGTTAAACTGTGAAGACTCTCAAATGCTACCCTAAGGGTTGGGGCCTTGTACAGAATGATTGGGGCTCTGTTGGTAGATGTGAAGCAGCGAAGTGATGAAGTAGCATTTGAATTTTAGAAAGGCTATGCTGGTGAGAATTTGGGGGGTAATTTGAAATTGTGCAAAATTGGAAATAGAGACAATTTGGTGGGTTATTCTAAAACCTTTGGAGATTAATGATGAAGATCTAAACCAGCACTTTCCTCAGTGAGATGAAGAGAATGGGATAGATTCAATAATTATTTGTGTTGCAGAATTGACAAAATTTGACAATCAATTGTATATGCAGTGGATTTAAGAGAGACAACACAGTTGATGAATACTTTCACAGGTAAGCAGTATTGAAATAAGGGAAAGTAGATGACATTTTTGAAAGAAAGGTGATGAATTTAGGTTTGGCCACAATTATTAATTGATGGAATGGCACTCATGAAATTGTTCAGGAAGCATGTGGAAGATGCATGGAGTGATTAGGTAATTGTTCCTGATAGAGATGAAGATTTTTTGGGGGGAAAATACTATATTGGTGGCAGGTAAAGTTACAGTTACAGAGCAGTACTAGAGTGAGAAAATAAGATTGCTCTATCAGTCAGGGAAGCTGAGGTTATGCTACAGTAATAACCAGATCAAACCTCAATGACTTACAGTCTCAAAGATTTACTTCCCTCCTTTGCAACATGTCCATTGTGTGTGGGCTTTGACTCTGTCCTTATTTCTAGGACATAGCCTTCTGAACAACTTTGACACAGAGCATCATTTATCATGATGCAAAGGGAAGAGAAAATGTGATGATGCATGAACTTACATTTCTATGTCAGGCAAGTCACAAATTCTGATTTTTAAGGGATGGGGAAGTATAATCCTCTCCTACAGAAGGAAAGCAGATTTGTGGTAAACAAAAATGAAATCTGCCAGGATTGTAAAGTTGGAATCTAAGAGATCATAAATATTTAAGTTGCTCTTTCTTGTTCAAGAAAGCTGAAAAGGAGTGGCCAAAAATATAATTGGAAAACATAGATGAAGTATTTTTTCTGAAATATAGAAGAAAAATATTTTTAGTCTAAGTAATTATTTATAATTGGAGGAACATACAGATAAAATTTGTCATTATCCTAAACATTTCTTATGGAAGAATTATCCTGCAAAGTGCTTTGCCATAGGCAATAGTAAAGAAAAGAGCAAAGAGAATGCATTGAGGCAGGGTTTAAATATACTCTCATGTAAAGGTACTTTCCAAACTTCTTTTCATAGTTAAAATATGTTTTCCTAGAAAATCTAAGGATAGTTTTAAAATTTTCATACTCCATGCTTGTTGAAGCCCTTGGAACTAGTGTTGTTATTTGCCCCTTCCACTTCAGGCAAAGTGGAAGCTTCAACAGATGGAGGTAACTTTTTATATGGTTTTTAAAAATATGATGTTCAGTTCTTTATTCACATGCTAAAGTACTAATTATTTTTTTGTTGTGAAGAGCTGGGCAAACTTCCAGAACTGAGACCTGAATTTAGTGTTAATAAAGGAACAGTGAAACAGTAGGAAGTGGGAGTGGTTCTCTCTTATTCCAAAATACAATGTAGAATTAAGAAACAAAGTTTTAGATGTTAGTAAATTCAAGTGCTATAAAACATTAATTGGCCTTTGCTCTGTTGAGTCTTAATAAATAAACTCATGAACTATCCATGCATCAAAAAATATACTGAGTCTCCGTGGAAATCAACTGTGAAGGATACAAGGCCCACTCTACTTTCTGAAACTTATATTAAACTTGGAGAAACATATGTTAATCTACAAATTATACTATTGGTAATAGAATTATATTATTGCTAAGTGTCAAGAAGGGGAAGTATGATTTCTAGAAGATTATTTGACCTCATGTGTTTTCTTTGAGAAAGTGACCTGGTGAGGACAGTTGAGGGATGAATAGGTAGTAGCAGGTTAAAAGAATAGGGGCAATGTGTGGGTTAGGGAGCTTTCAAGACTAAGGGGATAGCAATTACAAAAGTAAAGAAAGCAAAGTTACCAAGAGATTTTGAAAATATTCAGTCTATGAGAGAAGTGTGGGGAAGATGTTCACTTGCCTGAGTTTTACTTGATCAAGGGATCCTTACACTGATCTTGGATTTCATTATTAGAACCATGGAAGTCTTTTTATTTTTTTAAGAAGACAGAGGAGAGTGCTTTCAATAGATTATTCAGGTGGCTGTGAGGAGAATGGAATAATGAGCAGGAGTGATCATGACATAATTTATTGCAGTTCAGGTAAGGGGTCATGATGGCTGGGAATTAGAATGGAGAAATAAGGATGGAATCAAGAGGTATCTTGAAAATAAAGTCCAGTGGGATCCATGATGGATTAGATAGGTTTGGAAAGTGAAGTTCTAAGAGGGATGAAACAAGGATGACTGCAAACTTCTGGCTTATGTAACTACAGGGGTTAGAGTGACTATTTACTGAGGAGGAATGCTGGAGGGGAGCCAGGTTTATGAGAAAGTATTTTGATATTCTAATTTATATGCAAAGTACAGCACCTGTTGAAGGTGCTATACTTTGGGTGGGCGTAAGTACAATTTAGATTTGCTTCAAGATCAAATTCTATGAGTCCTAGGGAAGATCACTTAATTTATTACAAAGGTCCATTATATAATGTCAAGTTAACCATTCATGACCTATTTTAATACAGAGAGGATTTTGAAGGAATATTCAAATTGATTGGGTGATTTGGCTTTTGGGAATAGAATTTAATATCAAGCAGTTTGCTACTAACCATGTCTAACTTTATCCATGGCACACAGCAATGTTGATGATAATGTTGATGAGGATACTTAGTAGTCATTAAGTCCTTACGATACACCTGGCACCATTCTACATGTTTTATTTCTATCCCAACAGCCCTAGATACTATTATTACCACTATTTTACAGATGAGGACAATGAGACATAAAGTTCTTCCATACTTTCCCAAGTAAGTGTACATAGCTAGTAAATAAAAGAAATAAGATTTGAATACACAGATAATATAGCTATGAAGTAGAAGCTCTTAAACACCTTACTGTGGGATTGGGCTATCGTGTGCAGAGGCTAAAAGAATTTGACTAGCTTCTCCTGAGCAAAATAAAATAAAATAAAATAAAATAAAATAAACATTTTATTTTCATTCCCAAAAGATTTAGTCTTTATTCTTTAAATCTGCAGTGTTTAATATGGGAGCCACTTAAAATGTGGCTAGCTCAGATTGTGATATAAAGTACATGCTGGATTTTGAAAAGTTAAGGTAAAAATCTAAAATATGTCAATAGCTTATATAATAATTACATGTTTAATGATAATATTTTAGATACATTATAGTAAATTAAGCATTTTTCTTTTTTCTTTAAAGCTTTACTCTGGAATGCTATTTTTGTGAAATATATCACAGAAATGGTGTATTGGGAAAAGGCAGAAAAATTGGGACAACTGTAATATCACAAACAATAAACTATATTAAAAAAAAGAATTTGGAAAAAGGCAAAAGTCAAGGAATGGGGTTATCCTTTTGGAACAAACCACTTTCACAAAAAGACTATGGCTGCCTAGAATTAAAGTATAATTCTAGGTTTGGTATTAAGGCTGATGTTTCCTAGAGTACATGGCCCTGCATGAGAGGCTGGTGATAATTAACCCTGGGAGTCCTATAGCATCTACCCCCTAGGAATCTCTTGGCTAAGGCTTATGAGATCTTTGCATGTAGAAACTATTAGTGTATTACATTTATCTCTGCATTTGTAACATCTGCAAGAGGGGTGATGAATGACAGTTGTAAAGTTAGTGTTTGGTAAATAAATAAATGATTCGTATAGTTACCAGTACAGTTCAACTGTACAAGTACCATGTGCAGGTCTGAGCTGTGCAGGTCTACTTATACACAGAAATTTTCAAAGTATATTGTAAATGTATTTTCTCTTCTTTATAATTTTCTTAACACATTTTTCTACTTTATTATAAGAATATAGTATATAATACATATAACATACAAAATATGTGCTAATTAACTGCTTATGTTATTGGTAACACTTCTGAGCAATACTTCTGAGTAGGCTTTTAGTGTTTATGTTTTGGGAGAGTCAAAAGTTACATGAAGATTTCTATTCTTCAGGGTCAGCACCACTAGCCCCTATATTGTTTGAAGGCACTCTGTAGTTTCTGGGTGTCTTTCTGGTAAGTTGTTCAGGAAGGAGATAAACTATGTAAGAGTGAGGCCTGAGTCTTTAGTTAGAAGTCTCTTAAATTGAGAATTCTCATAGGTATAAATTAAGAATATGATTGAAATAATAATAATAAAACCTCACGTTATAATGAGGTTGTGGTTGGTTCCACAAATACTTTAATGATGTATAAATATCAAATTCACTTTAGGAGAATTATAACATTTTATAATTATTTATAGATTTTTTCCCTTAAATTCTTCAGTTACACCTCATGCATCATGAGATGCAAGGGAGGATGAGGTGATCACCAATTTATAAAGGAAATAACCAGAGTGAACAGATAAGAGGTGAATTGCTCACTTATAAAATGACTTGCACACTTATAAAGTGAGTGAAGTCTAGTTGAATTCCTTAATCTCATGAAACCATCCCAGGATTTTAAATTCCTAGTTGACCACACCAACTCTCGAGTAGAAGACACTTCCCACTGTCACACACTATAAGAAAGCTATTATAGTGCTCAGTTTAGTGTAACTTGTAGTTTCCTCTTTTAAAGGCTTCAGGTCTATTCATTTATTGCTTTACTGGTTCTACTTAATCCACCGTAGATTCCAGGGATGATTGAATAGTGACTTCTGAGTGAATTTCATGAGCTGGCCAGCCCTAGTATTAAGAACTATACATTTTGAATTATAATCTTGCAGTACCAGTTTGATTTTTTCAAAATAAGAGAATTATATACTATTTGTCTGATGTGAGAGTGTTTAATTTTAATTTGTAGTAAGAGCAAAAGTGTAAAACTGTTCATCAAACTCACTTTACCTTGTAGCAAGATCCTATAGTTTCTAAAGAATTCTATTGAAGTTACGGGTTTTTTTTACATATTACTCTGAGAGCCTCTTATGTACTTTAACTTTCAATTAAATCATATAATGCAGTTGGTGTGCTTATTTGATCTTATTTGGGAAATAGATTTGCCTTTCTGCTAATAGAGATTTATTACTATAACTTATTTTAAATTCATTCAGTTTTAAATCCAATTACTCATTGATTTCCTATTGAAAACTTTTAATGGGAACTATAGTGCTATGTTTGGGGTCCTGAAAAAAAAATTACATTGTGGGCAGAAAGAAAGGGAAAGAGAGAAGCAACACTGAAAGACAAATAGTAAAGTATTCATAGTCTTCTAAACTTAATTTCCCTAAATAGATATTAAATGGTGCATTTCATTGAAGGTCATGTTGCAAATTATTTTTTTCTATACATTTTAAGAATGTTTTCTTTTTATAATTTGCATGTGTTGGATGCTGATTTTATCTTAAAGCCAATTATGATTATATTTTATTATATATTATTAAAATAATAAAGTTATCATTATGCCTTTTAAAAATGACATAGCAATTACATGTATGTTGGAAATAATATATGGAATATTGGAGAAAAAAAAAGAGATGAGACCTATAACTAGATTGACTTTAGGCTTGCAGATCTTTAGAGTGGAGGCACATTAAGGATAAGAGGGGAAGGAAGGTGAGTTATGGGGATAGTGATTCGAGGTATTAAATTAATATTGTAATGGTCTGTTTGTAAGGAAATGAAGACCTTGCTACAATATATCTTGCTCACATGTCACATACCGATGTGTTAAGGAGTACCTTGGATTCCATGACTATATTTGTTATCCATAGACTTCAATAGTTATAGAAACAAACTTGTCTTGTTACCCATTTCTATCTTTCCCAATTGCTTTAAAACACACAGTGTAGGAGCCAACCTGAGCATTGATTACTTCTTTACTCTAGAAGCAATTCTTTTGAAAATAGGGGAGAAAATGGGAGGGAAAACAAAGGCAGTACCTGAGATACCTGAGACCTGTGAATTTTCTTTCATTCCTCTAGACGAGTTTAAGAAAAGTAAGAAGTTTGGGGAATGAAGACCAATTTAACAAGAAAAGTTTGACCTGGAAGTTCTGTTTATCTCACCTATATGATGGCCTAGTTAGAAGTTTAATTTTAACGCCCTATTTATTTTAGCAGTGATTATATCCTGAATAAGTTTTTAAAAAGTAAGATTTTTCAGAAAGTCCTAAAAGTATATAAAGATTTAACGATGTGTTAAAAAGTAAAATACTTTTTATAATTCACAAAAGCCTTTTCCACAGTTGGAAATGGATGAAGTCCTTACAGCCTATACATTTGTTAAAATTATAAGAAAACCTGTCCATTAATCTTTGGAGCAATTTTAGAGGAAAAAGGAAACTGCCATTATAGTGATACAATTATAGGCCAATAGATGACATGTGGGAATTGGCTAAAAGGTACGTGGTTTCATTTTAAATTGAGCAGAAATTTTATGGTTGTTTTCCTTTTGTAGTGTTCAGATCTACTGAGAAGTCAGACTGTGTTCCATGTGAGGCTGCAGGGAACAGGGTAATTTTATTTGGAGCTGGGCATTTGCTGCTGATAAAATGGTCATTTTTAGCACGTATAAATATACCTTGCAAATCGAATGCCAGATTGCATGAATACTGCTGCCAGAATCTTCTTTTTAAATAAGAGTAAGCAAAAATGAAAAAAAAAGGAAAATCTTTGAACTTGGAGTACAAAGTAGCCTAATGAATAAAGGGAAGAAATCTGGAACACATGTGAGAAGAAGAGTTTGAGACCAGTGCTATCTCTCCTAGTTTGGGTTTCTCTGGAAGTGGGTGCTGAAACTGAGATTCTCCAGGGCTAGGTTGGAAAGAAGATCAGCATCTGTGAGGGAGTAAGGGGAGTGGGGTGGGCAGGGGGAGAACTGAAATGTGTTTAATTGCAGTAGAAGTCCCACTGGTACAAATGGGACTCTGGATCTGGGGTTGCCCCTCAGAGGTGTCCCGGACTGAGGGAAGGAGTCAAGTTGTCCCTGAAAGGAGACTGTAACCTTGGTAAAGTAGTGACTTTCCTTGGAGGGCTGTTCAGCTCTGGGATTTTAGCAGTCAGTGGTCTCTCAGCTGGGAAAGAAAATTTGCAATTCAATGGGGGCTCTTGCTGACTTTCCTCCTGGGAGTGTTTACTTTCTGTGAGAAGGAAACATCTAGAATTGCTGAAACTCTGATTTTAGGAGCCAGAAGCACTAATTTCCCAAACAGGAAATCAGGATGCTTACTAACCGGAGTCTCTTCTATATCCCTCTTCTTGGTCAACCTATTAAAGAAGCAACTGACACTGGTTTGGGATATATTCTGAGTCCTGGAGGATAATGCCTTGTACTCTCAAGGTTATCACTTCTAAGAAGGTAGCTGCACCTTCAAACATCTATTTAATGGTCTTTTCAGGCCAGCAGTTTCTGGACAGTATGGTATGCGATAGAACCACAATATTGCTTTTTTATATTAGATTTATATTAAATAGGATGTTATATGGGATTCCCAAATCAAGGCATCAAGCATTCTGTTATTCTTCAGATTTTAGTACTTACTGCTCTTTGAAGCCCTGTGGATAAGGGCAACAGCTATTGATGGTTTGTGCAAATCGATCTCAGTCAAGATGTTTCACTGTCCAGTCCAGGATGAAAAGTGTTCAGTGTAATCAACTTGCCACCAAGTTCCTGGTTAGTCTCCTGAGGAGGCCCCGCGGCATTGGCCATGCTGTGCTAAGGCTAGCGGCCTGAGCTGCCTCTCAAGTGGTGACGGTGCACGTCTCTTTGCTTCTGCCGTCAGGAGTGCCTGGCTGGTCCCTTCACATTCACCAGGCTGGTGATATTAATACCTCAGAAACAAAAACTATTTTTTGATAATCAGTTGTTATACACTTACTAGTGTCCCACTGTATTTTGGTGCCTGAGATTTGGCGTTGGTTGCTAAAAATTTAGACATTTAGTGTTGGTAATAGTTAAAGCAGCTTTAGTGAACAGAAGCACATGCTATTGGGCCCATGTTTGGCCTCTGTTCACAACACCAGAGATCCCTGGTGGCCATGACAGAGGCTGGCTGATGTTAAATGGCTGAGTCATTCCACCTATGATATTAGTGCCATTTCTGTGGCGGATGTTCTTGGAGGGCACTAGCATATAATACAAAGAAATTTCCATATCTCTATCTGCATACATTTCCCCCAGACCTTCTAGTCTTTCAATTTTCTCTTTCCATATCCATCACTCAATAGCTAAGTCATTCACCACCACCTATAAGATTATCAACATTCTCATTTCAAGCCATTTCCCCACACAAAGTAGATGGCTCACACTGTCAGAAGCTTTGACCATTGCAAGGATTTCGTTATGGCTGACTTTCATGGCCATCCCTGGGTGAAGGTAACCTGCATTAGCACTTAATTTTTCTTATATTTATTTTCATACTAAGCTGATGTGTCTATGATCCCAGGTTTGTCTCTTTTCCTTCATGATGCAGTTTTAAGGGATTTTTCCCTAACATATAGTCATAATCAGGAGCTGAGAGAGAGAAGGGACAGAGACGGAGACAGAGGGAGAGAGAGAGAAAGGCCAAAAACTGTTTCACCTGTTTGTGAACAGATCCTCATTATGGGGTATTCTGACTATTTGGACATTTGACACATCTCCACTAAGCCCAAGAAGGACAATACAGATTATTTTCAAATAACATTTAACTCTGCTACAGATGGCATGGTTTTGACAAGAACCCTAGGAGTCTATGTTGTAATATTCCTGCTGGAGAATTCTCCTTGTTGCATCAATCCCACAATTGATGCAAATACTTTCAAAATTAGATGGTCTGTCAGATCATATGGCCCAAGAGACAAAGATGCTTGCATTGGAAACTGGACCTGCTGTCAAGCTGTGTTATTTGGGTGGTTCCACTAAAAACTTAGAGCCTTTTGTAGTAAATGTGTCTTACATTTGGAGTAAATACTGTACTTACTGGATTTGGAGCAGTATTCTCAAATCTGAATTACATTATTTCTAGATCCTGAAGAGCACAGCCAGGTATTGTTTCCTTAGTGGTGGGAGATGTGATACCATACTTTGTCCTTTACAAAGGATGTGTCTTGGTGTGCCCTAGACTACAGGACATATAAAAACTTCACATGTATGCACCATGTATGTTCAATGGATGGACAATTGTAATATTCATAATACTTTGTAAATGTTGTAGAATGCTTCAGACAATATTATAACAAAGTGTGGTAAGGTAAAACTGGATCTGGGAGAGAACTTGATATGTATGCTGTAGTTATTCCCCTGTGAATATCAACTGCATCTCGATAGATATGGGAAAAAATTAATTCAAATTAATGGTAGTTTACCTTAGGGCTATTGATTTTTCTCTAACAAAAATAGCAGATCAGGCACAGAATTGAAATTGAGACAACTACTTGGTGGAGTTTGCATTAGTTCATTGTTATCCTTCAGTATCTGCCTGGTAGTTCTCCTTGAGATACAATATAGTTAGTTAATTAAATATCTTGGCTGGAAGTAGGATAGTTTCAGGCTTCCATATGGCTTTTTCCATCATGATAACTCTTGCCTCACAAACTATGGAACTATTGTGGGAATTCTGACAACTAGACTATGTACCCATTCAGGGAGCAGGAAAATGACTGTGAGATATATTGGTGGACCCAGGTGACACACTGTGGCCAGACGTAGGACACAGGTTATTGTTTGGCCTTCACAATCCCTCATTCTGATGGAAGTGGGGTAGAGAGTAGATATGTTGATTCTTTAGTTTTCTGGGTATATTTTCTCAGCTCAGATACTGTGTCTAAGAGTAAGAAAAAATATGCCTAGTTCTCTCTTTGCACTGCAAAATTTAGTAAATTGTCATAGATCCCTTGGGTTAAGTGCTAGAGGAAATTTTACTACATAATTGGCTCAGGTCTGGATGCTCTAGAAGGGATTATGAGTTTTACGGGAGGTAGCCACCTTTAACCTCCATTATCCAAGTCTGGTTTCTTTGCGTTGATTGAATAACACCCTATCTTGTCCCTGGGACACCATTCTATGAAACATTTCCAAGGCTCTAGGAGTCAGGCCACCCTTGCTGCCCATCCAACCTTGCTGCCCATTTAAATAATTGTTCCAACTTTGTCTGTGATGGTTAAGTGACGCCATATGGCCTCCACTATTTTGGGATTACATCATCCCCTTTGCTATTAAGAAACCCATTTCTGTAACAGTATCTCCTACTGTTATTCTTGTCCAACAGAGGAGAGCCACCACTGAGCTTCTTAATAATGTTGATGCCTTTCTCACAGACAAATTTCTTATTATTTTGCTAAAGAGAGGGTCCTCCAGGTTTTTACATGGAACACAGTCATCTGGTGAGTTTTCTGCCTTTTCTGATTTTACATCGTGTACTTATCCTAGCATGTTTACTTCTGAGTCTTTTGAACTCTTCTTGTAATGTCTTACATGGCATTTTGTCACTTTACTTCACTTAATTATGAACTATTACTTTTTCTATGATTCTCAGAGCCATCCTAAGAGAATGTTAGCACCTGTCTCCTAAGTCCTTGTTGGGACTTTAAATACTGAATCATGGAGATTGTCCCCATTTCAATGAATTCTAACTTTATGTGCTAGCAAGTGCAAGGATCTCCAGCATGAGCAAAGAACAGTGAGCTACATATTCAGGACCATAGAGTTCTGGAGCATGTGGAGATTTTAAATTTTTTAGTTTGTAGGCACAGACTTTCCAACCTTAATCTTATATTCTCACTCCTTTCCAATTGTACACTTGACCTTGGCATAGTAAACTTGTAAGTCAATCTATTGATAGTTTTTCTTCTCTTAAGTCCTGAGTCTGATCCTCAGCATCTCCTATCTCCAAAAATGCAGGAGGTAAGATTCTTTTTCTATCATCCCAGGGAGGCTTTCATAGTCTGCCTTGAATTGGTAATTATTCATCCTCCACCTTTATTTTTATTTTTTTTTCTCCAATGTATCAATAACATCCAGTAAGAGTCATGTGGCTCCACAGTCATGTAAATGCTGCTACTACTGCCCTGCAGCTCTCAAACATCTCAGACAGTGTGTTCACCAGAGCATTCCCTTCAACTTATATACTATCCCAGTTCACCAGGGGGAAAGCCACCTGCAGAGTCTACCTTTGCTTTATCTAACACCAGTGATGGGGATAGCACTAGTACAGTGAATGCTATGTTTTCAAAACCTTATTTTAGTTCATGTTTCCCTGCACTAATGTTATTCCCCTTGAAATAGGCTCCAGGATGGACACTGACATGCAGTTGGCACACCGGGGACTGCCAATAATTCCTTTAAAGGAGTTAAGGACTTGGGAATGGGGAGAGGGAGAGTAAAAATACTGATGTATTTTTAGCAGTGGCCTTGTCAGACTCCAGTGGAGCTCTGAAGTCCAAGTCCTTCTGAGGTATTCAGCATTGTGGCAAGGAGGTTGGATCTCTGTACCCCAATATCAATAGTATTATTGGATATTGACTCCTCCTGGGGAGAACATATAGCCTTGAATGAGGAGAGCTCTTCTTACAGCAGAAGTCATTTGATCAACAGAAGCAGAAGTAATTGCACTTGGGGATGAATACTTGAGCTCTAAAGGAAAGATCTGGGAGGTATACCACAGTATGTACAGCAGTGACAGAAAAATCCATTCGTGTTAAGATTTTGGTATATTTGGTAGTGTTCTATGTTTTCCAAATCCTAAGAGAGACAGCAAATGCTATTACATTGAGCCTTTAAACATTTCATGGCTAAAATTTGAAATTGGAATTATCTTTCTGTATGTTACTATGTTTTTTAAGGAAAATATCCATGGAAGTCATTTTTGCATGTGTATTCAACCTCTCATGAGGATTTTATATCTAGAGCATTGAAATGTTGAGGTAACAATTTTATATATACAAAAGATTTTTAAAAAGAATTATTAATTCAGACTAGTCATATTTATGTAGTAATTTAAACATTTGTGAGAAAGCATCTATTAACATTATTTAAAAGCAAGATGCATAAATGACAAAATCAGCAATGTGAATAAGATAGATGAATACTCAAAATGTTAGGTTAAGCCCTGGCCAGGTAGCTCAGTTGGTTATTGTTGTCCCAATACCCCAAGGCCATTAGGATCCCTGGTCAGGGCACATTACAGTAATCAACCAATGAATGCATGAAAAAGTGAAACAACAAATTAATGTTTCCCTATCTCTCCCCCCTTTCATTTCTCTCCTTAAAATCAATTAAAAAATTAGGTTAATATGATTTACATATAATTTAAGTTTTATTCTTATAAGACCTAATAACCATTTTCTTCTTTTAAATCGACGTGTCCTGCATTATATAGAGGAACTCACAATTGCAAATAAATACAGTGCCATGATAGCTGATATATTTCAATAAATAACATGATTAAATGCTAACTATCCTATATTAACATTATAGATATAACATTTGTCTAAAAAATACAACTTGAATAAAATTAAACTTAAAAGGTTAGTTTTAAAACATATGGCACATTTTTAACAAGTCAAAGTAATTTTCTGTCTGACATGTTCCAGTGTGCCTTTTTGATATTGATTGAACATCATTAATTTGTTTTGCCAAGTAACAATATTATCAAACATAACACATGCCACTAAGAATTTTCAATTTCCAAGGGTAAATACGGGCCAGTTTTTATGCTTTCAGCTGGTGTGGCTGCTCTTTAGCAACAGCTAATGTTGATATGATACTACTCTTGCATCTGTGCTCAGGAACAATTTATTTTCAGTATTAAAATTGGGCACTGGCTGGTAGCACAGTGGATAAGGCACCAGCTTGTGAACCCAAAGGTTGCTGGTTCGATTCTGCATCCAGGGCACATAACCAGGTTGCAAGCCAGGTCTCCAACCAGGTCCATGGCTGGAGGCAGGTGAAAGGCAACCATACATTGATGTTTCTCTCCCTCTCTAACTCTCTCCCTTCCTCTCTCTCTGGAAATAATAAATAAAAAGCTTAAAAAAACAACCACCTAGAAAAATAAAGTTTTTGTTGTTGGTTATAGAAAAAGTTCATGTTTTTTAATGGAAAATTTCAACTAATGTTAAAAAATATCTATTTAGAATTTTGGAGCACATGATATGTTCATAAACAATCCCTAATGTGCATGCTAGCAATACTTGATTTCCACTTAACATTCTCAATATAAAAGTAAAATGCAATTTATTTTACTCTCTATTAATAGAAATATCACTGTTTTGATGTTATTTGCATGAAATTACCTTAATTTGTTTCTTTATTCATTCAGTCTTTGTATAGCTATTTATTTAAAACCCTCTATGATTTTTTAACTTGATCTAAACTTCCAAATGCAGTAGCTTCATAAATTTTATTTTCCTCCATATAGTGTTCCCTCTAAAATTCCAATATATTGAGTATAAAGTTTTCTATCGTGGAATAACTGAGGTGATGGATTTAGGGGTGGGTGTCATGTTCTATACCTGAAACATTTCCACAGGCCCATGCGGTGGGGGTTCTCCAGTTAGTTTGCACTCAATCTAGAAGTTACTCTTCCCAACAAAAGTAATAGGTTATAAAACATTTTAAAAATCTCTGTTGTGTAGGCAGAGCCCAGAAGCAGATGGCTAGAGCACACAATGTCCTAAGATTAGAGACAGAAAAATTCAGGTCCCCTCAAATAGAACTTAGTTCACAGTACCAAGTAATGCAGGCCAGACATTTTGTAAAGCATAACAGAGAGGAACAAAACTAACTTAGGATCAATTTGATTTAAAATAAATACTTAAAGTGACCTTAAAGCAGAGTGAAGAAATTCTGCAATGCAAGGATGAAAACATTCAGCACAGAATGGTGTGGCTTGAGGACAATGACAGGGTGGTGGGGTATGGGGGACTGAAGCGGGGAGGAAGAAAAGGAGGGAGCGAGGCAGGGAGAGAGGGAGTAGGCTGAAACCTGGAGCCGAGACTATATTATCTCAGAATATCAGCAGATCGTTAATGTTAATAACCATTAACCAGGCTTTTGTCAATTCCTAATCAAGGTAGAAGTGGAAATACACAAAACTCTATTCTTCCTATTATGTAATGTATTAAATTATACTTTTGTTGACTTTGTATAATATTTCTTATAAAGTTTGAAGCCAGTCATTCTTTTAAAATCCACTTGTCATCACTATATAAAGTGCTGAGGTAAAGCGGGGTACCTGCATTGGATAGCCCTCCTGAAAATTTCAAATCCCTAGAGAGGACAAAGCCAGGTTGGGAGTAGCCACTGCACTTTGCTGTTCCAACCATTTTCACTTTGACTGGTTTTACATTGACTTATATGTGCTCCCTGCTTTCTTTCTTATGCCTCTGCTCAGGGTATGACATTGTCTGGAACAACATTTCTGCCATTTGCACAAGCCATTATCTTGACTATATTTTTAAAGTCTAGCTGAGATGCCATTTATGTATGCATTTATCCTTTAGATCTATCCTGAATGTCTCTTAAATGGTTAGGAGTCACATGATAAGAACCATAGAAAAATGAAGGAATGTAGAGTTAGGCAAAGATAATTTAAAAAATAAACTGGAAGTATAGCTATAAGATTGTTACTGAGTTTTTATTGCATATGAATCAGAGGAGGGGAAGAAAAATTCGTTTTTTTCCTGCAAGAGATGAAAGCTGATTTGTGTCTTAAGAAATGATATTAATTGGAGAGAATGTTAAAGTATAATTGAATACAGGAACATGAGGAAAGGAAGAGTAAGTGGAAATATCCTGAGGTTCATGGAGAACTACAAACAATTCAGCATGAGCAAAATGAGTACATGAAGATATAGTGAGAACTGAAACTGGAGAGATAGACAAGGTTTACTGCATTGTGGTAATGGAAGGTTGTGTTATATAATTTGAATTCTAACTTGTATGTTATTAGGATTCATTGAAGTGTTTAAGAGAACAGCAAGGCTGAATCACAATGAACAATCATTCTTCTAGCTAAAGTGGAAGAAAATAAAAATGATCACACTAGATAGTAGATCAAGTGTGAGTCAGTTCTGTACATACCAAGTATGATACAGGAGTAGGAAAAAAGGGGGAAAGATTGAGTTCAGGTTGAGCATGTTGAATAAACATCATGCCTGGTAGCAGGATACATTGAAGGTGTGCTCAAAGAATTTGCCAGTTTACGTAAATACGTGTACTTTACAGATGAAATGACTATAGGCCTTGTTAAGACAAATGATGTGCTCTATTAATTCAGACCTAAATACAATCCAACAGCTTGATTTGGCTATCAGAAAAGATAAAGTGATAGTATCTGAAATGCAGTTATACATTTGTGTCAGAATAAGACAGTGCCAGTGTATTATGATCTGTAGTGTTGTCTTTATTGGTTTATTTTGGACCCATGTGTTATTAAAACAGACAGACAAAAAACATTTATGTAACACAAAAGAAAAGACTGGATTAGTGAAGGGTTAAATGAAGGGCCAACTTTATTCAGGAGGAATTATGTCCTCCCCTTTTTTTTCTCATCTTCGAATCTATAGATCCAAAACCTAAGAGTTAATGAAACTGCAAAGTCAAAGATCTGCTTGACTCCAGCACTGAAATGGATTCAGATGAGCGCTCCTGGAATACATTTAGATGTTGCCACCTTAATTTGTGCCTGTTCCTGGAAATATACCCCTCCATGCATATTCTGTAGATTCACTTTTGATATTTTATCCTAACATATCCACCTGTGATTCTTGAACTATTTTCCCAGCTTTCCTAATTGAATTCCTTTTAGGTCTCCACTACCTCGATCCAGGTTGCCTTTATTGTTTGATCATAACCAATAGATTTCAGATTTTTTAGATTTCTATAGAGAAGTCTTGGCCCTGGCTGGTAGCACAGTGGACAAGGCACCGGCCTGCAAACCCAAAGGTCACAGGTTCGATTCCCCAGCCAGGGCACATAACAAGGTTGCAGGCCAGGTCTCCAGTCAGGTCTGTGGCTGGAGGCAGATGAGAAGCGACCATACATTGATGTCTCTCTCCCTCTCTCTCTTCCCCTCTTTCTAAAAATAATGAAATAAAATCTTAAAAAAAAAAAAAAAAGTCTTTATTTAAGGGAGGGTTCAGGCTGAATTTATGTTCCTCAACCCATTAATAAAAATTAGATTTCTTTTAACTTGAATTTTGGACTAATAAATTGGCTTCAAATATTATACATTCAGCCTTAAACAAAGTTATAGTTGAAATCAGAAGTCATCAATCTCAATGGCACTAGGTGGGAAGGTCTATGTAATTTGATAACAAATTTTGGTTTAGTCATTAGTCATTTAGCTAAGGCAGAATAGGTAAATGTCTATATAGATTACTGTAAAACTTAAATTCTGAATGAAATAATTACTGAGTTTTTGTCTATGTATATTTACTTAGACCTTTGCTATAGTATTAAAATGTCATAATAGTTTCAATAACTTTTGCCTTGTAACCTTAACACTATAACTATTTGTGAGGAGAAACTACCTTTGTTGGAATACTGGTTTTAAATAATTGGCTTCTTACACCTAAATTATAAACTAATTTGTCAGAAGAAGCTTATTTTACATAGTAAACTTGATTATTTCTGATTTCATTAGCTAGCTCTCATGAATCTAATATAAAAGACTATGATTCTCCTAAAAAATTAATAATTATATGTAAAATACTTTATTAAACAAATAAAATTAGTTTATAAATCAGCAGATTATTTATCATCTATTTACCTATTGTTATCAATCTATTTTAATTAGATGTACTGTGCCCCAACAAATTTACTTTATAACACAAGTTGAGAGTATCAACTTTCCCCAACAGAAGTTTTTTTTCTTTATTGCCAACAATGTAAGATATTTTTTAAACAATGCAAGTTTTTTTGTACACCAAAAGAAAATATCAGTGATCATTGTACTTATACATGATTCACTTCATTCTCTTAACTAAAGAAGGTAATAATAGCTATTGCTTTCTCTTGCTGATCTTCTGGCTGGGTAAGAATGTGAGAGAAACCTTTTTCTCTTGGTCTCTCCCTCTGGAGAGCAAATGTAGCCTTCATTCCTGTTGGTGAGCTGAACAGGTCTTCACATGAATACTTTCCTTAGGCTTACAAAAACCTGACAAAATAGAAAATATGCATAGAAGAAGTTAAGTTTCAAGCTAGCAAAACTTAATAAACTACAGAGAGAATGAAAGGATGGAAAATAAACAAGCAGTAGTAAAATGTAGCTCAGGAGATGATGCTATCACTGTAATGTTTCCTTCTGAAGTGACTCAGGAAAGTGATTACTCACTGAAAAGAATTTTAACGCTGGCTGATGCGGTGTATAGAGCTGGATGCTTCTAGAGCTTTTATTTACTGAATTACTTTTATCAGTACTATTTTAGTTGTACTTGGTATTATTTTAGGTAATAACTTGCTCTTGCCAATCATGATTTTGCTTGCCACTTGGGTCAATACAAAATGAACTCTGTTGCACTAAACAGCTGAGTTCCAAGCTGTACAACTCCAGACTGTTCTGACTGGTGGTGGTATCTTCTTTAGCTAAAGCAAAATGTTCTATGATTTCCAGATAAGGACATCTTGTTGCCAACAGAGCTTGATAACTTCTTGAGACTGATTCTCCTCTAATTGTCCTATTATAGCAACTAAAATAACTTGTTGAGAAAAATTGTTTCTCTACTTCTGTGTAAAGGGACAGTTCAGTTAACTTGCAGTACAGAGAATGGATTGACATAGGGTTACCTATCCATAGATATCTGCATCCTTCTGGAAGCTGGACACTTAGAAAAGTATAAAGGAGTTGACATAAAAGTTCCCTTTAAATTTACCAGCCTAACAGTCCTTTAGGCAGCTGGTTTTGTAATATAAGTTGATCAAATTTCTTCTATTTTTTAACACTTGGATATAATTTATTTTTCCTCATGGTTTAAATGAATGTTCCTTGCTTAAACTGCAAGACCCAATTTTAGACCATCATTGTGAAAAAATCTTCCATCTTGTTTTAGTCTATATCTGTTCCTCTTAACACATTCATAATCCTGTTGCTTAAGTTCAGAGTTCCATCTGTAAAACCTCTCACATTTATTTAGTAGCACAAAACATTTGAAAGACTATTCACAGGTACTAATAATATTTCAAATATGCCCCCATATATTAACATACCTCAATAAATGTTATAATTGTTATCTCAAACCATTAGAAAACTGAGTGATATCATGTAATTAAAAGTACATTTCTGAAATTAGATAATGCATCTTCAGGTATGAATTGTGCCATTGTTCAGCTATACTTTTGCCTTGTTAAAAGTCCAAAGGGGCCCTGGCTGGTGGCACACTGGATTAGGCACCGGCCTGAGAACCCAAAGGTCCCTGGTTCAATTCCCCAGTCAGGGCACATTAACCAGGTTGCAAGCTAGGTCTCCAGCCAGGTCCATAGCTGGAGGCAGGTGAAAGGCAACCGTACGTTGATGTCTCTCTCCCTCTCTGCCTCTCTCCCTTCCCCTCTCTCTGAAAATAATGAATAAAATCTTAAAAAAAAAAAAAAAAAAAAGTCCAAAGGTTTTATAACATTAATGCCAAATATTGGCAGAAAGCTGAATATTCCAAGGACTTAGGATGTAGTAGGTACTTAGCATTTCTTTTATTTTTTTTTTAAGTTTATTGATGTCGTATTATATCCATCCCAATATTTAGCATTTCTGAATCTTGAAGTGGCTTGAACTACTAGTTATATTTTAACTTTAGCTACGTTTTAACAAACATGAGTATAACATTACAAAAAGACTGTAATAACATAAAATGGCATCTTTTACATATCAAAGCTATAGGGAGTATTGGGCAATCATCAAGAAGTTGCACTGAGTAGCAGAGAGGGTTGTTTTACCAAGACTTAGTTTTAGTATGTATATTCCTCAAATTCATTAGGTAACATTTCACATCCAATTAATATTTGCCTCTATTAGACTTGATTTTTGGGTACAAAAACTTTAAAACCTTTGAAAGTAAACAAAATTATTGTATGAGAACTTCTCACTACAGAAAGTAAGAAATGCTTTTCTTGGTTAAATTGTAGGATTTATTTATGAGTTTAGGAACTTAAGTATAACATCCAATGGTGTTGCCATATAAATATTTTGTGTTGTCTTAACACTAGAGAGAGAGCCTGACTTAAGGGGGTTATAAGGATAGACATGGTTCAATAAAATGCAAGTAAACAGTCTTCTCTCCTGTGAGAATTTATGTTTTTTTCCTCCAGAGAATCATCTCATCATTGCAATATAGTAAATACAATGCAAGTATAAATAAATACCTTTAAATCAAAATTAAATAAGCCTATTACTATAGAATATTCTGGACATAGTAGATTAACTAATCCCAACCATGAGCAAATATATAGCATTTTGCTCCTGAGGATGATTGTTCTACATGATCCTCTGTGGTGGAAACTAATGGAAGGATAACGTTTTAACATTGTCTTCATTCTCTTTATTGTTCTTATCCATCTGCTCACTTCCCCTTCTACATTCAAGTTAGACTGAAATTCATTCACTGTTTCTATGACTTGATTATATTTTACTTCATAGAGATCAATAGAGTAGTTTGCATATTTTCTTCTAGTAAATTATAATTTTCTTTGGCTTTCAGGAGAAGAAATTTGTATTTTATTATAATAGAAATGATAATGTTTCATTGTTTTTCAACAAACTATTCAGTCTCATACTCATCAACTTTAGTCACTGTTTTTCATGATAACCCATGGAATCTCTCAGAAATAAATTGTATATAGCTTAGAAATTGAACAAGTCAAGTCATTAAAGACAAAAGAGAGCCCAAACGCTTAAGTTTTAGACTGTATGTAAGGAGTTATTTTTAGAATTTAGAAAGTACTCATTATTATTCAAAGTCTACCTTGATTACTAAGTGTGAACAGAAAATTATAACTTCATTTTGGAAAAGATTCATTACAAAGTTTGCAGTTATTCTTGGCACTAATTTAAATCCCCAGAATAAAAGTTTCCTTTTATTATGAAATCATACTAAGGTTTGTCTAATCTTAAAGGTTTCACATAATATTAGACTAAGTTTTACATAATTTCTACCAACTGCCAACACTATAAATATTAACTAAAGATTTCAAGGGCCATTGATAGATAGTATGATGCCTCTCCTTTCTTAAGAAGAAACGTAAAAAGGGGATGGATGTAATACAGCAACAATAAAATAAAATTAAAAAAAAAAAAAGAAGAAGAAACGTGTACTTAGATTATGCATGCACACAAGCTTCCCTCTCTCCTCCCCAATTCCTAACCAACTTCAGGCAAGCTAGGAAATGAACTCAAGATTTCAGACTGTGTGCCCTACTTATGTGATTATGCTCTGGGCTGTTATCATAATTCTGGGCCCCATTCCATTTTCTTAGTCCCTGAAGAGGTTTGGAGAGTAGGAAAAAAATAAGAAAGACTTATTGCCATGGATTATTATTTTGTTTTTAATTTTAAACTTCAAGTTCACATTCTCCTTTGAGTCTCCCCCACCACTGAGTTCTTCCTTTCAGGCACTTGGGAAATTTGAAATGCTAGTTCTGCTTTTCTAGAACACAATATATTGGAATAAACATAGGGATAAATGATAGGGACTTAATAATGAAAAACAAATAAATTCTTTCCCTTTAAGCAAATGCACTTTAAATTAAAAGTTAAAGCTAATCTATGACCAAATCATTTAATTATACTGAGTTCCTAACAAAATGTCAAGTAATATAGCTAAACATGTAAAATTTAGAATTTCAGGTTTCTTTTAGAGATTTTGAAACAGCATTTCAGTGTAGTTTTAGACAAAAAGGAAAGGTTAAACAACTATAATCTGTAAAATTACCTTAAGATCTATATATAATATTGTTCTTACTTGTATATTTTAGGGGCAATTTTGAGCAATGTAAGAGTAAAGTGCTTTATAAAACAAATTTTACTGTCACTTATTTTGATTATTAACTTCTATAGGTGTAGAAGTCATTATTTTTCTCATGATCTTGGTAAAATAGAAAAGACAGTTTAAGGAATATTAATTATGCTTTAATATCAAGCAGAAATTGCTTATCACATGTAAATAATGTTTTATGTTTTATAGGATTTTGTATAGAGGCTGTTTTAGATTACTCTGAAAGATTTTTATGCAAGGAGGCAGATTATACATTTGTTCTATTATTCTTTTAGTTTACTTACCTGTTTATGTGTATTATACATATATTATGAATTATACATTTCAAAAACCTACAAAAAATAATCATCATTAGTTTTATCTTCTTAAAAGCAAATGTGACCAACTATAGATTTCCAGTCTTAATCAGTTGGTTCATGTAGTTAGTTGGCAATGTACTAAACAGAGTGAACCTTATAGGCCAGTTGTAAAAACAAATGTATGGACTTTTAAAAAATATATGAATATATCAACTATGCTGGCCATGCATTGAGAGATACATGGTAATACACCTTCCAGTAGAATCTTTTGGTGTACTAAATCAGAGCCTATATTTTATAGCAATAAAGAGCCTGGGCATCCACATCAAACAACTAGCACACTCTACACCTTGCTGACCACGTGACTCTGGCAATGGTAGCACTTACCTTGGTAAATTGTGATGGGCATCAAGTGAGATAATGTAGGATTAGCAGCTTCTACCTTAGTGTCTTTTAGTTCTGACCTACCAAAAAAAGATACTCATCCAAGTGTCTTCTAGAGATAGAGGTCACATAGAGGAGCACTGAAGGGCCAGACCAGTGAGTGAAGGGTTCATATTGTACTTATACATCTCAGTGGTGTCTTCAGATAACTCCAGCCCCATCTCTAATCTCAGTTGGTTTTGGAGACCTCCAAGTGACAATTATCTAGTTGATCCTAGTCAACCCACAAAAACATGGAAAATAATCAATTTTTAAAATTAAGCCATTACATTTTTTGAGATGGTAGTTGTGACAGCAAAAAAAAAAAAAAAAAAAAAAAAAAAAAAAAAAAAAAAAAAAAAAAAAAAAAAAAAAAAAAAAAAGTCAGAATAATATGCTATTATTATTATTACCATGGGCAGAATGAGAAAAAATGATTCAAAGAATATTTACTCATTACACACACATTATATACACACGCACAAACACCATATGCCCATGCTCCTTGATTTATGATGGGGTTATGTCCTACTAAATCCATTGCAAGTTGGCAATATTGTAAGTCAACAATGAATTTGATACATCTAACCTATTGGACACTTTTGCTTAGCCTAGTTGATTTCTATTGAATGTGCAGTGCTTTTGCATTATTGTAAAGGCAAAAAATTGTAAGTTATACTATCATGAATAGGGACCAATAGTGTATATACTTTCTTCTTCTGCACCCCATGCCAAGCACCATTTTACCATTCCAGGGATTTAGCTGAGAATAAAACAAAATTGCTGCTTTTATGAAGGTTGCGGTCTAGTCAGGGGTCAGAGCAACACTGGAAATCTGTAGCATTTTATGTTCTGTGGTAGAAAGGCTTGTTATGACTATGATAACAAATTAGGGTTTATTTATTCTTGGCCAGAGACTCAGGTTAGAATATGAAAGTGAATCAGATAGATAACATATGAATGCTAAAAGAGGTTTCGCTATACAAGGGGAAAAAAAAAGGGAAATATGGATTATTTTGATATCCCATAGAAAGATATTTCATTATGTTTTCCATATTTATGTAAAAGTAATTATATTTCATAATATTAACTTTCAATAAACATATTCAGTAGTCTTAAAGTAATATTAAAAATACAATTGTAATATTGGACTCCAAGTTTCTCTGAGTAAAGAAACTAAATGTGCTCAACTAATTTAATAGAAGGTAGAAAGTGAGCTTCAGAAGAAGCAAGTTGGGAAAATGTTGGGCAGATATTTAAGCACTAAGAGATGAATAAAAATTCAGCGGCAGGAGAAAAACAAATGAGACTAACAAAGAGAAATAAATAGGAGAAAAAGACTGAGCAATGGGGTATGGGGCTGGCCATTGAGGGAAAGTATGTCCAATGAGAAAATTCCAACAATCAAGGGAAGTGTAGGCAGGGGGTATGTATTTCTCAAAGTCCTTCCATCTCCGCAGTGTGCACCTCTGTTGGTAATATTACTTTTTCTTGTACAAATCAAGGGTAAACCTCAATTTGGTCTAGGAATCAGCATGGAGCAGAGAGAGAGAAACGGCAGCAGATGGGGAGATGCAGGGGACTGGAGAGTTCACTGAGGCAGAAATGAGCATGAATGCATGCATTTGAGAAATTTGCTGACGTTTTAGAGAAGGCATGAGGTTTCATGTAAAATGTAAGGTGGAAGATTGAAGTGATTTCACCTAAAACATCCAAGGGCAGGATGCCATATGCCTGGTATCTGTGGTACCTCATGTAGGAAGGTCATATGAAAATTATTCCTGGGAGAAAAGCTTTGTGGTGGGAATAGTGAGCAGGAAACTAATACTTATTGGACACCAACTAGATACTAAGCACTGTGTTAGATGCTTTGCATATTTTTTTAACATTTGAATTTAATGACTCTGTATGTTAGTTATTTTAATTTCCAAGTGACACATAAAAGCTGAAGAGACTTTTACATAACTAGTAAGTGATACAAATTGGATTATGTGCTTCCAAAACCTATGCCTCTGAGGGAAGCAAATCCCCAGGCTCAGTATCCTGATTCTGCAACAGAGACCTTGCCGACCAAGAATGCATTCATGAATGTATAAAGTAAGAAATGTGACTGCAATTCCAAGATGCCTCAGGATACAGACAGATTCCTACCTACTTCTGGGAAAATAGTCTCATGTAGTCTTATATCAGGTAACAAACAGTAATGTCATTGGTAATTTTTAATAGCAAAATCGGTGTTAATTCTAAAATGAGACAGTGCTGCTAGATATGCTTCTCCTTGAGTTCCTTCCTCTTAATGCCTTCATGAGAAGCTTTATAAAGACTGATGTGAGCAAAATAACACAGTGGATATAATTTATCATTGGAGAATTTTTGTTTTCCTGGAAATGGTCACCTCTTCTCAAGAATATTCAATCCTTTCTTCCTTCTTTTCCCACCACATCAGGTAAAAACGCCCTCAGATTAATGTTTTAGCAAAGTCTGCCTTAAGGTGGACCCTTTAATGTCTGACCATGAAATATCAGGTATCATCCATTCTGGGATATTGTGAATAACCAGGGCTCTTTTGGTTGCACTTTAGCTCCAATTTAAAATCCCCCCAAAGAATTCAGTGACAGCATGAGCACTAGAATAAGAGCAAAGAGAGAAAATTCATTCAAAAGCATATGTAGTAAAAATATTGAAATAGAGGTGAGCCCTGTTTCTAGGCTATTTGTTTTTATTGTAACTTCTAGAAATATTCTCAGGAAAGTTTCATTGATGCGTAAAAATGAACAATACACAGCATTATAGGAAACGGCGTGTGTGCTTCTGTGAGGATCTGGCCCAGGCATCTGTTGGAGATGGGACACCAGCTCATTGCTCTTTTCCTATATGGAAGGCTAATTAAGTAGCAGACAGCCCTAGAAGCCCTAGAGTGTAGTTTAAATCAGTACGCAAACATTTATATGTGCTCACAAACCTCTTAGATCAGTAATACTGAAGTGTGAATCTCAGCAAAACTAGCTCAAACTTTCAAGCCTGAAATATGCAGAAGTTAAGAGAACTTTTATGAGCCATTGTGTCTAGCTCCAAGGCATGATAGGGAATGACTAAGCTAGAAGGAACTTCATAAGTTATGTTCCCAGCTAAGGCTGCTATTTAAGTACATTTAACCCAGTTCAGATAGAGAGTTGTTTACACTTAAACAAACAAACAAAAAAATAATCCTAAGCAAGTGAGATTTTGCATTTAATATCTCATAACCTTTAAACCAGGGAGTTTTGTCTATTCACTAAATTCTATGATTCATCCATCCTCTCTTTCTTCCCTTCCCCTTCCTTCTTCCTTTCTTCTACCTCTTGTCTTCCCTCCACTCCCCTTCCTCCTTATATTGATACTGAATTGCTGCTAATAGTCAAGTATCTATTTGATTGCATGTATCTCATTGTCTTTTAATGGGCCTCTTTCAATGAGTTCATCCCTAGTCTAAGGAATTTATTTTTAGAGGCATAGAGCCGGCTTTCCTAATCTCTGCTCTCTTTCGGGTGAGGGGCCTATCTCGTTTTTCTCATCCTACTTATCTATGAGATGCAAGATATACGGACATGGACACCAGTGTGGTGATTGCTGGGGGGAGGGGTATAAGGGGATTAAATGGTAATGGAAAAAATACAATTAAGATTAAATTTTAAAAAATACTAGACCTAAATAAAGTCTTTTGCTATTTGCCAAATTAAATATTCTATGTGTTTCCTTTCTTTCTAATCTATTACTCTTTTAGAAATTGGATTGAAGCCCTAGCTGATGTGGTTAAGTTGATTAGAATGTCCTCTGGTAACCAAAAACTGTGGGTTCCATTCTGATCTGGGGGTGCAGCTACAGTCAATGGTCCAGGTGTGTACCCAGTGGCAACCATTCAGTGTTTTCCTCTTGCATTGGTGCCCCTTCCTTCCTATCTCCCTTTGACTTTCTTTAAATGCAATGAAAAGATGTCCTCAGGTGAAGATAATAAAAAATTAAAAAAAAAAAAAAAAAAAGAAATTGAATTGAAAGTAATTTTTATTTTAATCAAAATATCACTTTGATATATGAGAATATATTTTCCCTACAAGTGAATATTATTAAGAAGAAAATGAGCCTCTTTTAGAACTTCTTTTAGCTTATTTTCCTCCATTACCATTTATCCCCCTTCAACTCCCCTGTGCCCAGAAATTACCACACTGTTGTCCATGTCCATGAGTCCTTTTCCTTTTGCTCAATTTTTCCACCCCTATCCGGTCCCCTCCCCACCTCCTGCAGGTTGTCCTCCTGCTTTCTGAGTCTGCCTCTGCTTTGCTGGTTAGTTCAGTTTGTTCATTAGGTTTCACATATGAGTGAAATCACATGGTATTGGTCTTTCTCTGACTGGCTTATTTCACTTAGCATAACATTCTCCAGGTTCATCCATCCTGTCACAAAGGGTAAAATTTTCTTCTTTTTTAATGGCTGAGTAGAATTCCTCTGTGTAACCATCCCACAGTTGTTGTATCCTCTCATCTACTGATGAACATTTGGTCTGTGTCCATATCTCGGTGATTGTAAATAACACTGCAAATGAGCATAGGGGTGCTTATATGCTTTTGAATTAGTGTTTCGAGCTTCTATGAATGTATTTCCAGAAGCTGGATCAAAAGATAGTTCCATTTAAAAATTTTTGAGATATTTCCATACTTTTTCCACAGTGGCTGCACCAATGTGCATTCCTATTGCCAGGCAAAAGGGTTCCCCTTTCTCCACATCCTCACCAGCACTTGTTTGTTGATTTATTTATGATGGCCATTCTGACAGGTGTGAGGTGATACCTCATTGTGGTTTCATTTTGCATCTCTCTGATGATTACTCACATTGAGCATCTTTTCATGTCTGGCCATGTGCATGTCCTCTTTGGAGAAGTGTCTATTCAAGTCCTTTGCCCACTTTTTTTGTGTGTGTGTGTGTGCGTGTATGTTGAGTTTTGTAAGTTATTTAATAATTTTGAAATATTAACCTCTTATCAGATGTGTCAGCACATATGTTCTCCCATTTTGTGGCTTGCCTTTTTATTTTGTAGATGTTTTTTTTTTACTGTGCAAAAATTTTTTGGTTATATGTAACCCCATATATTTTTCTTTTGTTTCCTTTGCCTGAGGAGATGTATAAGATAAAATATTGCTGCAAGCAATGTCAGAGATTTTATTGCCTGTGTTTTCTTCTTGGTTCTTATGGTTTCAGGTCTAACATTTAAGCCTTAATCCATTTTGAATTTATTCTTCTGTGTGGTATAAAAAGGTGGTCTAGTTTCATTTTTCTGCATGTATCCAATTTTCACAATGCCATTTATTGAATAAACTATTTTTAGCCCATTGTATGTGCTTGCTTCCTTTGTCAAGTATTAATTGACTATAAAGGTGTGAGTTTATTTCTGGGCTTTTTATTCTGTTCCTTTGAGCTATGTGTCTGTTTTTATGCCAAGGCCATGATGTTTTGATTACTATGGCTTTATAGTATAGTTTGATACTAGATAGTATGATTCTCCCAACTTTTTCTTTCTCAGAATCGCTGTTGCTATGCAGTCTCTTTTGTGTTTCTACATAACTTTTTGAAATATTCTAGTTCTGTGAACTACATCATTGGAATCTTAATAGGCATCGTTTATAAATTGTTTCGGGTAACATGGATATTTTAATGATATTAATTTTTCCTACCTAAGAATGTGGTATGTGCTTTCACTTATCTGTATCTTCTTCAATTTCTTTCTTCAGTGTCTTACAATTTTCTGAGTATGGGACTTGTGCATCTTTGGTTAGATTTATCCCTAGGTATTTTATTCTTTTTGAAACACTTGTGAATGGAATTGTTTTCTTAATTTTCCTTTCTGACAGTTCATTATTGGCATATAAAATGTAACTAATTTCTGAATATTAATTTTGTATCCTTCTATTTTACTTAATTTATTTAATATCAGTTATAGTAGCATTTAAGCTGCAGATCTGGGCAACTGATGATTGGCAGGTTTCACCAAGGCAAGGCTCCTCATGCATCGCGTCTTGTGAGACGGTTTTTGGAGAAACATCAAATCATTTAGGTGACAGTGCTGCTGCCGCCTAGATTTAGTTCCCTGTGACTTCTGGCTTTTGCCAGAACTAAAATCACCTTTAAGAGGGAAGATATATCAGACTGCCCATGAGATTCAGGAAAATATGACAGGGCAGCTGATGGTGATTCCAACAAAGGATTTTGCAGAGTGTTTTGAACAGTAGAAGAGATGCTGGGAGAATTGTGTTAGATTGCAAGGTACCTACTCTGAAGGGAACCGAGGTGCCATTGTCCTATATACAATGTTTCCTGTATCTTCTTCAATAAATGTCTCTATTTTTCATATTATATAACAGGATATTTACTGGACAGACTTTTCCTTCCTTAAGAAACCTGGTATATCTCCCAACCCAACTGCACCACAATTTAATCCTAGGTGTGTTCCCCATCTCTTAGGACAAAGGCGGGGCAGATCCAGAGGGGAGAACTGTCACCCTGATGGGGAGAAGCCTCTGCACTGCTCACCAGCTTGAGGGAAGTGTTAGCTCTCCTTAGAGATCGGCAACTTCTGCAGGCTCAGAAGAGTGAGAGAAACCTGGGTGCTTAAAATCTTAGAGGATTCCTCCCAGATGTCTTCATTCCCTTTGTTAGGCCCTGATCTTGACCTAAAAGACTTTCTTGGCTAGAACATTTAACCTTTTGAAGGTCAGCTGCTCAAATCATTATATTCTCGGCTTGGCCTTCGGCCCAGGATACACTGTTTTGTTTGTAGTCCTCAAGTGGAAGATGACAGTTTCTTTTTGTGTGCTTCCAAAGAGGCCTTCAGACTTCCATACCCACTTTTAAAATGCTTGGTATCTGCCTTGACTCTTTCATTATCTTTCTCTACATCATGAACAAAGTTGAGAAATAACCACCCAGTTCCACTGCACTTGTAATTGTTTCCTCCATAAGTTTCTAATGCATTTCCAATTTAACAAGGAGAATGTTTAGGGGCTGTTTCTGCCCCACCCTTTATGGGCTGGGGGATCATCCAGGCCGGTGGTGATGCCCCCTCCAATACCCAATTATCATCTTGTTCTCGTCTACTCTTTTAGACCCTTCTTAGACCTTGGCATCAAGAGGCTCAGGTACTTGAAAATATGTCCTCTGGCACTGACATTTTGTAAGATTCATTTATTTGTATAAAACAAAATTGCCTCTAAGTGTTGACCTTTCAGGCCACTGAAATGGATAACCAGCCTAGTAATTCTGGAGAAAGTAGTAGTGAGATTTCCACTGCATCAGAGTTTAAGCCCTTAACAGTACCCTCCTGCTGATGTTTTTGAAGGAAAACAGTGTTGTAAAGATGGTCTTATTTTTCCATTTGTTGTTTTCATTGGCCTCCTTCCTGTCCCAAATGTGATGATTAGAAATACACTCACAATGTAGTTCAAAATTTAGCTATTGTTGAGAAATCTATGAAGAATGCAAGTAGAGACATTCTGGGGAGCAGGGAGGGCACAAAACCCCAGAATTATCTTGTGAAAGGCAGTCGCTTTGTAGTACAGGCTTCCCCCACTAGGGAGTGTTGTAGGAACCCTTCTGTACCAGTGTGCCAGCTGGCATAGTTGTGAGAGGCTGCATTCATCTTCAGTGAATTTTTAAAAATTAATTTATTATTCTATTACGGTTGTCCCATTTTCTCCCCATTGTTCTCCCCTGCCCCTCCCACTCCACCCCCTTGCCCACAGTCAAATCCCCATTCTGTTGTCCATGCCCATGGGTCATTTGTACTAGTTCCTTGACTAATCCCCTCTTTTCCCTCCCCCCCTTCTCCCCCTCCCCTTCCTCTCTGGTCACTGTCTTTCTGTTCCTTGGTTCTATTCTGCTAGTTTGTTTTCATTCATTAGTTTCCTGTATTAGGTGAGAGCATATGGTATTTATCTTTTGCCACCTGACTTATTTTCACTAAGTGTAATGCTCTCCAGTTCCATCCATGTTATCACAAAAGTTAGGAGTTCTTTCTTTCTGCTGTGTAGTATTCCACTGTGTAAATGTACCAAAATTTTTTGATCCATTCATCCACTAATGAACACTGAGGCTATTTCTAGCACTTGGCTATTATAAATAGTGCTGCTATGAACATAGGGGTATGTTGGTTCTTCTGGATTGGTGGTTTAGGAGTCTTTGGGTATAATCCTGGCATTGGAATTGCTGGATTGAAAGGCAGTTCCATTTTTATCTTTTTGAGGAAATTTCATACTGTGTTCCACAGTGGCTGCTCCAGTCTACCAAAAGTGCACTAGGGTTTCCTTTTCTCCACATCCTTGCCAGCACTTGTTTGCTGATTTATTATTGATGGCCATTCTGACAGGTGTGAGGTGGTATCTCATTGTGTTTGAATTTGAACCTCTGATGGCTAGTGATGTTGAGAATTCTTTCATACACCCAGGGCTGTTTTTATTTCCTCCCTGGAGAAGTGTCTGTTCAGGTCCTTTAACCATTTTTTAAATTGGGTTGTCTGTCTTTCTGCTATTGAGCCACATAAGTTCTTTATGTCTTTGGAGATGAAACTCTTATCTGAGGCATCATTGGCAAATATGTTTTCCCATACATTTGGTTCCCTTTTCATTTTGTTGATGTTTTCTTTAGCTGAGCAGAAACTTTTCAGTTTGATGTAGTTCCATTTGTTTATCTGTTCCTTTCTTTCCCTTGCCTTAGGAGAAATATCAGTGAAAATATTGCTGCATGGGATATCTGAAATTTTATTGCCTGTTTTCTTCTAGGACTTTTATGGTGGCATGGCTTATGTTTAAGTTTAATATTCATCTTTAGTTTATTCTAGTGTATTGTGTAAGTTAGCAGTTGAGTTTCATTTTTTTGCATGCAGTGAATTTTTTTTGAACTCTTTCTACATGTTTGCCCATTTTATGATGGATGATTTACAAGCACACCTGCCTACACCATGCTGAGTGTTTTGCAGTTTTTGACCAAAAATAACATGACCCTTTGCCCCACCCTCTCAATTCACCCAACAAGCACTAAAATGCATCAACATTGATGAGTTCAAAAACTGTTTTGAGTATTGGATAAAAGGTCTCGATAGCGTATTGCATCAAATGCAGAGTACTTTGAAGGTGACTGAGGTAGAAACATGTAAGAATACACAATTTTTTATAAATTATAGCTACTTTAGGTCTCTCCCTTGTATTTCCTAACTGAAACAAAAAGAGAGACACTTTGAAAGTATATTAGGTGTTTTGGTTGAATACAACTTTCCAACAGCTGGTAGACTTTGCTGCTGCTGACAGAAGGCCTTTAGAGTGGGTTCTGTAGTTTTATTTTCTTCATCTTGCATGTAGATAATTGAATCCTAGTTTGCTGAGACAACTTTAGGTGGTGATGCATGTACCGTTCTGACATTTTAAAGGAATTTTGGTTTCTTTAGCCATCGAAAAATAGGGTACTAAAGGCAGAAGGTTTCCAGAAAGTGTATTTTTAAACTGACAAATGATTACAGCTTCTGAGAGGAGAAATAGCCTATTAAAAGCTTTTTGATGTTCTCCAAATCAAAATCAATTTTTTCTTTTATTTCTCTAGAATCTTGATGAATATGCTTGAAAGCATTGCTTTTATGTTAATTGTTTTACTAATAATGGCAATAGTGATAATCTATTGAACACATACCAGGTCCTATCCATTAGTTAGAACATGATATATATTATCTCATTTAATCTTTTTTTATACTAGAGGAAAGTAAGGCTTAGATCAATTTGAGTATTTGACTTAAATCATTTGGGTAAAAAGAAGTGGGGCTGAATGGTGGACCCAGATCATATGTTACAAAACCCATGCTTTTAACTGCTAAAATATTCCACGTATACTCTACTGCCTCTTTAAATTCTCAGTGCCTAGCACAGCACTGGATACTTAATAATGTAGAGAACAAAAGTTCATAGGATTAAATGGAATCTTAGTTATAGGGAATGGCCATTACATATAATTGAATAAAAAGAGCTATTTGGTTACCCTGAGCCTATTTTAAAGAACTATTTCTCTACTTCTCTACCTGTTTAAAAAAATGTTTTCCTAATTTTCACTGAGGCATATTTGACATATAATAAACTAAATATAGCTTTTAACTGATAAAAGCTGTACTATCATTTGATAAAATTTGACATATATGTATACTCATAAAACCATAACCACAAACAAGAAGTGAGTATACCTATCATTTGGAAAGTTTATTTGGACCATTTTATAATCCCTTAATCTGACCCCTCATCCCTCCAGACAACCACTGATCTGCTTATGTCACTGTAGATTAGTTTGCATATCTAGAACTTCATAATAATTGTTCAATAAAACATGTATTTTTAGTCTGTATTATTTTACTCATAATTTGAGATGCATCCAGGTTGCTGCATATATCAACAATTTATTTCTTTTTGTTGTTGAGTAGTATTTTATTATGTGGATATACCAAAATTTCTTTATCAATTTACCTGCTGACAGTCATGTGGGTAGTATTTGATGTTGGCTATTGCAAACCAAACTGCCAAACATATCAGTGTATATGTGTTTCTGTGGATATTTGCTTTCTTTTTCTCCTGGGTAATTCCTAGAAAGAAAAGGGCTGTGTCATATGATACCTGCATATTTAACTTTTCAGGATGCTACCAGATTGTTTCAAAGTGATTGTACCATTTATATTTTTACCAAGTATGTTGACTACTCCTATTCCTCTGTATCCTCAACTATACCCTTGATATGGTCAGGTTTTAAACTTTTGCTATTATAATAAATATGCTGTATTACCTCAAGTGGTTTGAATTTATAATTTTTAATAAATTTTCAAGAACTTATTTTTATGCACCTTTCTTTTTTTAGTAAAGTCCATTTTCAAATGTTTGCCCATTAAAATACTGGTTGTATTTTTGTTATTGAATATTAAAAGTTCTTTATATATTCAGAATATAAGTCCTTTATCAAATATATGCTTCTCAAATGGTTTTGCCCAGTGCATGACTTATCTTTTATTCTTTTAATCTTTCAAAGTGCTTCAAAGTGCCAAAAGCTTCTAATTTTGATGAAAGTCCATTTATCAATTTGTCCTTTTTAGGAATATGCTTTTTGTTTCATAGTTAAGAAATCTTTTCTTAACTAAAGAAATTAAATATTTTATCTTATGTTTTTCCCTTTATGCTTATGAAACAATTTCAGTTAATTTTAAAATAAATATAAAAATATTCATTAATATATACAGATATCCAGTCATTTCAGCATCATTTATTGAAAAGGCTAACTTCTACCAATAAATTGCCATTGGTACCTTTGTTGAAAGTCAGTTGTCATGAAAGGTGCAAGTCTGTTTCTGGGGTCTTCATTCTGTTCTAGTGATCTATTTATTTGTGTTTGTGTCAATATACTGCTGGCCTCATCATGCAACTTTATAGTAAGTCTTAAACATATATCTTGTCATTCCTCTAACTTTGTTCTTCTCTTTAAAGTTGTTTAGGCTACTCCAGGTATTTTATATTTCCGCATGGATTTTTAAATCAGTTTATCAATTTCTACAAAAACACATGCTGTAATTTTGATTAGGATTGTACTG
Source organism: Noctilio leporinus (assembly GCA_004026585.1). NCBI lineage: Eukaryota > Metazoa > Chordata > Mammalia > Chiroptera > Noctilionidae > Noctilio > Noctilio leporinus. The sequence continues at coordinate 102,572 of PVIW01001122.1, forward strand.
AATTCACATATCCTTATGAGAAGAAGTGACATCTTAAAAATAGTGAGTGTTCTGACTCATGAAGATACAAATAATCATGGACGTTTCATGTATTTATTCACATTTATCCATAGGTATTTCATATAACTTGATGCTGTTATAAATGGGATTGTTTATTATTTCAACTTCTGATTATTGCTAGTATGTAAAACTCCAACTGAATTATGTATATTGTGTATATAATATTGAATTTTGCAACATTGCTAGATATACTCATTAGATACAGATTTTTAAAAAAGATTTTATTTATTATTTCCAGAAAGAGGGGAAGGGAGGGAGGCAGAGAGGGAGAGAGACATCGATGTATGGTTGCCTTTCACCTGCCTCCAGCCACAGACCTAGCTGGGGACTTGGCTTGCAACCCGGTTATGTGCCCTGGCTGGGAATCAAACCAGCAACTCCTGGGTTCGCAGGCCGGTGCCCTCTCCTCTGGGCCACCAGCCAGAGCTAGATACAGCATATTTTTGATAGATTTATCATTATCTATATAGTCATGTCATCTGTGAATAAAAAATTTTATTTTTTTTCTTTCACATATAGATGGATTTTGAAAACCTCTAACACAATGTCTTGTCCAAATGGTGAAAGTAAACATCACGGTCTTATTATCGAATGTAAGGGAAGTGCTCATTCTTTGACAATTACATATGATGTCAGCTGTAGATTTTTGTATATGCTCTTCATCAGGTTGAGGAAATTCTTTTTTTATTCCAAAATGTTTGAAAGATTTTATCAAGAATAGGGAGCGATTTTATCAGTACCTTTTTATTGTTTGTAGAAGATCATGTGATTTTTTTCTTCAGCCTGTTAATGAAGTTAATGACTTTAATTTGCTAATGGATTAATCCTACTTCTGACATTATACTTTTACATATAAATAGTATCATATAAATATGGGTTTTGACAAATGCATATAATATAATCTATCCATCATTACAGTATCATAAAAAATACTTCCATTGCCCTAAAAATCCTCTGTGCTTCTCTGTCCTCCCTTTTCCCAAGTTCTTGGCAACTACTGGGTTGGTTTTTTTTTGTTTGTTTGTTTGTTTGTTTGTTTTACTGTTTCATAGTTTTGCCTTCTGCAGAATATCATATAGTTGGATATTTTTTGGGGCAGGTTTCATCTAGCAAAATTTATTTAATGCTTCTCCATATATTTTCATGGCTTGATAGCTCATTTCTTTTTGTAATTGAATAATCTGTTGTTTGCATTACAGGACATTACAGTTTGTTTATCCACTTATCTATTAAAGGATTTGTTAGCTGCTTCCAAGTTTGACAATTAACACTGCTATAGACACTTAGATGCAGGCTTTTGTGTAGATATCAGTGTTCTACTTAGTAAATATCTAAGAGTATGACTACTGATGGTATAGGATAGTGTTTAGCATTTTAAGAACCTGTCAAACTATTCCAAAATGGCAGTACTATTTTGCATTCCCACTCGCTGTGAGTGAGAGTTACCTGTGTACCATTTCCTAGTTGGCATTTGGTATTGTCAGAGTTTAGCCATTCCTATATATTTTCTGATTACTGTTGAATTTGCAATTACTTACTGATGTTGAGCATTTTTTCATTTGTTTATTTGCTATCAGTATATCTGCTCTGGTGAGGCATATGTTTGGATTTTTCTATAGTTTAAATTTGGGTTGTTTGTTGAGTTTTGAGTTATGTGCATATTTTGAAGTCACTTGTCAGATATGTGTTTTGTAAATATTTTCTTCCAGTCTGTAGTTGTATTTTCATTTCTTAACAGTGTACTTTGCAAAACAGAGATTTTTAATTTAATGAAGTCAAAATTATAATTTTTTATTTCATGGATCATGCTTTGGTGTTATATTTAAAAACTATCATCAAAACCAAGTCACTTAGATTTTCTTCTAAGTGTTATCTTCTGGAAGTTTCATAATTCTACATTTATAACATATGTTTTATTTTGAGTTAATATTAGTGGAGCATTTAAGGTCTCTGTCAAATTTATTATTTTTCATGTGAATGTCAATTGTTCCAGCACTATTTTTTGTTAAAGCTCTTCTTTTTCCACTGATTTGTCTTTGCTCTTTTGTTAAAGATCAGCTGACCCTATATTTGTTGGTATATTTCTAGGTTTTCTATTCTATTCAATTTATCTATTTGGTTATTCTTTTGTCAATATCACACTGTCTTGATATATGTATCTTTATGATAAATGTTAAAGCTGAGTAGTGTCTGTCTTTCAACTTTGTCTCGTATTGTTTACCTGTTCTAGGTCTTTTGCCTCACCATATAAACAGAATTTGTTCATTAATTTCAAATAATAGATTTTGATTATCAAATCGAATCTATAAATCAAAGTGAGAAATACAGACAACTCAATATTATCTTCGATATGTGAACATCATGATCTTTTCAACTACTTAGATCTTTGATTTCTTTCATTTTATAGAGCTTGTACCTATTTTGTTACCTGTTACTCCATTTTGCCTGAAGTAGAAATCAAGAGCTTTGTCCTTTAATAGGGAAACTTGTAGCTGCTTTTGAAGAACTAATGGAGTGTTAAACCTGAGTCAAAGTTCATTCCAAGTGCAATTGCACTCTTGTTACTGCAATTATTTTCTCACTCACTTAGCCTTTTATTTAATATTTATTGAGTTCTTACTATAAACAAGGCCCTTTGCTAGACCTGAATGATACAGTAAGAAATAATACATCATTATTGAATTGTACATTTTGATTATCATTTGGACCGCATGAATGATAAAATTGCCATTGTAGGCAAAATAATACTTTTGGCATGTGTATCTTGGGTCCCATCCATTTTACTGTTTAAAAAATTTTTTTCTGTTCATTTTTTAAGCTGTCATCCTGATGAATTATTCTGTGGCTCAATTTGAAGGAGCTCCATATCCAGGATGTACTAAATAACTTATAAAGTGTATGTTAGTAATTTGAAATCAATGAACATCTAAATCAAAGGAGGCCAGTACCTTTACATGAACATTTACATATTAACCTTGGAAATTTTAAAGATTATAGGTATTTCTAGACTAAATAATTTATTAACATAGGCCTACCTTGGAGATATTGTGGGTTTGTTTCCAGACTGCCACAATAAAGCAAATATCACAATAAAGTGCATCACACAAATTTTTGATTACCCAGTGCATATAAAAGTCACGTTTATACTATACTATAGTTGATTATGTGTGCAATTGCATTGTGTCTAAAGAAATTTATGTACTTTTTGCTAAATAATTCTAACCAACATCCGAGCCTTTAGTGAATCATAATCTTTACGCTGGCAGAGGGTTTGCCTTATGTTGATGGCTGCTGACTGATCAGGGTGATAGCTGCCGAGGTTGGTGCTGGGGCAATTTCTTAAAATAACAAGGATCGACTCCTCCTCGCATTTGAATACTTAGAAGCTATTGTAGAGTTATAAATTACCCCAATTTCAATATTGTTGCAACCAATCAGTGGAGCAGTCAGTACACACACAACATTTATCAATTAAGTTCACAGCCTTATCTGGGTAGAGTTCCTGTGCCCCAAATAATTACAGTAGTAACATCAAAGATCATTGATCACAGGTCATTACAGATAATGTAATAATAATAATAAAGCTTGAAATATTGCAAAATGTGACACAGAGACATAAAGTGAACAAATGGGAAAATGGTGCCAATAAACTTACTGGATGCAGGGCTACCACCAACTTTGTAAAAGAAATGCAATATCTGTGAAGCAAAACAAAACAAAGCACAATATATAATGAAATATTTTAAAGGTATCTGCACAAAAAAAGATAGTTGGGGAGAAACCGATTTGAGAGAGGGGATAATGCTATTCCAATTTAAGTTTAGATCCACCTGGTACCCACCTTCCCTCCAGCAATGCCACACTCTTAGTTCACTTCCATGGTTTGTGCATCTATTCCCTGGTTTCACCCTTTTCTGTATTATTCTTAACTTCCCCCTGCCTATCTTGTATCCACCAATTATGTTTCCTAATCCCTGCACCATTTCCCCATTTTGCTCCCTTCCCTCTCTCAGTTGATAACCCTCCTAATGAGAGAGGAGGGTTGGTGAAGGAAATAGACTGCACTTTCTACTGGTTGGCCCGAGACACCATCCTGCCACAGCCACTGGACTGCCAAACCGCTGCCAACTGCCTCCTCTCTGTCCCGGCTCTGCCCTTGCACCTGTTTGGATGAATATTTCTTCTTTATATATTTGTTAGACTTTGTGTAGCTCAACTTTCTGGAATTTCTGGTTGTCTCTAGTTTGAAGGTAGTTGTATTCCTTTTTAGTTGTGGAGGGAGACACAGCATGTCTACCTACGCCTCCATCTTTAAATAATTGTTACTTTAATGACAGATGGAAGGACATATATAACTGGTTTAGGGAGATAATAAAAACAGAACATTTGCGATTGGGCAAGATGCAGAAGGAAGGTTGACAGCACATATGGAGACAATCTCACAAGTCTCCGATGAGACAAGCAAATACATCTAAATAAATCAAAAACATTTTCTCTTCCCCTAAAACACCAAAACCCAGTTGAAAATAGTGGCTGCTGAACTAGGTTGGGAATACCCCACGAATGAATATGCATTAATTATCATATTGTTCTCTGTTACTTTATAAAACTCAGTGAAGTTTCATTTCCTGATTAAGAAGTTGCAGATGAAATGCTCTAAGGGAGAAAAAAGGGAAATTTTTGATCAGTTATGTTAATCCCTTATGTGATAGTTAATTCTGTCAGCACTAACTAGCTAGTTTTTTAAACATTGGAAATACTATGTTTTGATGTGCATGTGCAAACATATGTGTGTATTGTCAAATTGAACATGTTTTGTTCTCTTGATGGAGGGATTAAGCCTACTCACATTTATTTTTAGGATTGATTGGATTAATTTTAACTGCACCATAATTTATAATTTTTTTGTTGTACTTTCTATTTTTCTTCATAGAATGAGCATTTTCTTTTCAATAAAAAATAGTTTGCAAAGTTGAATAGCTTGTTCTACCTTAGAACTTATAGTTCATTTAAAGAGTTCCATTCCCTGTTTTTTAATTTAATCCTTAGCTATATGTTTTATCAGTTTTTTTAAATGTGGCATCCTTTAATATTTACCAACTGCCTATTCAACTAGGAAATTTCTGAGTTTTTCTCTTTGTCTCTTAATTTTTCTCTCAATTTTTAGTTGCATTATTTCTGTGATATAAACATATAACATAAAGGTGGTTAAACTGTATAAACCTCCAGTTATAAAACAAATAAGTCTTGGAAATATATAGCATGGTGACTATAGTTAATAATGCTGTATTGTATACTTGAAAGTTGCTAAAAGAATAAATCATAAAAGGTCTCATGAAAAAAACTGGTAACTCTGTGGTGATTATTTCAGTATATATAAATTCTATACCTAAAACTAGTATGTCAATTATATTTTAATAAAACATATATAAAATGTTTACATAGTAATCTCCCCTTCATCTCCATCTAAATGGCTATATTTGAATATTTAAAAACATGCTTGCTGTCTATCTTTCTTTGAAATGTTCAGCCATATCTTGGTTGGATGAATTTCATGCATTTTTTTAATCGATTTTTATTTTTAAATTTCTGATCTAAAGTGGCTTTTTATGTTGTTCAAATGGCTATATCAATATTTTAAATTTTTTTTGGTGTGTAGCTTAGTTTTCTTTGGGTTCCTGGTGTTTGTGTAGGTGGAGGGGATTTCTCATTTAAACTGTATGTAAATTATTTTCTGCAATAAACCTCTGCCCACTGTTCTTGTGTTCATTTTGAATGATAGAATGATATTCTGGTATTTTACAAGGTTCTTATTTTAATGGCACCATTTACTGATACATTAGTGAAGAATTTGTAATTTAGAACCCCCCCTTTTTTTTGTTTGGTTTTGGTGGTAGAAAGAGGTTGAGTGTCTTTTGTTTTGCAGAATTCTAATTTTTTTACTTCTTTTTGTCTCCTCTTCACTTTTACCACTTAATTCCTAGAGTGCGCTCCCCACCTTCTTTTGGTTCCTTTTTTCTCCCCACAAGTTATGTTTGGAATAGGGGATTTTTTTGTTTCCTTTTTTAAAAATTATGCTTTTTTCCCCCTTTATAAGTGTAAGACAAAACAGAAAAATACATCTGAGTAAATAAAAAATATTTTGTCTTCCTAAAAAGACACCAATGCTTAGTTCAAAATAGTGGTCATTGATCTAGCTTGGGAATATTCCATTAATGAACATGCATTATCATATCCTTCCCTTGATTATTCCATGAAACTCAGTAAAGTTACATTTCCTGATTAAAAGGCTTACCACATTGAAAGACAGAACAACAGAGCAACAATAAATTTAAAAAACATTTGGGATGTTTTCTCAGCGGCGGGAAAGAAAAAAGTGTGGTAGTTAGGTATAGTGTGCACAGTTGAGCACACTTTGAAATGGAATTATACAGTATTATTATTTTAATCATCATAGTTAGCTAAAAGAAGAAATTTAGCAGCCCTGGCTGGTAGCACAGTGGATAAGGTGCCAGGCTGCAAACCCAAAGGACGTAGGTTCGATTCCCCAGCCAGGGCACATAACCAGGTCTCCAGGTTGCAAACCAGGTCTCCAGTCAGGTATGTGGCTGGAGGTACGTGAAACACAACCATACATTGCTGTCTCTCTCCCTCTCTCCCTCTCTGCCTCTCTCCCTTCACCTCTTTCTAAAAATAATGAAATAAAATCTTAAAAAAAGAAGAAATTTAGCTATGAGGAGAAAGTTTGGAAATTAACATTTTAAAAAAACCCTCTATCTCTATTCTGTGCTCCAGGGAGGTGCAGCTTGGAATTGTCCTAGGTCTCATCTCTCATTAAGATGCCTGGAGGGAAAGTGGGAGCCAAGCAGAAGTAGGGGGACATGAACTCTTGAATTTCTAAGGGCTACAGAAACTCAAACCAAATGTACTACCCTTGATGCATAGTCCGCATCAAGTACAGAAATGAAGGAGTTTCTGAAGAACCTCATGAAAGAAAGTGTGCTGTAAAAACCTGCCAGGTCCAGAAAGCCAGGAGCAAACTCTTAACCAGTATCAGTCAAATACAAACTTTCCCTTATTGTCTTTTCTTCTTCCACCACTGGCCTCCCCACAAATCACTGGAAGATGCAGACACCAAAGTTAGGTGGCTAAGGTAAAAACTGATGGGAAACAAACACCTCAGAAAGATGTTCGTAGGTTTTTCGCTTGTGACAGGCTGTAACTAAATGGAAATTAATTAAAAAAAGCTTACTCCATTAAATGTTACATTTCCTGATTAAAAAGTGCACCCTATTAAATAATCCCCTTTAAATTGGATGCCTGAAAAGGAATCCATCTCTTTAAATCCTACACCTGTGTCTTTTTCTGGTGTTTGGTTACTTAAGAGCATGAACTTTGAAACCCTTTCCCTGCTGTTTGTGTGATCTATTTTCCTTTGCCCCCAAGGATTTCAAATTTAGTGTAGATTTCATCTTTCCTGTGGTTGCTGTAACTGATCCTGAAGCTTCTTAGCATGTGTTTCTCCTCTGCATGTTTGTCTTGCAGCTGTTTTTGCTTTTGCTTGCCTCAAAGCCCTGAGATGGGCAGGGATGGGTGGAACACAGGGCTCTCAGGTGCTGAGTCTTGTTTTTTCTCTTTATTCATAGTAATGGGCATTCTCTGTCTTTTAGTCATGTTGAGGGGGTTCATTAATAAACAATGTAGTTAATCCTGTCTGCTGGGAAGATATTCTAGGTGATTTTTACTACATAGTCTCCATTGTCTATAGCTACCCCAACATGCTTTTTTTTTTCCAGTATAACTTCCTTGGCGATACAGATCCCTCAGAAATTTAGTAAACTCCTTTGCCTGTGCTTCCAGCTGATTCAGTTTTGCTTTTTGGTTCCCTTGTCTCTCCCTAAACCTAAAGAGGTGGCTGTGCAGGTCACTCTCTTAATCTGGTTTTGTGATCTCTTACTCACTTTATGCAAATAAGACAAACTTTTCTAGCACTCTTGTTGCTCAAAGGCATTTAAATTTTAATCTCATTTGTTGGGGGTCTAAAAACATTCAGCTTTCCCAATTCTTCAAATGAATATATTTTTTCAATTTTACTTGAATAATTTTTTTTTCAGTGTGTGTTTAGCAATTTCTTTCTTTACATTGTTAGACTCAGCCAGTATTAGCAAGCGCACACCTGTGCTGGGATCCAAAAGTCACTGTAGCTACATCTCATAACTCACTAGGCCACTAGGCATGTGGTTGGCCTCCCATATCCCAAAATTTTGTTCCTGCATAACGTGGATCGTAACATGCCCATCTTTCATTATTAATTTCCTTGTAATGTGGTAAGCCATGTTTGAGCAAATTACTCCCTGTACATCAAATTTGGCCTTTGACCTGTTTTATAAATAATGTGGTATTGGAACACAGCCATGGTTTTTCATTATGTACTGTCTATGCCTGAGTAGTTTCCACAGAGACCAACCATATAGTTCTCAAAGCCTTAAATATTTATCAACTGGTCCTTAGGAGAAGAAGTTTGCTGACTGTTGCCACATATAGTATGTTTTTGTTATAGACCAAAAAACAGCTCAAATCACAGGTGAACAGCACAGCACAAATTTCTGAGTTATTTGAAGTGAACAAGGCATCCTGTGATAACCAATGAACTCTACAATTTCAAAGATTTGACATAGAAGTGTTTTTTGTTTTTTTTTTCACTGAGATGAAGGCCAGTGCTAACTAGATTCTTGGGCAATTCCTCTTCAAAAAGTGACTTCAGAATCTGAACTTTCTTGATCATGTTACTAACATTTTGAAACTTTTACTATCAGCCAGGAATGAGAATGTAATGGACAATTACTTATCTTGGCCTGAAAAACTCACCTGCTAGGTTCATTCATATTTTATTGGACAGCAGAGTCACAGGACTATCCTTAGTGCAAAAACCAGAATGATGTCCAGGTTTCTTTAACAGGCACATGACCAGGACAGTTCCTTTACCTCTTTGCTTTCAGTTTTCTGTTTGTTCATGGCCACAGAGGAGTTCCTGTCCTTTATGTTGAGATCAGCCGTGCTTTTCAGTATTCATTTGTGTGGCTGTTTTAACAAATGTTCACAAATTCTTTGGTATCCTTAAGAGGTGGAGCTTAATACTCATCCACGTGATTGTTGGCTGTGTGTATTTATTATTTTAGGTAACTTCAGTGTTTGGACAGTGTCTGATATGTAACAGATGTTTCTTGTTAAATAGAAAATTCCAGTTACAAAAATGTAACTGCTTTATGTTTAGCTTGTGTTAAACATAAAGCAAAACTTAGTAATGTGGGTGAGGTGCTCTGTAATTGAGATCAGAGCTATTTTATATAAAGTGATCAGGAAAGGATGCTCTTATAAAACTACTTTTGAGTTGAGTTCAACAGAAAGTGAGGGACTGAGTCTTATGGATACCAGAAAAGTGTTCTGGGCAGAGGGAAAAATAAGTGCAAAGGTCCTGAGTTAGAAGTATGTTTATCATGTTTGAGGAATAGTAAGGCATCAGACTAATGGATGGAGTAACAGTAAGAAATGAAGTCAGAGGGATTGTAAGGCTATTCTTTATAAACTCTGGTCAAAATTTTTTGTGTAAGAGAAATAGGAAATTTAAAATACTGCAAAATTTGAACAGAACAGGTTAAATATTTGGACAGTACTGTGAAAGCTTTAAGAGGACTTGAGGATGTTATTGCAATATTCCATGTAAGAGAAGATGGTATCTCCTATTAAGGAGGTATAGTAAGGAGCAGGAAGGAAGTTGCCAAGTTGTTATATACTGTCTTACAATTAAATTGTGGATAGTAATGTTGAACCTTGTTCTAAAACACAAATTTCATAGGTAATACTGTAGTACCAAATAGGTTGTCAGTTCCACAAGAAAAGGCAGCCCAGCACCTAGAATAGTTCTAGTAATGTATGAACTCTTCAGTAACTACTATATGTGGAATGAATAACTTCAAGAATGAATAGGCTAATATAGTAAGCCTCACTTAATATTGTTGTTAGTTCTATAACTTTATGCAAAATGGCCTGTAATGAAACTAATTTCACCATAGGTTAAATAATATAAAACAAGAGTTAGTTTCCTATGGTAGCTTATCAACTTTATAACAAAATAATGTTGAATGAAATAATATTATTTAAGAACCTGATGAACCACATAATTTGGTTTTGTAACCACTTATAATACCATTATATCCTAGGCTAGCTCCAAGAAAATTACTAAAATTATTTATCTGCATTTCCCAATTCTGCATTACTTTTCATTGTGTTCACTGTGTTCTCCTTAGTTAAAGGGTACATAGCACTTTTAAAAAGAAATAAGATGCACAGTGCTTACTGAATTTTACATAACTAATTGTTCACCATCTTTCTAGATCTTATAAGCAAAATGATGTTAGATCTCCTGAGGGACTCTATTGCAAGATTATCATTATGTGAGTCAAATGCAAGGATTCTGTTTTCATGGTTACATAGAAAACTCATGGTCAATCCCTTAAAATTATTTTTGAAACAAGACAGAGTATATAAATCAATAGCAAAAACTGCTAAACATTATGACTACTCTTTTCAAAGACTTTTAAGTAATGAGAGTAACCTTATTTAAACAATAATGTTTCCATAAAAATTTATGTTTCTTTTGACTATTATAGCAGCTCTAATCCTGAGGAGACTTTTACTTTTTGTATTTGTTAAATTTATTAATTTACATAATTCTCATCACTGCTGATGGTCCTGAGTACATGTAGAAAAAGATGACATTAATCCTTCACATTTATTCCTTATTCTTTTAAAATGTTGTAAAGACAATTCTTTAAAACCAGCCTGAAGTCAAAACATGAAAATGGCAGAAGACTCACAACTTTATATACTTTAATATAATGTTTCTGTCTGTTCTGGTAATAAATCACACATTGTGGTTCTATGTATACTGAAACTTGAGGCATGTTTTAAGGACAGAGAAACTAAGTCGTAACTGTTTAATGGTCTTACTCATCCTTTATTTTACCATTTACAGACCATAAGAATATTGGACTCTGTTAGAGTTGCAGTGATCCTGGGGCTTTACTAATCCAGAGGCAGGCAGAGAAAACAGGAATTAGCATTATATTAATTATATCCCCTCAGTTTCTATTGACTTGCATGTTGGCTGGGGTTAATTTTCTGCTGGGCAGGCCTGACTTGGTCTTGATTTATAATGTAGTATTGCTCTTTGCTAAGGGAAATGTTAAATTAAAATAAAAACGTCCATATTAAATAATTATACCAATAAAAACATCAAAACACTTATTGCATAAAAAATGTACCTTTTTTCCTGGAACACTTTGTTGTGCTTAGCAAGAACATTTTTGTCAATCAAGAGCTAAATTGCATTCTTCTAGACTTTGTAAGCTGAAAGTCCTTAGGATATATAGATTCTGTGTGGTAAATAGACTCCTTAACCCTTAAATAAATGTAAAACAAACAAAACACAAACTATGTAACTATTGCTAAAATGAAATGTGAAAACTGTGATAAACATCAGGATATACGGAGTTATGTTCCGTGTATTACCTTTTACACTTTTTTGATGATTAGTCCTTGCTTCATATTCCACGTAACAGAAATTACTTATTTCACAAAGGTATTGAGATTATGAAATACTGTGATAGATTAAAAAAATTTTTTTTTAGATTTCCAAAGTGAAAGATTAAGTGAAATAATTAAATTAACATATTCAACAGTGTTTTAAGACATTTTGCTTGATGCTGTGACAGGGGGTGGGGAACATGGAAATGTTTCTTCTCAAAAAAATTATAATAAAATTTAGAAGACAGGATCAAAGAACAGAAGTAATATTCTACAAGGACACAAACATTTTAAAAATAAATTTTAGAACCCCATCTAGTGGCTCGATGGAAAGGTGCCAGCCTGCGAACCCAAAGGTTGCTGGTTTGATTCCCCAGCCAGGACACATAACCAGATTGCAAGCCAGGTCTCCAGCTAAGTCTGTGGCTGGAGGCAGGTGAAAGGCAACCATACATTGATGTCTCTCTCCCTCTCTGCCTCTCTCCTTTTCCCTCTCTCTCAAAATAATGAATAAAATCTTTAAAAAATTTTTTAATAAATAAAAATAATTTTTAGTATTAGAGGGTGCATAACATAGTAGTAGTAGTAATTAATCAAATTATTTTTCCCAATAATTCAATTAAAAGCTCAGCATTGGGACAGTTTATGTTAGGTTTGTGGTCAGAAGTGATAGCAAAGTTATAAACCATAATAAAGGATCATATTTGCCACACAATTGCCACTTCCCTAATGAAATTAATTCATAGGGGCAATTTTATTAAAAAACATGAATGACTTTTAAGGAAAGCACCAGCTATATTCACATTATTATTTTTACAGTGCCTGCAGAAATTAATAATATTGGGCTTATCTTGTTATCTTTACTGTTATCACAGGGCAGAATATGGCAGGGGAATTGATCCTATTGATTTGAAGGTTTTCTGCATTCTTTACAATCTCTTTGAAAATTGAAGTGTAAAAATGTCTAAGTCAGTGTCTGTCTTTTGTTCATTAGTGCTAAAACTCTCATTTAATTGAAAGTATAATTGATCTACTCTTGATCAGAGTTAATTTTATATTCTACTTCCATAGCTAATTCACATAGTGAAGGTTCCCTGTGAGCAAGCTGTTTCATTAAATGTTTTTCCTTGTTTCTCTGATGAGTAGGATTGTAATTAAAAGAGTTTCAGGTTTACATTTTTCTTTATTTTGGGATGATTTCATGCCAGCTATAGATGTAAATACATTAAAAAATATCTCCTGAAATAGATGCCTAAATACAGACTGGTTGGTAGATGGCACATTTTCAATCAGATTATAATAGTGTCTATAAACATAGACCTCTACATAAACTGAAAACCTTATGTGAATTTGATGGTCGTGGAATTTAAATAGTAAAAGCTGCACAACTGACTTCTACTGACCAGAATGTTCTAGATCAGAAGGCTCTACAGATTCAGTGAGATACAGGAGGCCACTTTTTTCTAACTGAACACCTACTGGTGGCTGAGAAATGTCACTTCAGGTTTTTAGTTCTTTTTTTTTAACCACTCAAGTCTTGTTAATAAATGGCATATTTAAGCATTCTCTCCTGAGAATCTCATAGAAATTAATATATAATACCTATACAATTCATACAAATTTCCTTGGGCAGTTTAAGTTTAGGAGACATCGGAAGATGATAAAATATAAAAGGGGTACTTTGCCAAAAAGTTTTCTGCACACCTGTCCCTTTTGCTACAATTTCTTAACTACAATTTCCAGTATTTGTCACTAAACTATACACATAATGCATTTCTTTAAACAGATGCTCCCTTTGCAACTTGCAAGTCCAAAAGGAAAAGAGCATGGGCCGCTCACAAAGGCGTACTATATTTCTGCAACAGGCTTTAGGAGTCTGCTCCATGATTTTAAAAGTGGCCAGCAGTAATAGTATAAGGAGAATTCTGTTGAATTATGACTAGTCAAAAGAGTAGGCATTTAGGAAAAATTTGTTAGCTACTTGGCACATCAGTGTTTCAGCCACATTTCCTATTCTTGTTTTCCTTTGTTCACACGTGCTCTTAAAATAAGTGAAACAGCAAACTTCATCCAGGCTGAATTATTTCGGCATTTCGCTCATAATACAGACTGAAAACAACCACCAAACTCACTTATAAACACTCCATACTGTGCCTTACGAGGGATAATTATACAAAATATGACCTTATGTTTTACAATATAATTTTCATTTTATATATTTAAAAATAGGTCACTAAGAGATTTCTACAGAAATTGGTATAAAAAGGATTTAAAAAACCCTAATCTTAGGAATAATCCAAAAACATGGGAGCATCTTCACTATAGCTTTTTACTGAGGCAGTTAACAGCAAATACAAATTAGTTCAGAGAACCTCATCATATGGGTGATTGAATTCTGTAACTGTGAAGACAGGGACAGGGTGATGAAAGTGACACGACAGTATGAAGAAACAGTGCAAAATAGAAAGGAAAATGTCAGGAAATCATACTAGCATCCCCCAATTTGAAAGTGTGAGAGCTAGAGAAAGGAACAGTGGGGAAGGTGGGTTTTACAGATGGGGTCCATTTCATTGCTGTAGAGTAGAAAGTTCAAAGATGGCAGCATCAGGGATATAGCAAGTATGAGGCCATAACAAATACTCTCTGATCTGGCTCCCCAAGGTGCAGTTGGGGAGGCTGGGGAACCAGGACAAGTTGCAGGAAAACAGAGAGCCCACTACTAGGAAATGCTTTTTTTTTTTAAAGATTTTATTTCATTATTTTTAGAAAGAGGGGAAGGGAGAGAGGCAGAGAGGGAGAGAGGGAGAGAGACAGCAATGTATTGTTGCGTTTCACCTGCCGCCAGCCACAGATCTGGCTGGAGACCTGGTTTGCAACCTGGTTATGTGCCCTGGCTGGGGAATCGAACCTGTGATCTTTGGGTTTGCAGGCCGGCACCTTATCCACTGTGCTACCAGCCAGGGTAGGAAATGCTTTTATATTTTCAGTCCGAATTTTCTCTATCTGTACTGAAAATAATGTACAGTTACCTAACATGATGTTTAAATTTTTATGAACAAAGTTGAAAAAATATAATACATTGTTTTAAAATTGAAGTTTTATGTCAACACAGGAGAGAATGTTCTAGAAAAATATTGATTCACTAGGCATACATTATAGGAGAATCTAGGAATAGCTATGCCGTATCTATGCAGAATAGAGAATGCAAAGCCAGATATGAATGTACGGCATTTTGAGAAATGGGTTGAAGGAATAAAAATAAAAACATATATAAACAAGATTCCTTTTCTATGATGCCTCAGGCCTCTACTGTTTCTGTAAATATATCAAGAGGCTAAGTAGCTGAACTGACAATAGACAAAACTGCATCACCAAGAGCAACATGGATTTTTCTAGTAGCCTAAGGCCTAGTTGTATCTAGAATGGAACAGATTACTGTTATTCCAATTCACCACCTCCTTCCCTGTGAATGTGGGTGAGATCAATAAAAGGAAGAGGATAATCAGAGGGTTAATTTTCCTGAGAACAATGGAGGCTTGGGAGGAAAGGACTCACCTGGCCTTAGGAAACCACTATGAAAGATGAGGGTGCACAGTTGCTCAAAAAGAGAAAGTATGCTTCCAGCTAAGAGGAGTGAGCCTTAGTATAGTTATTTCAACAAATTAAAAATAAACGAGGTAATTTTCTTTGGGGAAGATAATCCCTTCCTTGTCCTAACAGCTAATTACAACTAAAAACCCTCAATGTTAATGTAAAATAAACCCAAAGGAACCAAAGGGTGAAAAGAAAGAGACGAGGCGAGACATGGTGAGAGTCTGAATCAGTGAGAAATTAAATAAAAATTTTTAAATTCATACTATAAAAAATGAATAAATCAAAAGAAGGGGTCAATATTTTTTCTTAATTGATTTCCAAAAACCAGTAGATAAGAGTGATTAACTAAAAAAATAGAACAGGGCTAAATAGAAAAACTTTAAAATTTAGTAAGTGCAGCATACAACATTTGAGTTACAGAAAACCCACATTTTTAAAGCCAACAAGTAAGTCCTACCAAAACACAAACACAATGATGCTCTGCTATGTAGTAAATAAATTATTTACATTTACTTTTTGTGCCCTGACTGGGGAATTGAACCAGCAGCCTGTGGTTTACGGCCAGCACCAATGCACTGAGCTGCCCCAGCCAGGTGTTTTATATGGAATACAGTGTGAAATTTCCTCAAAATATTAAAAATAGAACTGCCTTATGACCTAGCAATTCCACTGCTAGGATTATACCTGAAGAATCCTGAAACACCATTTTTCAGGTACTATTTATGATCTTTATGGTATAATTTATAATTTATCATTTGTTGCCTATTTTACTTCCTTACATACTTTTTTAGACAAGAACAAAAAAATCTCACACAACTGTTCATGTTCACAATTATGAAATAAAAAAACAAATTATTCTATAGATTTGTGATACAGTTCCACATTTTATTTCAAATGGTATAGAAAAAATAAAACATGTAACATGAATGGACATTTAGATACATTTTATATTCAGGTTCAAGTAATATTTACTATGCAATAACAAAAAGATTTCCACTGTTTAAGCACTCCATACAATTTATCTTAAATAATCCTTATTACCAGCCATGGTCACAGAGAAGGGGTGGGACTAGGAGGAGGGAGGCAAAGGGAGAAAAATGAAGACATCTGTAATAGCGTCAATAATAAAAGTTAAGAAACAAATTGAAAGTGAACAAGGAGAAATAATTTTCTAAATATGATGCACATAGAAGGAAAAGCAGCCTTTTTTTTTCAGTTTTCTTAATCCCTGAAATGTATTTGAGTACATTTCAAAAACATCCAATTTTTTCACTAAGCGATGAGACTGATTTGTGGCTGCAGTTTATGGAAGTCAAACTAATTACTTTATATTTAAATATACAGAAGTCAAACTAATTACTTTATATTTAAATAATCAGCTAGGGATAATTAGAAAAGGACATATACACCTAGTTTTCTGACATGATTTAGTCACAAAAGTAATTTGATAGAAAATATTTATATTTGCATTTATATCTATATTTCTACATCCTTATCCATCTGCATATTTTTAAAAAGATTTTATTATTTTTAGAGAGAGGGGAAGGAGAGAGGCAGAGAGGGAAAGAGATCTCAATGTATGGTTGCCTTTCACCTGCCTCCAGCTAAGGACCTGGCTGAAGACCTGGCTTGCAACCTGGTTATGTGCCCTGACTGGGAATTGAACCAGCAACCTTTGGGTTCGCAGGCCAGTGCCTTATTCACTGTGCCACCAGCCAGGGCTGGTGGCACATATTGATGTGACTTTCTATGAGGTCTAGAATTAGTCATATATTTGTTTAGAAGCCAATTTGTAAATTACTTTTACTTAGGATTGGTTAATTAAAGAAGCGAGTTATTACCTTTCAATGCATTCTCTTTGGTCAAGAAAGATACTAATAAAAATGATTTAAAAGAGCTCATAATGAGGGAGATAGACTCTTTGAACATTAAGTACAATTTTTAACATTAAGTAGAATTTTTAACATTTTATAAGAAGTAGAAATGTACCAGAAAAAAGTTAAAATCTTTTCATAAATATTGATGAGAATGATGTCAAACTGGAATCTGTAACTTTATACAGAATGAAATATATAAAATGACTAAAGTTGAACATATACAAATCTTTCATTTAGTTCAAACTTGAATGGCTGGTATTTAGAAAAAAGAAGTAGCAACTATTAAGAAATATGACAACATAAAATAATTGCTCCATTAAAAAAAAATAATTGCTCCATTTTAAAGCACAGGTATAAAAACTTAAGAATGCACTTGCAAATTGCAAAATGCATTTGGTACCATAGAAACCTTTGAGATACCTTGTTTCTAAAAGAGGAGGCTGAGAAACTAAGAGCAAAACAGATCTTTGACATATTTACTAGAATTTGTGAATAAAAATTGGTGATCAACACCCTCTCAGGATGAAGGTGCCTGATTTAGTCCCCACACTTTAGGTTAGTTTTCAAATAGGCTACATCCAGGATATAAGAGTAAATTGTAAATATACTGCTACTAAAATCCCAGTTTCAAAGTATCTAAAAATTTCATTAAAGTGATTTGTCACTAGACACCATTTAAATGAAAATATATATTCTATTTCAAAGAAGCTAAAATCATCCCAGCCTTCGAATTATTTGAATGTTTTCATAAAGAATGTCCAGATGTCAATAAAAAATAACTAGATACATGAAACATATGATGGCATATTAATAAACTAAATATTGCTCATAAAATTAATTATGTGTACAACAACATGGGTAAAATCTAGAGGCAGAATATTGAGATTAAAAAACAGAAAAGTGTACATGTAAGTTTCTATGTATATGAAATTAAAAATATCAGATTAAATTGGTGAAAGGTGTCAGAATAGTTGCAACATTGTAATGATTATATCAACCACTAGAGAATTTAATGATTTAAACTCCTTCTAAGGTCCTAGATGATTTCAAATATTGATTTATTTAAGCCAACATAGCTTGTTCTAATTTCTAAAATGGCACTATAAAAATAGTTCCAAGAATGTTACTAGAGAGAAATGACCTACAAAGGGAAAAAGAGTAGATATTAATAATTATAAAATAAGTTAGACATATAGAAAGCAAAAGAAGGGCCCCAGCCAGGTAGGTAAGTTGATTAGAACATCATTCCAATATGCCAAGGTTGCAGATTTGATCCCTAGTCAGGGCACATACAAGAGTCATATACGAGAGTCAACGAATAAATGCATAAATAAGTGGAACAACAAATAACTTTCTTTCTCCTCTTTCTCTAAAATTGATGAATAAAAAGACAGTTAATATAAACTCAAATAATAGTAATTACATTCAATTGAAAAGAAAAATGCTCCATTTAAAAAGGATTTCCATGGTGAATAAAAAAGTATGCATCTTACAGGAATTATAATTTAAATAGGTACAGGAACTGTAGAAGATTTGAATAGAGATATATTGTACTAATATTAAGCAGAAAAGTGGGTGTAGCTCTTTCACTGTGATTAAAGGAGCTAATGCCCAGGAAGATAACATGATTCTCAATGTGTGTACCATTAGTAATGTAGCCTCAAAGACAGTAATAAAATATTTAATAGGATTAAAGGATAAAAAAAGAACAGATCCAAAATCATAAAGAGGTACTTTATCATACCCATTTAAATAAATGTTTGGACAATAAGTTAGAAAACAAGCCAAAATATAGGAATCTTGAAAAGATGTATGAACTTAGCCCAATTGATGTGTAGGACAGGCTCCCATCTCCACCCAATCCTGCCAAAGTACAAAATAGTCATTCTTTTCAAATGCACGTGGCATGTTTACACAACATGCCAAGCCAAAATGAATTTTCAAATAATTTCAAAGAATTTTACAAATTTAGAGATAATCATACAGATTACATTTCTAGTCACACTGAAATGAAGATAAGTGAGACATAAAAGATAACTAAAAATCTCTTTATATTTGAAAATTAAGTAATGTAATTTACCATATAATAAATACATGAAAGAAATTAAAGAACAACAGTACCAAATACAATCTTTGAAGAAGATGAAGAAAATGGAAGAACTCATTCTAATGAAAATCAAGAAATATTACCATGTTGCAGTATTTAAACTGTGTTTTTGGTGCAAGTCTACTTATACACAATAAGACCAATGAGTGTCCAGGTAGATTTTCACAAACAGGGATGCTGGGTTTATGTCAAAAACGGGCATTGAAGAGAAACGGGGAAAGAAAAATTTAAAGAGTTGGATATTTGCATGAGGAAAAAAAGATAAAATTTGACCACTAATTTTCTCCACACTCAAAAATCAAGTTCAGGAGAATGATCTGAACATGAAAGATAAAACAATCATCTTTAGAACAAAAGAGAATGAATTAATGAACTGAGGCAAGGAAGAATTTCTTAAATGT
Organism: Noctilio leporinus; assembly: GCA_004026585.1. Lineage (NCBI taxonomy): Eukaryota > Metazoa > Chordata > Mammalia > Chiroptera > Noctilionidae > Noctilio > Noctilio leporinus. The sequence goes on from PVIW01001122.1 coordinate 122,197, forward strand.
AACAAAATGATTTATTGTAAAGGAAAAAATTGATAAATTAAAATGAAGGGTAGGGGGCAGGAAACCAGGGATATCCAAAAGGCTACCAAAGAAAAGTGATAAAAATGGTTGCCTTTTAGGTGTAGTGCTATAGTTGGGTGGAAAGATTCATTTTAACTTTTATCATCTATATTTTTAATACACATAAATATTTTACCTGTTTAATTTCACTATTTTTAAAGTTAAAACTTTATTTCATGTATTCTAGCTCCTGCAACCCTACATGGTTTCTGAGATTACTTAAAAATTTATATGAGAAAGTATGTAATTATACTTGGACTTTTTCTTATGAATTCTTGACTCATGTTTTTGGTAATATAAATGACAAAAGTTTCAGAATATATATTATGAATAATTTTAACTACAATTATGCAGAAAAGGAATAAAATTAAATATGTTAAAATATTCACGATGGTTATATTTTTACTATAGAACATTTATATTTTCAATGTTTCAGTATTACACAAAGAAAACCTGTGTAATATTATATTTTATAAAACACCTGGCTGGTGTGGCTCAGTGGATTGGCACCAGCCTATGAACCCAAAGGTCACCGGTTCGATTCCCAGTCAGGGCACAAAACCAGGTTGCAAACCAGGTCTTCAGCCAGGTCCTTAGCTGGAGGCAGGTGTAGGGCAATCAGACATTGATGCCTCTCTCCCTTTCTCCCTCCCTGCCCTTCTCTCTAAAAATAATGAATAAAATCTTTAAAAAACAAAAACAAAAACAAAGTACTCCGTTTCAACAAAGGTAAAGGAAATAAAACCCTTTGTTTGATTTATTTTCAGAACATTTATTCTGTCATATGTAAGGTAAGTCCTGTAAGGCATTTAGCATTCTATATGTAGATTAGTTGACCATTAGAAAACAAAATGAGTAAAATATTTAAAATTATCATATGCATATTTTGTCTATTAGATCATATATATTCAAGATGATCTAACATTTGGCAGGAGTTTATTGTCTTTAAATTTTAAAGTGTTCATTTGGTAGAATAAATAAATTCATTATGTATTTTCTGACATGTTCTTTGAAATGTAAAACCTATAATTAAGTGAAAACAGTGCTATTTTTCTCAACATTTGGAATTTTGTTATATGTTCTCATAAAAATGTCTATAACTAAGGCAATAATTTCAGTTACCTCTTTGGTATTAGTGCAGTAATAACATGCATATGATATGCATATCTCTATATATCAATATCTCAAGTGTTAGTTTATCACATAAATGTACGTATATATATCTCCCCTGAGGGAAGGGCTTCCTGCCATTTGGGTTTAGAGCTGTTATGCATCTATTCAAGTTTCAGAAGTGTCTTAGCTTCCTTTGTTGCACAAGAGGCTTACTGGAATCACTGCTCATGGTGTCAAACTACAGGCAAACCTTTTATCAGCACATCCCTTTGAAACAGTCATTGAACTGCATGCACCTACGGACTGATAAGCATTAATCATACCCTGTTCCTTTTATCCTTTCAGCCTTTCAGCTTTATTGCTAGATTCTTTATCTAAACTCAGGTTTTACAGTCCAGACAAATGCAATTCTCTGAGCCTTCAAAAGTGGTGCTTAACCTCCCTTGTATAGAAGTGTAGGCTTTTTTCTAGCTACTTTTCTAAAATAATCGATGTTTTCTTTTAAGCGACCTTGGGCTTAGCTTGTATAGTTTTAGTATCATGGATCACAGCATATCTGTAATAAGACACAATATCAACTGTGGCTGCTATACCTCCATTGCTGAGTAAGTTTCAAGGTGTGCATTCCAAGTCAATGTTACAAGTGTTTCTATTGTGTAATGCATGAACAAGTACATGCAGATACACAAAGTAATTTATAGGCTTAGTAATGTCAAGTGCAAAGTGCTTTATGAATTGCCTTGTCTGTGGAGAATGGTTAAAGATTGAAATATTGGAAACATCTTTTGAGGCTTTTATGATTTTACATAAGAATTACAAAATTGTAACTTTTTATTATGGAAAAAAATTAAAATTAATTTATTGTTGTTGTATTACAATTGTTTTATTTTATCCCCCATTGTTCTCCCCTGCCCCAGCTTCCCCAGCCCCTCTCCCACAGTTAATCCCTATTTGTTGTCCATGTCCATGGGTCTTTCACATTAGTTCCTCAACTAAACCCTTCCCCTACTTTTCTCCCTTGCCCCTTCCCCCTCCCCTCAGGTCACTGTCCTTTTTTCCATATCTCTGGTTCCATTCTGCTTGTCTGTTTGTTTTGTTCATTAGTTTCCTGTATTAGGTGAGATCACTGACTGGCTTATTTCACTAAGCACAATACTCTTCAGTTCCACCCATATTATTGCAAATGATAGGAGTTCTTTCTTTCTGCTGCATAGTAGTCTGTTGTTTAAATGTACCACAGTGTTTTTTATCCATTCATCCACTGATGGGCACTTAGGCTGTTTCCATCACTTGGCTATTATAAATAGTGCTGCTATGAACATAGGGGTGCATAGGTTCTTCTGGATTGGTGTTTCAGGATTCTTCAGGTATAATCCCAGCAATCGAATTGCTGGGTCATAAGGCAGTTCTAATTTTAGTTTTTTGAGGAAATTTTACACTGTTTTCTATAGTGGCTGCATGCAGACTACCAACAATGCATGAGAGTTCCCTTTTCTCCACATCCTCATCAGCACTTGTTATTTGTTTATTTGTTAGTGATGGCCATTCTGACAGGTGTGAGGTTTTCATTTGCACCTCTCTGATGGCTAGTGATGTTGAGCATTCTTTCATATGCCTATGGACCCTCTGTATGTCCTCCTCAAAGAAGTGTCTGTTAAGGTCCTCTGCCCATTTTTTAATTGAGCTGTCTGTCTCCCTGGTGTTGAGCCATATAACTTCTTTGTGTAGAGAAAAGGGAACCCTTGTGCACTGTTGGTGGAAATGCAGACTGATGGTAGCCACTATGGAAAACATTATGGAATTTCCTCAAAAAACTAAAAATGGAATCTCATTTGGTCCAATGATTCCACTGCTAGGATTATACCCAAAATAGGTAATTCAGAATAACCTATGCACTCCTATGTTCATAGCAGTGCTATTTATAATAGCCAAGTGCTGGAAACAGCCTAAGTCCCCAACAGTGCATGAATGGATCAAACAACTTTTATACATTTACATAATGGAATATTACACAGCAGAAAGAAAGAAGGAACTCCTACCTTTTGTGATGACATGGATGGAAATGGAGAGTATTATGCTTAGTGAAATAAGTTAGGTGGCTAAAGATAAACACCATATGATCTCACCTAATACAGGACACTAAAGAACAAAATAAACAAATAAGCAAAATAGAACCAGAGGCATGGAAACAAGAAACAGACTGAGAGTGTATAGACAGGAGGGGAGAAAGAGGCAAAAAGAGGAACAGTTTAGTCAAGGAACTAGTATAAATGACCCATGGACATGGACAACATGTGAGGATTGACTGTGGGATAGGGAAGGTGGGGCAGAGGAGAGCAATGAAGGAAAATGGGATAAATACAGTACAACAACAATAAATTAATTAAAAAAGGAAAGTAATCCAATGATAAAATAGGACAAAGACTGTAACACATTTCATTGAAAAAGATTTATAAATGGCAAATAAGGACATCAAAAGATGCTTTACATCATAGGTCATCAAGGATGTGCAAATTAAAACAATAATGTGATACCAGTACACACCCATTAGAATGACCAAAGTCTAGAACACTGACAACACCAAATACTGGCCAGGACATGGAATGACTGGAACTCTTTTCTCATTCATTGCTGGTGAGAATGTAAAATGATACAGCCACTGTGAAAGACAGTTTGGCAGTTTCTTCTAAAAGCAAATACAATTTTACCACAGATTCAGCAATTATACTCTGGTATTTATCAAAAGAAGTTGAAAACTCATGCCCACCCAAATACATGTACATAAATAATTATAGCAGCTTTATTCATAATTGCCATACTTGGAATCATCCAAGATATCTTTTAGTAGGTGAATGTATAAATTGTGGTACATTCAGGCAACAGAATATGATTTAGTGCTAAAGAAAATATGACTAGCAAGCTATGAAAAGACACAGGGGAAACTTAATTATAGACTAGTAAATGAAAGAAGCCAATCTATGTATGACTCTAGATATATGACATTATGGAAAAGGCAAAACTTTGATAATAATAATAGAATCAGTGGTTGCCTAGGATTATAGGAGAGGGATGGGTAGAACAAGGACAGAGATTTTTTAAAATCTTCACCTAAGGATATGTTAATTGATTTGAGAGAGAGAAGAAGGGAGAGAGAGAGAAACACTGATAGGTAGACTGCTGTATGGGCAAAGCCTGGGTATTGAACCCAGAGCCTAGGTATGAACCCTGACTGGGAATCAAATCTGCAACCTTTTGGTGCATGGGACCAAATGCTCCAACCAACTGAGCCACCTGGTCAGGACAAGCACAGATAACTTTTTAAGGCATGAAAACCACTCTTTAAGATATTATAACAGTGAATGCATGTTACTATGTATTTCTGCAAACCCATAAATGTACATCAAGAATGAACTCTAATATAAACTAGAGATTTGGGGTATAACAATGTGTCAATGTAGGCTTATCAATTATACCAAAGCACTTTGGTACCTGATCCTGATATGCTTTGCATAAATGGGGATAGTGAGTATATAAGAAATCTCTACCTTCAGTACATTTTTTTTTTCTGTGAATCTAAAACTACTCTATAAAGTATGTTGAAAAAAGAAATAATAAATCAGAACATATGAAAGGATGGAGTTACTTAAAGTGGGAAAACTGAACAAATGTCAATATGAAATCAAGAATTTCTAGCAAACCCAAAGGTCACTGGTTTGATTCCCAGCCAGGACACATAACCAGGTTGCAAGCCAGGTCTCCAGCCAGGTCAGTAGCTGGAGGTAGGTGAAAGGCAACCATACATTGATGTCTTTCTCCCTCTCTCCCTTCTCCTCTCTCTGAAAATAATATATAAAGTCTTAAAAAAAATTCTTCTCAATAAGAGGGTAAATAGCAATACATTTACATGACATTGTTTATAGAATTTTTACCTTATTATATTTCTATATATTATACAATAAACATAATAAAGTAAATAAAATTTGATAACAAATCATATATTCAATAAAAGATATTGTAATAATCTACAATGATTCCTAACATGTGTTAGCATTCAAATAGATAAATATTTTGGAAATGTTAGAATATATTTAATCTAATACAGATGTGATCACTTAGTGTTTTCCTAATATTTATAAAAATGTTCAGAAAACATATACATACCAGTATAGTCAAGGAAAACAAAGTAGATTTATTTATAAATGGTACCTATGTTTTTTCCAAATCTTACCATGTATTCATATTATCATGCAAAAAATATTAAGTTATTTTTATTTTACTTTATTGTTCAATTATGGTTTTTCTCAATTTTAAAGTATGGCAATTATGTAAAAATTTAGACTGCATTTGAACATATTTTGTGCATTTACTGATTTATTGCTTTTACCAATATTTCCATTACTCATTAAAATTTGAGTGGAAAAATGTTTGAGTATAAATTGTATTTCTGTTTTTAACCTTTTTAAAAAAAATGAAGCCCTGTCTAGGTTGGAGGATTATTCCATGCACCAAAAGGTGAGGGATTTGATTTCTAGTCAGGGCCCATACTGAGGTTATAGGATTGATCCCTGGTTGGGACATATTCAGAGGCAACTGATTGATGTTTCTCACATTAATGTTTCTCTCTCTCTCTCCTATCTATAAAATCAATAATTATATCCTTGGGTAATAATTTAGAAAAATGTGTTAAAAACATTGTAGTCCTATTTTAGCTGTATGTATTTTACTACTGATTATGGGTTTTAAAAGTGGATAGCCCTACAGTTCTAAAGCTGCTATTCCACTGGATGATAACTGGATTTCTTGTAAATACAACCACAAAGCTTTACAAGGTTCAATCACAGAAACATATGTGACAATTGCGTCAGGCTTAAAAGTGAACTTGAGGCTTTTAAGAACTACTCTAGACAGAGAACCAAGATGGTGGAGGAGTAAGTGGAGCTACAGCATTCTCCTCCCAGGACCAAACTGGAATTAAAACTTGATTAGGGATAAATCATTCAGAATAACCAACAGAACACTAGCTGGAGAGAAGCTATATAGCTACGGACAGAACAGAAGAAGCCTCTTTATCACAACATGACTGATAGGAAAGGCAGAGATACTAGATGGCTGACTGGGCTCCCATAGGGAGCAGCTGAAGGGATTGAGAAATATCTCAGCAGCTGGGGGTTCCACCTGAGAAGGATAGGGTCTAAATTCCCAGATGGGCTTCCAAGGCTATAGCAACAAAGCTGAGAGTAAAACAGCATCCAGCTGTGAAAAATGAAAAGCTGCAGGGTTTTGCTAGCCTGAGACAGCTAGACACACAAAGAATTGTTAAAAGGGTCATGTATGAAAATACATTAGCACCCACATATCCTGGTCTCCAGCAGGAGGAGGGCAGAGTGGACTAGAGATGCTTAGGGAGAGTTTGGGGCAGTGGCTTTGAGGAGAGAAGGGAGGGAGCAGCCGATGAGGTCCCAGTGCTGACCCCATCCCCAATACAGCAGGCAAACCACTCTTTTCCAAGAGGTAGCAGCCTGAAGGGAAGCAATAGTACCACCCACAGGAATTAATCTGCCCCACCCAGAAGTGCCTAAACCTGATTGATAGCAGATCACAGATTGACTGGAGTAACAACTGAGGGAGACAGACAAAGATAGTGGATCTCTAGTAGTCTCAAACAGGCTGCCTAGGCCCAGACTGGGACACAATCTGACTTCACCATGGGTGGATCCAGGAGGTACAGAAAGTACACCTCTGCAATAGGATACAAGACTTGGTGGGTACAATAACTCTCAAACCACTAACTGGAAGGAAGTACCCACCAAAGAGAAAAACAACATAAAAAGCCAAAGTAAAACTAAACAGCCCAAATAAATGACATAAAGGGATCCCAAGGACATTAAGTTTAGGAGATCAAAGAGACTACACCACTGAATCTCACAGGTTTCCTATCATAGAAGGTCACACCACAGAAACAGGAAGTCAAAGTGGAACAATCTAAGAGGCAGAAGCAAACAAGAAGAACCACCTACAATGTGCAGACAAAGAAACAACCCCTCATCAAAAGAAAAGGAAGAATCTCCAGAAAGAGTACTAAATGAAATAGAGGAAAAACTATCAGACATGGAATTCAAAATAACAATGACAGCGAAGCTCGATGAGCTCAACAAGCACAAATAAAACTACCAGGTCTGTCCCCAAATTATCAGCCAAGCAAATGGTTTTAATTATATTCACATTGGCTTGATACTTTCAGGACAGACCTTGTATAAACAACTCCAGGGTAACTATAAAGAACTCTAGGGAAGCTAAAAGGAACTTACTGAGAACAACACCAGCATTAAAAAGAACACAGAAACTATCAATAAGAGCCAGGAGGAAATGAAACATAATTTCCAAATTGAAGAACACAATAGAAGGAATCAAAAGTAGGCCACAGGAAGCATAGGATCGGATCAGGAAGCTGGAGGTTAACATATAAAGAATTTCCCAGACAGTGCAACAAAATGGAAAAAGACATAAAAAAATGAAGAGGTTTTAAGAGAGCTTCAGGACAACACAAAATGTAATAATATCTATATCATAGGGACACCAGAAGGAGAAGAGGATGAGCAAGGGATAGAAAACCTGTTTGAAAACATACTGACAGAAAACTTTTCTAATTTGAGGAAAGAAAAAGTCATGCAAGTTAAGGAAGCACAGAGGGTCCCAGTGAAGATGAACCCAAACAGGCCCAAGACACAGCATAATTAAAATGGAAAACTTCAATGACAGAGAGAGAATCCTAAAAGCAGCAAGAGAAAAACATCCAATAACATACAAGGGTGCTCTGATAAGTTTATCAGCTGATTTCTCAACAGAAACACTACAAGCCAGAAGGGAATGGCAAAAAAATATTTAAGCAATAAAAAACACAGGTCTATAACCAAGACTACTTTACCCTGAAAGGCTCTCATTCAAAATGGAAGGTGAAATGAGTTTCCTAGACAAAAGAAGGCTACATCTCCAGCATTACAAGGGACACTAAAGGGTCTGCTTTGAGAAGATGAAGAAACAGAGACAGACAGGAACACAGATACAAAGAGAAAAAATGACAATGAATAAATAATGGTCAATAATAATCTTAAATGTAAATGGAGTAACTGTACCAATTAAAAGACATAGGGTAGCAGAATGGTTAAGAACCAACTTTAACTTATGAATGCTTCAAAATAATCTTGTTGAAAGAAATTTTACTAAATAATGTAAATTTCTGTATTTTTGTCATATCTATTACTGTGGGTTAAATTTTTCTTGGATTGGAATTATTTCCTAAGTTACTTGCAATAATTCTTAGAGAAATCAAATGCGGTTAAGGAAAAAGAAGTAAGAAAGTGTGGATGTATATATTACATAGACCACATGCTATCTCTTTTATTTAGTTATAAAATATGTGCTTGTTTGTGGGTATATAATATATAGATTTTATTAGCAATTTATGTTTTAAATATCAACCCACTAGTAGTTGATGTGTTGAGAAATCAGTCAATATTTAGGTTAGAAATGATGCTGAGAGTGAAAATTAATTTGGAATGGAAGTTACCAACTACTAAATTATACAATTCATGTACATAGGCAATATATATTTTATATTAGCATTTAAATTAGATGAGACTCCTTTCAAATAGATAGTGGGAATAGACATTTCTAGCAATGAAGGAGCCCAAACTGGGGATATTTGGAAAAATGTATAAATGCTATGGTAAACTTCATTGTTTAAACATGAACATACATAATCTCTACTTCAATATACTCTTAAGTAGTTCAGGGGCTAGTTTAGGATCACATGGGTAGTCAACCACAAGTTAAAAAAAGTAGCTAGAATACTATTCTACAAAATTATTTAAATCCTAGAGTTTTTATTACTTCAAGTTAATAGATACAATTTCTACTCTGTGAGGACCATTGCAAATGCCATTATTTCTGAAGGCTTCAACTTGTAAAACATATGTAGAGGAGAAACAGAGGGTATTGAAAGAAATAAGATCTCTGCATGGCAAAAAAAAAAAAAATCAATCTACTATCTAAGATGAAAAACTTCAAAAAGAATAAGTTGTAGTGCCAGTTGCTTAAAATAAAGTTGAGTTGTATTATTGGATGTGGTAGGCTCAGACTCAGAAACCAAATTCATTTTTTACTATGCGTTTGGCATTGTCTCTAGGACAGCTTTCATGAAAGTGAGTTCTGCTATACACCATTTCTGTGATGTATTTCACAAAAATATCATTCCAAAGTAAAATAAGTTTTAAAGAAGAAAATGCTCAATTTACTACCACATAAAATTATTTAATATGTAATAATTATATAAGCTATTGATGCATTATTTTAAATTGTATTAACTCTTCAAAACCCAGTATGTACTTTACAGTATATCACAATTTGAACTGGTCATATTTTAAGTGGCTACCATATTGAATACTGAAGATTTAAAGAATAAAGAAGTCTAAATCTTTTGGGAACGAAACGAGTTTGCTTCTTTTTCTTTTTTCTTTCTTTTTAAAGATTTTATTTATTATTTTCAGAAAGAAGGGAAGGGAGGGTGACAGAGAGGTAGAGAAACATCAATGTACGGTTGCCTTTCACCTGCCTCCAGCAAGGGACCTGGCTGGAGACCTGGATTGCAACCTGGTTATAAATCCTGGCTGGGAATCAAACCAGTGACCTTTGGGTTTGTAGGCCAACACCTTTCCACTGAGCCACCAGCAGGGCTGTTTATTTCTTTTTAGCTCAGGAGAACTCTGCCTCTAACCAAGCAAATGTAAGTAGGATCTGGGAAGGAGAATTAGGAGATGAATTTTTTTTCATAGATAAGAAATGAAAGAAACTAAACCAAAATATTTCTAATAGAATGGTTTTGAAGGCAATTAATTAAATGGTGTTACTAGATACTGTCACAGGAGTAGAAATATTTTTTCTAGTGTAATATTTGTAAAAATATGTGTATGTATAAATGTATTTGTGCAAGTGTTTGGTAATATTGTAATTGATATTAAAGTAATTAAGTGAATTAACAAACATTTGTTAATTTGTTAATAATGAACAGAAAACTTTGTATTAATATGTTTGAAAGGCTGACAGAAGGTAGTAATTAAATGGTGAAATGTCTGGATGTGAAAAAAAAAGAAAAGAAGTACACATTAGTAGTTACAGAATAGACAGGGGGATGTTAAGAATAATAAAGGAAGCCCTGGCTGGTAGCACAGTGGATAAAGGCGCCAGCCTGCAAACCCAAAGGTCACAGGTTCGATTCCCCAGCCAGGGCACATAACCAGGTTGCAAACCAGGTCTCCGGTCGGGTCTGTGGCTGGGGGCAGGTGAAGGGCAACCATACATTGATGTCTCTCTCCCTCTCTGCCTTTCTCCCTTCCCCTCTTTCTGAAAATAATGGAATAAAATCTTAAAAAATAATAATAATAATAATAAAGGAAATGGAGAAGCCAAAGAACTTATGTGCATGACACATGGACACAAACTAAGAGCAGCATTGCTGGAGGAAATGGTAGGGTACCAGGCAGAGGAGGGCAAAGGGGAAAAATTGAGACAACTGTAATAGCATAACCAGTAAAATAAAAAAAGGACTGCCCCATTATATAATTAGTTGCCATGGAAAATATTTAGAAATAACCTCAAAATAGTTTTTAAATTAAAATATAAAAACTCGCTTATAGACTATTGTTATACTTGTTTGCATTAGAAATGTTTTTATAGTTAATTTCTTATTAATCGGAAATCCTAAAGAAAAAGTATTGTATGTATGAGTACTGTATACAGCAATTTCTTTAAAGAGTCAATGCATATTCAATTCATTCATATAATATTTCTTATAAGTCCTATTATGTGCATCTCCTTTTGGTTTAAGTATTATTTCCAACTGGAAAACTTTTTCAAATTATAGTAACTAAATATATGAAAACTAATCACAATTTCCCCAGCCAGGGCACATAACCAGGTTGCAAACCAGGTCTCCAGTCAGGTCTGTGGCTGGAGGCAGGTGAAACGAAACCATACATTGATGTCTCTCTCCCTCTCTGCCTCTCTCCCTTCCCCTCTTTCTAAAAATAATGAAATAAAATCTTTAAAAAAATTAAAAAAAAAACAAAAACAAAACTAATCACAAATACTGAGTTTTACATAGCTGACTTTGAGCAACTTATATACTATCAAGTCTTACAATTTGGAACAAAACTATAGGGGTTGTTATATTTCATCAGATGGTTTAGAACAAATAATCTTTAAATTCAGATATTCTCAGAATTTCACATGTAAATGAAAGTAGATTAGTAATGTAACTATACTAGTTATTAAAAATGAATTGTATTATTCATACAATTATATAAGAAAAGGTTTAAATAAAATTATTTAGTATGGTTCAACATAAAATATGACTAGTGGACTATGAAATAAGTTGATTTTATATTGAACTGTACATAAACAACAAAATGGCAGTATAGCAATTTCTATTGCTTTTTCTCTCCCCACCTCACAAAAATTCATTTGAGCTTCTATCCTGCACACAAAAATACCTTTATAAGAACCAAAGATTCAGATGAGATATTACAACACTTGAGTAAATCTCATGAATAATAAAAGGATACATTGAGGAGGGTAGGAACAATGGATTCACATTTCTTCTATCATTCTTTCCCCAAGTCTGGGCAGCCCATCACAGAGAGTTGGATACCCTTTGCAAGGGAAAAAGAGAGTGAAGTGTCCAACTTCACAGCAGACCCTGCAGCCAGCCTGCATAGCACCAGGTTGACCTCCATGGGCCTGCGTGGGTTCCAGGCACATCCCACAGCCCTAGGAGACTTTCTTGGCCAGGATCCAGCCAGAAAATTATAAGATGACATTAGTAAGTCCTTATATATCAATACTTGAAATGAATATGGACTAACTTCTTCAATCAAAAGACATAGAATAGTTGAATGGATAAAACCACCACCACCACCACCACCACAATACATGACTTAACTACGTATGCGGCCTGCAAGTGACCTACCTCAGCTTTTTTTTTTTTTTTAAGATTTTTATTTATTATTTTTAGAGAGAGGGGAAGGGAGGGAGGCAGGAAGGGAGAGAGACATCAGTGTATGGCTGCCTGTCACCTGCCTCCAGCTACAGACCTGGCTACAGACGTGGCTTGCAACCTGGTTAGGTGCCCAGGCTGGGAATCAAACCAGTGACCTTTGGGTTATCAGGCTAGCACCTTATCCACTGTGCTATCAACCAGGGCTTACCTCAGCTTTAAGGACACACATAGACTTGAAATGAAATTGGGAGAAAGATATTCCATGAAAATGGAAACCAAAAGAGAGTAGGTACAGCTATATTTCAATTCATCAATAGGATATAAAAATCAGAAATATGCACCCAATATCAAAGCACATGAATCTATTAAGTAATACTAACACATCAGAGAGGAGAAACATAACAATAGAATAAAAGTAAGCCACTTGACTACCTCAATTTCAACAATAGATATATTGGACATATCATGCCGACTGAAAATCAATAAAAGTCTGTGGGGAATCACTGGATGTGAACTATACACTAAATGAAACTAAGAGATATGTGAGGAAAAAAAACACTCTACAGCAATAGCATATACATCCTTCTCTATCATGCATAGATCATTCTCCAGTATACTATATCATAAGTCACAAAATAAGTCTTAGCAAATGGAAGAAGATTTAAATCATACCTAGTATCCTTTCTGACTACAATGGGATGAAACTAGAAATCAAAAACACAAAGAAATTCATAAATATGTGGAAATTAAACAACATGCTCCTGAACTACCAATGGGTCAAAGAAATAAAAAAAAAATTGTAAAATATCTTGAAACTAATGAAAATGAAAATATATCCAAACATATGTCATATAGCAAAAGCAATTCTAACAGATAAATTAATAACTACATTTAGAAAAATTAAAGATATCAAATAACAACCTAAATCTACAGCTCAAAGAACTAGAAAAGGAACCACCTAAGTCCAAAGTGATTTTGAAAGAAGTGACAATGATATGAGCTGAAATAAAACAGACTACAAAAATATATATATAAAACCAATACTGTAAACAATACTAAAAGATGTTTTTTAAAAGATAAAAAAGTTGACAAACCCTTAGCTAGATTATGAAAAAAAGACTCAAATCAGAAATAAAAGAGGAAACATTACAATTAATAACACAGAAACACAAGAACCATACACTCTTATGAATAATTATAGGGCAATAGATTGTATGAAGAAAAATGGATACATTCATAGAAATATATAACCTACCAAGACTGAATTAGGAAGAAATAGAAAATGTGAACAGATGAATAGTGAGTGAGGTGATTGGAACAGTAATAAAAATTTTCTTGTATAGTAAGTTCCATCACCAGATGGTTTCACTGATGAATTCCTCCAAACATTTAAAGATGAATTCAAATCAATCCTTCTCAATCTCTTCCTAAAAACAGAACAAGAGAGAATACTCCCAAACTCATTTCATGAGGTCAGCCATTACCCTGATTCCAAAACCATTAGGACACTACAAGAAGATAAAACTACAAACCAGTATTTCTACAGATGAATATAGATTAAAAAATTCTTAACAAAATACTAGCAAACTGAATTCAATAGTACATTAAAAGGATCATTCACCATAACCAAGGGATTCTTCACTGGGATGCAAGGGTGCTCAACCATCCATTGATGCAAATCATCAAATGTAGTACCTCACATTAATAAAATGAAGGATAAATATCATTATGATCATGTCAACAATACAGGAAAAGCATTTGACAAAATTTCAACATACTTTTCTGAGAAAAACAATAGACAAATTGGGTATAAAAAGAATGCTTCTCAGCATAATAAAGGCTATATACAAAAACTTCACAGCAAACACACTCAAATGTGGTAAGACTGAAAACTTGCCTTCTTAGGGTCAGGAACAAGATCAGGCTGCCCAAATTCCACTCCTATTCAATATACTACCAAACCTCTTATCAGAGCAATTAGGCAAGAAAAAGAGTAATAGACATCCAAATTGAAAAGAAAGAAGTAAAACTGTCTCTGTTTGTAAATGATATATTACTCTACAAACAATTCTAAAAAAGCTATTAGAATTGGTCAATAAATTAAGTGAAGTTGCAGAAGACAAAAATCAACATAAAAATCAGTTTTGGGCCCTGGCTAGTGTGCTCACCAGCCTGCAAACCCAAGGGTTGCTGATTCAATTCCCAGCCAGGGCACATAACCAAGTTGCAAGCCCGGTCTCCAGCCAGGTCCCCAGCCAGGTCCCCAGCCAGGTCCCTAGCTGGAGGCAGGTGAAAAGCAAACGTACATTAAAAAAAAAAAAAAAAAATGACAGAAAAACTTGGTATTTACCAGGAGATGGTGGGTAATAGAACAGATGTTAAGGTTACAAATAAGTCTAAGAGACCTAGTGCATGGTAGAATCAATCTAGACAAAAAATATTATATTATAAGTATTAAACTTACTAAGAGACTAAAACTTAATGATTCCAGTAACTAAAAGCATGATGGGGGTTCTAATTAATGCTATAATGACAACCATATAACAATATATAAATATGTCAAATTAACATGTTTTACACCTGAAGTTTATACAGTGTAACATGCCAAATATTTTTCAATAAAAAATAAAATTTCAGACACTTGGTAATGAAAAATTGAAGATACAAATAAGTGATACCTATGTATTTGGATCAGAAGAATTAACATTGTTCAAATGTCCACATTACCACAAACTATCTATAGATTCAGTGCAATCTGTAGCAAAATTTCAATGGCCCAGAGAAAAAAACAACCATAAAATATGTATAGAACAACAACAAAAACTTTTATAGTTAAAGCAATTTTGATAAAAAACAGACCTGGAAGCATTGTACTTCCTGGTTTAAACTTTATAATAAAGCAACAGTAACCAAAACATCATGGTGCTGGCAAAAATATATTGTAGATACATCGATTGATGAAACAGAATCCAGAGCCCAGAAGTAAGTCCTTGCGTGTAGGGTCAAATAATATTTGAAAAAATAACCAAAAAGACTCAATCAGGGGAAGACAGTTTCTTCAACAAATGATGATGGAAAATTGGATAACTATTCAGAAAACTGAAACTAGACTCTTATTTTAAACCACTCCCCCAGATTTACTTAGAATGGATTAAATTTCTAAATGTAAACCCCACACTATAAAAATACTAGAAGAAGAAAACAAGGGAAAAATCTCCTTGACAATGGTTTGATGATGCCTCTTATTACATATGACACCAAAAAGCACAAGCAACAAAAGCAAAAAACAAAACAATTAGACTACATAGAACCAAAAAACTTCTGCAAAGCAAAAGAAACTCAGTAAAATAAAAAGTCAACCTATGAAATGTGAGAAAACTTTTGAAAAGCACCTATTGCATAAGGAGCTAATACCCAATATATATAAGAAACTTATATAACTCAATAGCAAAAAAATCAAACATTCAATTTAAAATAGGCAGAGGAACTGAAAAGATATTTTTTCAAAGGAGGTATACAGACAATAGATACACTAAAAGGTGATTGATACTAATTATCAGAGAAATGCAAGTCAAAACCACAGTAAAATACTACTTCACACTTGTCACAAAGACAGACAAGTGTTGGTGAGGGTGTCAAGAAAAAGGAGCCCTTGTACACTATTTTGGGAATGTAAATTGATATAGCTACCAAGGAAAACAGTGTGGAATTTTTTCAAAAAATTGAAAATAGTAGTACCATATGACCCAGCAAACACGCTTCTGCACTTCTGGGAAATAAAAATAGGATCACCTTTTTCACTGTAGCACTATGCATTAACCAACACATTCAGGCTAACAACAGTATAGCAATAGATAAATGGATAAACACACACACACACACACACACACACACACACACACACACGAAGTATTATTCAGCCATGAAAGAAGGAAGTCCAACTATTTGCAACAATATGCATGAACTTCCAGGGCATCATACTAAGTAAATATAAACAGGATTGAGAAAGATAAACATGTTCTGTTCTTACTTACAAGTGAAATTGAGAAAAGCCTATTTTATAGACACAGTGATTTAAATGGTTATTGCCTGGGGCACGGGGTAGGAGAAATAGGAAGAATTCGGTCAAAATTCCCTTGCAGATATGAGATCAATAGTTTTGGGGGCCTAATGTACAGCATGGTGGGTATATTAATAGTACTGTGTTTCATACTTGAAAAAGAATAGATCTTAAATGTCATTACTCCTACCTGCCACCCCCAATAGTAAGTAAATAAAGGAATAGTATGTTAATTAACATTGTGGTAATCATTTTGCAATATATATTTGTATCAAATCACCACACTATGTACCTTAAATGTACATCTGTTATACATTAATATCTCAACAAAGCTGGAGAAAAATAACCCAAGAAAGATTGAAAAAATAATAACTATAATTAAGTCTAAAAGGAGTTATTTGAATCAGGGCAGGATAAAAATGAACCATTACACAACGGAAAATATTCACTGGTCAATTAAAGCTTACATCCTATTGGCTTCACAGTAGATCCTCTCATTTACATGGGAAAACCTTCCTTCTGGTTTAGCTGACCTCAATCATGTCTTCATACTTAGTAATCACTGAGAATCAAACTTTCAGAAGCAATTACCAATTATTCGATTTGAACATATTGCTGATTTGAATAAAATTTGGGTTCTTTATTAAGGAAAACTAAGGTCATCAGTGATACCCCCAAATCATTCCTCTTGTTAATTCTTAAGATATTTTGAAAGATTATGTGTTCAAAAATTTGTCTATTTCACTCAGGTTGTCAAATTTTTTGTCACGTAAATGTTTGTAGTACTTTATCACAATCCTTTGTATTTCTGTGGTATTGGTTATGAGTTCTCTGTTGTTTCTGATTTTTTTTTTTTTTTTTTGGACCCTTTCTCTTTATTTTTTTTCTTGATGAGTCTGGTTAAAGACTTGTCAGTTTTATTTTTCTTTTCAAAGAACTGGCTCCTGGATTTACTGATCATTTGACTTACTCTTTTAGTCTCTATACACTTAATTCTGCTCTGATCTTGATTAGTTACTTCTATTTTCTGTGGGCTTTGTTCTTGTAGCTGTAGGGTTAGGTTGTTTATTTGAGATTCTTCTAACCTTTTTAGGTAGGCCTGTATTGCTATGAACTTCCCTCTCAGGACAGCCTTTGCTGTGTCCCATAGGTTTGGGGCTCTTGTATGCTCATTTTTATTTGTTTCCAGAAACTTTAAAATTTTTTCCTTGATGTCATTGTTAACCCATTCATTGATTCAATAACATGTTATTCAATCTCCATGAATTTGGCTGCTTTTCTTTTCCTTGAGGTTGGCTTCTATGATCTCACCTAATACAGGAAACTAATGAATAACCCAAACAGATGAGCAGAACAGAACCAGAGACATGGAAACAAGGAGCAGAATGACAGTGACCAGAGGGGTGGGTGGAGGGGAAGAGTAGGAAGGAAGAGGAAGGTTTTAGTCAAGGAACTAGTAGAAATGACCCATGGACATGGATGACAGGGTGGGGATTGACAGTGGGAGAGGGGATGAGAGTAGTGGGAGAAAAATGGGACACATGTAATACAACAATAAATTAATGAAAGAAATAACAAAACTAAATTCTAAAATAAAAAATATTTTGAAGATTTTAATTTTTATCAAAATAGGCAGGAATTTAATGATCTGAAATAAGTAATTATACTTTTCTTAATATAACATTTTCTGCATTTATTCATTTATGTTAAATAATAATAAAAATTAGTAACTTTTAAGTGATTAAACAGATACGTTTAATTTCTTAAATATGTAAGTTTTCATTGACCGTACAACTATTTTTTGTGCCAAATACTTTTATAAGAAAAAAATTAACCTTGTAAAGCAATGTCATTCCTAATATACCTTATTTTGTATTCTTTCTGATGTTTTTTGATGATGCTTAGTTGAGCACAATAACAGTATAATTATATTCCTAGGCTCAAATATAGTGCACTGATATTTTTCTCCGAAAATTACCCTGGGTTTATTCATTTAATAAGCTGAAAATAGCTTGGTTAGTGTAACATTGGATGTGCAGAGTGATTCAATTTGAATAAACTTGTGGATGATATCACTTAGAGAAATTATTGATTGTATGTACAAGTCATTCAGAAATGTTACTGGGGAATTAGGTAACAAAAATTTTGAAAACATTTAGTATTTATTAGAATTATAATTTTAAAATAATAAATATTTAAGTAACTAGATCTCTGGAAGAGAAGATAATTGTGATTTATTCCTAGGTCTTTGACTTAGTGTGATTTTACAACTAATCATGTCAAGAAAATTGCATCCAATTTTCATTTCATTTTACAAGGATGTTCATTAAAGATACAATGGCAAAGAGATATTTAATGATTGTTGTATTTTAAATAATTTTCACAACAGTTCATTATAGTCTATCTTTGAGATTCTTATTCATAGGCTGATATAAACAATCTCTGTATTATAAACACTTAAAGAAAATAAACTTTTCATGCTCATACATTTCACCCTTTTATTCATTAAGCATTTTTGAGTTTCTATAATATCAAGAAATGTGTTACCACATTTGAACCAGAATTTATGATTTCATGGTCATTAAATCTACAACAATCCCAAAGCATCATTAACAATAAAGATGTACACATGTATATTTCCAAGTGAAGCAAAACATGCTTATTAAATATTTGTTGAATGAGAAAATATTTTTTTTTTCCTTTTTTTCCTTCCTCGAGAAAATATTTTTAAAAGGGAAAGTGGTAGAAGAACAAATTTGGGGATTTAATACCACTTATTTTGCTCTATCCTTGAATCAATATAAGTGATTCAGAAACTCTGAAAGACATAACTCCACCTATTTTAATTGCTCAGATCTGTGAATGTTCATTCTTAACCTGATATCAAAAATTGAGGGAAAAATCAATTCTTCTTTATTTACATCACAATTGATAATATACAGATTGCTTTAAAAACTATTGGATTTTATAGTCTGTCTGGGTACTAAACATTATTCATTAATTTTAAAGAATCACATTCTTTAATTTTGAGATATCTTTTTGACCTTGACTAACTTAAAAATTACAAAGAAGTTTTGCACTGAGCAGATGTATGCCTGAGCAAAGAAAAAACTTTTGGCTTCTTTGTATAACTACATGTCAGGAAAAATACTTAGAATTATCATACATGGGAACATATATGAGGTTGACATTGGAAAGGGCATTTTCCAATTATGTAAGGTGAAGAAGGAAAATCCTAACAATAAATGTTCTTTTAAAATATTAAATCACATGGACATGGACAACAGGTGGAATTGACTTTGGGGGCAATGGGTGGGTGGGGAGGGGGACAGAGGGGAGCAAAAAGGAGATGGATGTAATACAACAAGAATAAAATTTTTAAAAAAATAATAAAAAAATAAAATGGAGTAACAAAAAATTAACAAAAAATTAAATCATCAACATTAAAATACATGGACATAAATGTGACAAGTACATCATTGAGTTCATTTCCAATAAATTAATAGAAATAATACATAACAGCTATCAAATTGGGAATTACTCATGACTTTTTTTCTCATGTATCAGGAGCAGAGAAAAAAAGATAACATTGAAAAATTTGAGTTAGCAACCTGTTTTTATATTCTTTATGCTTTAAAGTTCTATAAGCTATCAACATAATAATATATTTGTCATCACCTGATGTAAAAATGAAAAGATACTTTCTAAAATAATGGTATGTCTTAGGTGAAGAATCAGATTTGGAATTATGGAGGGTTGGTAACAGAAAGACAGTTTTGGCTTAGCTTCTTACCTAATTGTGCTGAATGTTGTTTATTGTGGCATATGTTAATATGGAATCCAGACAAGATGATAAGTTATTCTATCTCCTTCCAAGAGGTGATCAATCCCTTTTTTCTTTCCTAAGTTATCAATATAGTTTTGAGTATTTTGCTATGTACCATTTGTTATAACCCTGTACCTCTTTCACCTTTGTGGTGAATCTCCTAAATTCTAATATGTTCATTAGGAAAACAAAAACAAAAAATAAGAGGACTATAAGCCAAGAGAGGACAAATGTACCACATTTAACATATGACATATCGGAGGTTGAATTTGGAAGCAGAAGCATTGGAGTAAAAATCCAAGATGTAGGTTCTGACATACAAGTGGCCAATAGACATATGAAAAAAAATGCCCAACATCATTAATCATCAGAGAAATGCAAAATAAAATCACAATAAGATATCAACTCATACATGTCAGAATGACTATCATCAATAAATAAATAACAAGTGTAGATTAGGGTGAGGGGAAAATGGAACCCTGGTGCACTATTGGTGGGAATGCAGATTGATGAAGCTACTACGAAAAGCAAAATGGAGTTCCCTCAAAAAATTAAAAATAGAACCAACTTATGACCCAGCATTTCTACTTCTAAGTATTTATCTGAAGATATCCGAAACACTAATTCAAAAAATATGTGACATTTTTATGTTAATTGCAGCATTATTTACAGTAGCCAAGATATGAGAGCAACTCAAGTACCCATCAACAGATAATTGGATAAAGAAGTTGTGATACATATGTACAATGGAATATTACTTGACCATGGAAAAGAATATAATCTTACAGTTGCAACAAAATGGATGGATCTAGAAGGTATTATGCTAAGAGAAGTAAGTCAGATATACAAAGACAAATACCACATAATTTTACTATATGCAGAATCTAAACAACAACATAAGCAAACACAATAGAAACAGAAACATAGGAACAGAAATAAAATTGATGGTTGTTAAGATTGTGGGGGCTGGACATTTGGGTGGAAAAAGTGGAGGGATTAAGAAGTACAAATTGGTGGTTACAAAATATATAAAGATAAAGTACAGCACAGGAAATATAGTTGGTAATATTGTAATAACTATGCATAGTGTCATGTAGGTACTAGATTTTCAGAAGAGCATTAACTATTTAAGTGTTTAATTACTATGCTGTATACCTGAAAATGTAGTCATATTAAATGTCACTTATAATTGAAAATTTTGTTAAAAATGAAAAGACTTTGGTTCTGAGGGTCACATAAAGACTCCATATATTTGGAACACTAAGGATGAAATAAACATTATGGTATTATGCATTAATTAGGGTACTAATCAAGAATTCACTAATGGACTAATAGAATAATATTGCATTAAGGAAAGTAATGAATAAGAAGGTTAATTTTTTCAAATAGAGTCAGTGTTATATAGGGCAATAACTTTAAAATAAATATTTGAAATGAAGAGTATTTGAACCAGTGGTAAAAGTGAAAAATCTACATTTCGAAAATGTTATTTTTCAGCCTCTGTGATTATGTATAGATATAAAATATCTGTAAATAAAAGTACCTATTATGATTTTACTTTTAAATTAGAATATATATATACATAAAGAAAGACAAGTTCCAAAGTGGTACTCTTCACAAAGAACCATATTTTCACTGGGAAATTCTACCAAATGTTCAAAAGTAGATGCTTGTAATACCACTTAAATTATTACAGATTTTAAGAATGAAAAAACGATAAACAAAAAAAACCTTTCAGAACATTTTTGTGAGTAAAGATATTAATATTATACTCCCCAAAATTGCACAGAAGGTACAAATTAATATCAATCATGAATAAAATTTTATTAGAAAAATCTAAAAAGATCGCTAAAAATAATACAGTGGTCAAGTAAATTTTAACCCAGAAATTCAATAATAATTTAGCATATCCATTAATATAATTCATACTATAAAAATAAGAACTTTAAAAGTCTACTGTTTGTTAAACATTATGGTAAGTTTTTAACCTTGGTAAAATCTATGTACCTCAGTTGCAAAGGTAATACATGTCATATTAGGAAAGAATAGAGCAATTCTCACTAAAATAAGGAAAAGATGGATCATCCTATAATTTAGCATTGAATTATAGTAATTATTTACAATAATAAGAAAAATTAATTTGAGGTATAAGAATTATAAAAAAGAATAAAATATTTAATTTTCTGATTAATGCTAGCGTATCTAGAAAATTCAAGAGAAAATTAAACTACCAAAAGTAAAAACCAATATAAATATTTTAATAATCAGTCTTAAAAATTAGAAAATACTCCACATAGTCAAAAACACTCATAAAGAATATCTCATTAAAAAAATGGTAAAAGACAATACCTAGAATTAACTGTGCAAAACTATAGAAGGAAAAATTTACCTGGCTGGTGGCACAGTGGATAAGGTGCTGGCCTACGAACCCAAAGGTCTCTGGTTCGATTCCCAGTCAGGGCATATAAGCAGGTTACAAGCCAGGTCTTTAACCAGGTCTGTGGCTGGAGGCAGGTGAAAGGCAACCATACATTGATGTTCCTCTCCCTCTCACCCTTCTCCCTTCCCCCCTCTCTAAAAATAATAAAATCTTTTTTTTTAAAGAAGGAAATATTTAAATATTTTAGAAAAACACAAAAGTAGTTTTGAAAAGATGGGCAAAAGTCCATATTCTTGATTATAACAATCAAGCATCATAAAGAGAAAAATACTCACCAGCTAAAACATAAATTTAACATGGTCTCAATAAAATTACCAGTAGACTTTCACTGGATATAACAAGTTTATGATGAAAATAATATAGAAAAGTTAACGAACATGACTAGACAAGACAACCCTAGAAAAGACCATCAGCCAGGCACAAAATGATTGGTTCTACTAGGTGTTAAAATAAAGAAAATAGCCTCTCTCTTAAATGGAATGTGCTGTTTGATCGCAACGAGTGAAATTGAAGCAGCAATAAAAACACCACTAGAACATCCTACAGAGACAGTGCTGCGTCTCCCTCCACGACTAAGAAGGAATAGAATTACCTCAAAACTAGAGACACCAGAATTCCAGAAAATCAAGTTGCACAAAAGTTCAACGAAGATATAAAGAAGACATACTCATCCAGACACGTAGGAGGAGCGGAGCCAGGAGAGAGAGGATGTGGTTTGGCGAGTCTTTTGCCAGTGCGGTGCGGCTCAGCAGCGAGGCAGCTGAGGTGGGATGGCAGAAAGCACAAATCATATTTAAAAGAAACAGTAGGGACACCTGGGGAGCACTCCCAGCACCAGATCAGACTGCGCCAATCACTGGTCCACTGCCTAGGTGGCAGGGGCCGGGAAATAAAGCCTCATTGCTTCTGACTGTGAAAACAGGTGGAGGTTTGGGTGGAGGAAGAAACTGCCAGTCTCTCAGCAGAGTCCCGTTTATTTAGAGGGCCCCATGGTCCTAGACCATTTGCAGACCCACCCACTCTGGGAACCATGGTCAGGACAACAGCTAGAGGGGCGCTAGTCCCATAGGAGAAGTGGGAGAGGTGCCTGGAAAAGGGGCAAGTGCTGAGTAAGCAATATTGTTCCCTCTCAGTCCCCTCTCCTACATCCAGAGCTACCAGGTGGTGAAACAGGTCACCTCACACTGATGAATACCTAAGGCTCCACCCTTTACAACTAACAGGTGTGAAGCTCTACCTAAGACACAGGAGCCTGTTAAGTTGAGGAGACAGAGAAGTATAGCCCAAAAAAGGTCAAGATTCCAGTGGGAGAAGTAAGCCACAGGGGAGAGCTAACCTAACAGATGCAGAATTGAACACACTGGTGATAAAGATGCTCACAGACTTGACAGATATGCTAAAGTATGGCAAATGAGGAAGGGAAGAAGTGAAAACTATACTAAGTGAAACAAAGAAAAATCCACATAAAGCCAATGGTGAAGGGAAGGAAGCAGAGTTCAAATCAGTAATTTCATTTGATTATTAGGAACATTAGGAAGAAGTAAACCATCAGTACAGAAAGAAGAAAAATGAATTGAAAAAAAATGAGGAGAGCCTTAGGAACCTCTGGGACAACTTTAAACCTGCCAATATTTGAATCATAGGGGTGTCAGAAGAACAGGGAAAGTAAGAAATTGAAAACTTGTATGAAAAAATCATGAAGAAAAACTTCCCAAATTTGGTGAAGGAAATAGGCATACAAGTCCAGGAGAGTCCAGGAGAGACCTACACTGTACCACACTAAGAAATAAAGATAAGCAGAGAACCTTAAAAGCAGCACGAGAAAAGAAGAGTCACCTATAACGGGTTCTTATTAAGATTCTCAAAAGAAACTCTGCAGGCAAGAAGGGACTATCAAGAAGTATTCAAAGTGATGAAAAGCAAGGACCTACAACCAAGATTACTCTATCCATCAAAGCTATCATTTAAAATGGAAAGGCAGATAAAGTGCTTTCCAGACAAGATAGAGCTAAATCACCAAGCTATTATTATATAAACTATTATAAAGACTTATTTAAGAAAAAGATAAAAACTATGAACATTAAAATGACAACAAACTCATAACTATCAACAACATAACCTAAAAATAAACTAACAACAACCAGAATAGGATCAGAATCATAGGTATGGTGATCAGCTGGGAGGGTTATCAGCTGGGAGAGAGAAGGGGGCCAATGGGGGAAAGGGGCAGGGATTAGGAAACATTGGTGGGTATAAGACAGACAGGGGTAATTTAAGAATAATATAGGAAAGGGTGAAATCAGGGAATTTTATATGTATAACCCATGTACATAAACTAAGGGGGGTGAAGGGAAGGGGATCCTGGGTGGAGGGGTGCAAAGGGAAAAAAATTGGGACAACTGTAACAACACAATCAATAAAATATACTAAAAAAAACCCCTCTCAACAAACTAGAGTCCTGGACCTGATTGTTTCAACAGGTATTCACCTGTTACCAAACATTCTAAGAACTAATAGTTATCTTTCGCAAACTATTCCAAAAATTTCAAGAGGAGGGAAAAGTTCCAATCTCATTTTATGAGGCCAGCATTACCTTATTCTAAAACCAGATAAAAATATTACAAAAAAATAGAGAAAATTATAGGAGACTATCCCTGATGAACACAGATGCTAAAATTCTCAACAAAATATTAGCAAATCAAATCCAGAAATACATGAAAAGGATTATATACCATGATCAAGTGATATTTATTCTGGGAATGCAAGGTTCATATAATATTCACAAAGCAATAATTGTGATATACCACATAAACAAATGAAGGATAGAACCACATGATCATATCAATACATGTAGAAAAAGCATTGATAAAACCCAGTACCCATTTATGATAAAATCTCTCAGTAAAGTAGGAATAGAGGGAACATACCTCAAATTAATTGAGGTCCCACATGAAAAACTTCTAGCTAATATAACACTCAATTGGCAAAAACTACAAATGTTTCCCTACTATAACAGTATGATACTGGCATGGAAATAGACCAATGGACCTGGGAGCCAAGAAATAAACTCTCACATATACAGTCCACTACTTTAACAAGTGAGCAAGAGTACTCTATGGGGAAAGGACAGTCTCTTTAATAAATATTGTTGGAAAACCTGTCTAATCACATGCAGAACAGTACATTTGAGCCCCTATCTTACACCACCACAGAAACTAACTCAAAATGGGTTAGAGTATAAGACCTGAAACTGTAAAACTCCCAGAAGAAAACACAGGGAGGATGCTATGTGATGTTCGCAACACTTTTTTTGGATATGACATCAAAAGCACAATTAACAAAAACAAAAATTATTAAGACCACATCTAACTGAAATGGTTCTGCATAGCAAAAGATACAGCCAAATGAAAGACAACCTGCAGAAACTATCAGGTGTTCTGCCCAATTTTTCTGACGCTCCTATTGATGCATCAAAAGCTCTATAACAGTGTTTCTATCCCTCCCCATACCCTTCAGCTGCCCAACAGATACATTTGCTTATTGCAACTGTCATGGTGCTACTTGCACACAGTGGATAGAGACTAAGGATGCTGCTAAATTTCTTAGAATACACAGGGCCACTCCCTTTAAAAAATATTGGACCCAAAATGCCTACAGTGCTATTTCAGAGGAAATACAGCATTACATGTAGTACTCACATTTTGGGGCATTTCTTTTCTGTAGAACCATGCATGACCTGTTAAGACTTTTCTGTTTCAATAGTTCCAAGACTGTATTTTTTTGCTTTGTAATCTTTTCCAGATTTTCAAGCATTTTTTTGTGAAGTGTTACTTTCAATCAAGTTAATCTGCCATGGCTGCAAGATAGAAATCACAAATTCAGTCTAGCATCCTGTATTTCTCCCTAATTTATTTGCAAAATGGGATTAAAGAGGTGTGTTTGCACAAGGAATGGATCACAGATTTAATCTAGAGCTAAGCTTATTGGGTATTAAGGAATAATTGATGAAAGAGAATTTATAATTGTAGTGTTGATCAAGATGACTTTGGATTGTAGGATAAGGAAAATCATTTATCACAATTAATTAAGCAGTCTTTGGTTTTAGCAAAACAGTCAGGATCGAAACTAGAAATAACTTTTGAGGTAAATATAAGGTTATACTTTCCCACAACATTTTCGTTTTAGATGCCACTCCACAATATCTTTTACAGTGCTATTTTTTAAAAAGATTTTATTTATTATTTCGAGAGAGAGAGAGGGTAAAGGAGAGAAGCAGAGAGGGAGAGAGACATCAATGTATGTTTGCCTTTCACCTGCCTCCAGCTATGGACCTGGCTGGAGACCTGGCATGCAACCTGGTTTTATGCCCTGGCTGGGGAATTAAACAGCACTATTTGTTTTTTAATGAAGAGTGTCTGACTTATGAAGTAAAAGTTATCCCTCAACAATGGTGAACACTAATTTAAAGCCCTTCAGGGAGCTTTTAAGCATGGAGACACAAGAAATCTAATTTATTTTTTGTTGACACTTAAATTCAAATTTAGTTATTTTGCATTCCTTTCAAAAGAACACCATTAGAAATTAATCAGGGATAGCATCCTGATAATTTGGTTTCTCTCTGACTCACTTGCATTCACAGCTCCCAGACAGGTGAAATGGTTTGTGCCAATGCTACACCACCCACATTTCTTTCCCAGTTTTCAGGACTGTGCATAGCAAGACATCCAAGGCCAGGAATAAAAAATATTCTCAAGTGTTGGGTGCATATAGATATAGTTTTAAAAATGGATTTAGAATTATAGATAGTAAATGTCAGAAATAGCTGATACATCTTGAAATTAGTACAGGTATGAACACATCTAATAGCCAGATCTTTAAGAAAATCTTTAGGAACTTACAGTGAGAGAAATAAAATCAGTCAACATTATCTAAGAAAAAGTTTATCTAATAAAAACTGCAGTTTTAATTTAGTGGAGGACCCTATTACAAACATTTGCCATCTACTTAATTTTGTTGGTAAATAACAAGAAAATTGTAATAGTTATTACTGGTCTTAGTGTCAATACGAATCAAGTGGATGAGGGAATACAATAAATTAGGGTGCAATTCTTTTGTTTAATGATCTCTCTCATATTAAGTAAAATATGACAAATTTGAGAGCAAAGGGGATGGCAGGAGGAAGGGGAATGTAAGGGTACTAAATGGTAAGGGAAAAAATACAATGAAATATTTAAAAAGTAGAAATGAAAAAAAGGTCTAAGATGCAAAAAAACCTTGCTATATACAACAAGCCAGTGGTTTTTATTTTTATTTTTTTGCACAGAGTAGCAAAGCCTGATTTGCTTTTTCTTTAAATTACTTTAGAATGTTAATTGGGAAGCTAACATTATCAGCATAGATGGAAATGTTATTTAGATATTTGTAATCAACATTGTGGGAAGTCATTCAAATCAGCCTGACCAAAATAGGATATTTCTACCAATTTATGATAAAAAAAAAAAAAGGAAATAATCTGGATCTCAATTAATTCTTAATATTGTGTCATTTTTCACAATGTTAGATTCTTGATTTTGTCCCTGTTAGTGTCTTTGTTCACATTCATGTTCTATTTAACTTCCATTTAGTTGACTAGTTATATAAATTTAGGACACTGACAAAATGGACTGGCATTCAACATTAAATACAATTTTTTCTTCAAAAAAATTTAGTGGTATGGGGTAATATTCAGGATACATACTTAAGTGAAAAGCATTGCTTACCAAACAGAAAATATGGTATGGCAACAATAGTTAAAACTTATAGTGTGTATTTGATGTGTATTGTGATTTATTTAATGTACATCTATATATTTCTCTACCATTTTATAAGAATCATTTTTGAGGTAACCTTGAGGGTGACTTTTAATCTCTGGTTTGTGATTTTCTTTCTTTTCAAAAATTTTCTGCAGATTAAAGTTGTCTTTAAAATTAAGACTTTTGGCTGGAAATGGGTGAGAATAATTAACATACAGTTTATTAGAAATTATGATTTAAAATGTATTTGGAAGGAAGATTAAAACAAAGGCTAAGATGAATTACTTAACTTCTGTCTTTCACTTTTATTGATACATGTCTCTCTTATAAATGTAAGTTACTGAGTATAAATATAATCTATACGCTGTACTATTTAAAAAATATTTTATTCATTATTTTTAGAGAGAAGGGCAGGGAGGGAGGAAGAAAGGGAGAGAAACATCAATGTATGTTTGCCTTTCACCTGCCTCCAGCTGGGGACCTGGCAGGAGACCTGGCTTGCAGCCTGGCTATGTGCCCTGGCTGGGAATTGAACCAGCGACCCTTGGGTTCTCAGGTCAGCACCAATCCTTTGAGCCACACCAGCCAGGGCTGGACTATTCATTTTTTTAAAAGATTTTATTTATTATTTTTAGAGAGGGGAAGGGAGAGAGGCAGAGAGGGAGAGAGGCATCAATGTATGGTTGCCTTTCACCTGCCTCCAGCTACGGATCCGGGTGGAGACATGGCTTGCAACCTGGCTGGGAATCGAACTAGCGACCTTTGGGTTCGCAGGATGGTGGCTTATCCACTGTGCCACCAGCCGGGGCCTGGACTATTCTTAATGATAAATTAGGATGAGGGGGAAAATAAAAGCCCCCCATTTAGTATAGAACTCAACATCATAATCTCCATCACTGATAGTAGCCTCTCATTTTTTTTTGACCGGCCTTTTCTTCATTGATTAGCTCTAATTTAACTATTGTAATTTTTTTTTCCATATCCTTGCAGTTAATTTTACCTCAATACAACAAAATGCTCTATATTAAGCAAATAAATCAATATAAAAAGATAGCGATATCAAGTTGTTTTTTCTATTTACCTGAAAGTAATTTAGATATTATTATTATTTTCTAAATTTAATAAGGTATAAGTAGGTGATGAAAAGTCTCAGTAAGAGCAAGAAACTTACTAAGCCAGGCATTGTGTTCGGCGCTGGTACAAAGCTGACTGCGGTGCTCTGCGCTCTCACATCTGAAGAAGCCCTGGCCTGGAACAAATTCCTGTGCGGTGGTTATTCTCCCTCTAATCGCTGAAGCATCCAGTGCCCTTGTTTTGTTACAGGTCTGACTCTCCCCTTTAACTTACTGGATTTGTATGCTCCTGCTTGTACCAAACACCAAAGACAAACATAACTATTAGCAGAAAGTGAACGTTCAGGATTTTATTCTTTGGACAACAGTGTTTCTGGTATGCATTGCTACCAATGATTGAAGGCTTTCTCAACATTCAGTTTTGGAGGTAAAAGATCCAAAAACTTCTTCCTGGGGCCTAGTGGTTTTAAACTGTCCGATTACTTGAAGCTGCCCATGACAGCTGGCTACCTGGTAGGCAGAGATATAGCACACGCCATCATACTTATCTTAAGTGTACTTAACTGCTCAACTTCATAGAAAAGACGTACAATGGAATTCTTGCTTAATCTTTTATTACCACTGCTTTTATGTAAGTATTTCAGTAGGAGTAAGCAGTATACCAACAGGTGTATATTTTTCATTTGAATACCAGTGTGCTAGATTTAATACCTTTGTACTTAGTGAGAGAGATTTCCTATCCTAATTTGTTCAGCAAGTATACTTCCCACTTGATTTCCCTTTCTGAATAGGAAGACCCCATTGTTGAGGAAATGGCTGTTAATTAATCATATTCTACCGAGCTTTTTGTTGTGTAGCTCAATTTTATTTGAAAAGAATAATTGGGGTTGAGGTAGGGGCAGAGTGAACATTGAAAACAAAGATGGTTATTTATGACACTATTGAATAATTATGCAAACCATTTGAAGGTTTTAGTCTGTTTTCTACTGGTAACATTTTATGGATTATTAAAGCTGTCAGAACAACATTCAAATTAAATGCAGTGGGAGGTCATTCAGCAATTGAGAAGGATGTGCTATCAGCCTGCCTATGGAATGTAAGAATGCTACTTATTTTAGTCCTTAGTGAAGCTGGGTAGTGTTTATTTTTATGTAGCAATAGTCAATGATTAAATGTTTTATTTGGTTTTAATAATCCAAATATCATATTTGAGCCTTATTTTAATGTTTAATTGGTGGGCAAAGAATCCAAGCTAAAAAAGAAATTCGTTCCTACTAATTCCTAAATTATGAAAATTAAAATAATTTAACATAAATGGTAATTATTAAGTGTCCACAAAATTAATTACACTGGTTCCCACATCATTCTGAACATAACTATAGTTTTTTAAGAAATGTGTATTTTTTTCTTGAAAGCTAAAGGAGCCTCCATTGTTGTCCATGGCCCTTTTCTTCAAGATTGTTTCTGCAATGAAATCATCACAATTCAAATATTTAAAGGGCTGCCATAGAATAGGAATTGTCCTTATCCTATATGAAACCTAGTACTTGAATCAGCACATTACGATATAGCGCTGTTCTACATGTTTGTTTAAAGTTAGGATAAATATGTTAATGCTACAGGACAATAGATTTTATATCTATAATGCAAGGAAAGAAGACTATGTAAAGATGAGAAAGGTTGCCTCACCCAGGAAACCAGTGTATCTAGTGGGAAATTTTTAGTCAGTTACAGCTCAATGCCTTTATCAAATATCAAATACATTGTTGACATAGATGACTTCAGAAGTCCCCTCCATTACTGAGTTCTCAACACACTCACACATTAAATAATTTATAAAATTATCTACATTTATCATATTAATTTATTTCCCCTGAAATTCTTCAAAGTCAATCAGAATACATTTCCTAACCCCTGCCTTCTCTCTTCACTTTTCCTTTGTTTAGCAGTGTCTATACGTAAATGTCTGTGCTTCTTGATAAAATTCCATAGGATGTTTAGATATATGCTTACTATAGTATTCTAAGGATTTATCTGAGCCCTGACTGGTGTGGCTCAGTGGGTTGGGCATTGTCCTGGGAACCAAAGGTTGCTGGTTTAATTCCCCATCAGGGCACATACCTGGGTTGTGTGCCAGGTCCCTCACTGGGGGCACACGAGCAGCAACCTATCAGTGTTTCTCTCATACACTGATGTTTCACTCCCTCTCTTTCTCCCTCCCTTCCCCTCTCTCTAAAAATAAATAAATAACATATTTAAAAAAGTATTTACTTGGTATTGTAAGGTCACACTTTTCAAACTCTTATAATAGGTGTTGTTTTTCATGATAATTTCTGGGTTAGATCTGTAGAATGCAAATTTGTGTCTAAAATTTGAATAACTGGTAAGTGGTTTGTATCAGAAATTTAGGATGATTTTGTACCTTTAGGAACTGCTTCTGTGTTCTGGTCTTGGTGCAATCGTGTCATATAAAACTCCATATATCCAGGGATATATCCAGAGACTATCTCCTGAACCTGCTCTCTGATGGGTCTCTGCAGTAAATTTTGCCCCTGTGCTTAATGACTGTAATTGTCACATAACTAAAGCAAAATCTGCGCATGTCAACTAATAAATGAGGAAGTGATGCAATTAGGAAAATCACCATTTTATCATTCCCACTATAATAGTAAATTCAGGAAAGGATTTTCAGAAAAATATTGTGCAAACACAATATTTGCACAGCCCTAAAGTATAACAGAGGCATATTACTTACATTTTGCCAAGGGAAAATTTTGTCTTTAAAAGAGATCTAGCAGGGACTACATTAATCATCAAAGCATTACTCATACTACCCTCCAGGTGGTTCAGTAAGAAGTACATAAGAACATCTAAAAATTATTCTTAATCAAAAATGTTTAACTTAAATATACATCTATGTTTAAGAACATACAGGAGATGTAGGAATAGTTAACACATACCATTAGAAAATAATCAGACAAATCAGGAGTACAGGATATTACTAAAGACAATAGCCTTGGACATGTAAAAAAAAAAGTGTTAGAATAAGCTTCTAACAGAAGCCCTTTGCTAAGATAAGATAAAATATGAATAAAATACCAAAATTAATTACCTAAATCTAGAGATTGAACAAGAACATGCAGATTTTGAAGGGGCATTAAAACCTGAGAAATTGACCAGCTTGTGGTGAGATGTCCTCTTGTGTGGATTGAAACTGAAGGTAAACTATAATTTATAATGGCCACAGAACCTATGTTGGAAATTTCACTATGCTTCAGGCATGAGAGATGGAGAAAAGATTTTATGGTGGGCATAGCTGCAACCAAGTGAGGGGTTTGGGAATACCAGAAATGGGAAGAGTGGCACCCCAGATTCTGTGATTAATGAGCACCAAAGTCTCTTCCTGCCTTCTGAACCATGTATGTGGGTGGTTGGTTATATGTGTATGCTTATAGTAGTTTGATTCACAGTGATCCCAAACAGGAAATAACTTAAATTTCCATCAACAGGAAAATAGAGCAAAACTATGATACCTTCTTTCAATAAAATACTACATAGCAATTAAAAAGTAACAGACCACTGATAATGAATGCACCACCATGGATAAACCTCAAAATCATTCTTTCTGAGAAAGTCAAATTTCACTTAAAGGGAATTGTAGAAAATGCAAATTTATCAATAGTGACAGAAAGCAGACCAGCGGTTATCACTGCTAAATAATAAGGGAAAGTTTTTGAGCATGAAGGAAGTTATTCTGCATCTTGATCATGGTTTTGTTTCCACATATTTATCTGTTTTAAAACAATGTTTTGTACACTTAAAACAAATGCATTTTATTTTACTTTAATAAAAAGTAAATGTAATTATCTAATTTAATGGATACTGAGGCACATTTAATTTTGATCTAAGTAATGTTTTGTTATGCTTTACAAAATCTGACTGGATATAAAACCCTCGTCTTTTTTTTCACTTAGCTCAAATTAGGTGTTTAACTTGTTGTTGAGTTATGAGTGAATAAATAGCTATAGTTACTTGGTTTTCTTAACCATTCAGTTGTAGTCAATGCTATGTGCATGTGTGTGTTTTTAATTAATCTTTGTTGTATTTTTCCATTACTATGTAGTCCCCTTATCTCCCTCTCCCCATCATTCACCACACTGTTGCCCATATCTATGAGTCATTCTTTTTTGTCCAATCCCTCCACCCCCTAATCTCTCCCTCTCTTGTCATCCTGCTCTTCATTTATGAGTCTGTCCATATTTTCCTTGTTCAGTTTGTGCATTAGATTCCACATACGAATGAAATCCTATGGTATTTGTCTTTCTCTGACTAAAATATCAGAAAAATTAAAAAAAAAAACCTATTCATTTGTAATCGCAACAAATAGGATAAGATAACTAGAGTTAAACTTAATGAAGGAAGTAAAGAACCACTTGGCTCAGTATGTTGGGCACCCTCCAGCAAATCAAAAGGTCCCAGGTTGGATTCCTGGTTAGGGCACATGCCTGGGTTGCGGGCCAGATTCCTGGTAAAGGGTGTGCAAGAGGCAACTGATTGATGTTTTTCCTCACATATTGGTGTTTCCCTTCCTCTCTTTTTCCCCTTTCTTCCCCTCTATCTATAAGTAAGTAAATAAAATATTAAAAAAAAAAGAAGTTCAGGGACTATAGACTGCAAACAATAAGATACTTTTTAAAGAAATTGAAAAAAATGCAAAGAAATGGAAAGATATTGCATGTTCATTCATGGATTGGAAGAATCAACATCATTAAAATGACTATATTAGCCAAAGCAATAAATGTGTTTAATGTAATCCCCAACCAAATCCCTGGTGGCATTTTTCAAAGAAACAGAACAAAGAATTATCGCATTTGTATGGAATCGCAAAAAAACCCAAATACACAAATCAATCATGAAAAAATAAGAATAAAGATAGAGGTAGCACACTCCCTGACTTCAAATTATAATATAGAGCTACAATAACCAAAATAGTATAGTATTGGTAGAACAACAGACACGCAGACCAATGGAACACAACTGAGAGGCCACAAATAAACCCACACATATAAGGGTAATTCATTTTCAACAAAGGAGCCAAAAACATAAAGAGAGTAAAGAAAGTCTCTTCAATAAATGGTGCTGAGAAAATTGGAAAGCCACATGCAAAAGAATGAAATTAGACTGCTATTTGACCCCATGCACAAAGATTTACTCAAAAAGAATCAAAGTCCTAAATGTAAACCTGGAAACAATAAAATGAATAAAACATAGGTTCCTAAATTATGGACCTTGGTTCAGAGAGGATTTTATGAATTTGATCTCAACAACAAGAAAAGTAAAAGCAAAATTAAATGAATGGCACTATTTGCAAATAACACTTCATATCTATTTATGTCTATATCTATATGTCTATATCTATCTATATCTATGATTTATACAATGCAATGAATAAAACAAATGGTCCTATTAAAAAATGGACAGAGAAGCTGACCAGACACTTCTCCCAAGAAAATATATAAAACAAACGGCCAACAGATATTTGAAAAGATGCTCAACTTTACCTTCTATTAGGGTAATGCAAATCAAAGCTAAATGAGATATTACCTCATATCTATTATCAATGGCTATTATCAATAAGACAAATAAGTAATAACAAATTTCGGATGGTTTGTGGAGAAAAAAGAACCCTCAAATCCTGCTTATAGGAATGTAAATTGGTATAGCCCATTTGGGAAGCAGTGTGCAGGTTTCTCAAATATTAAAAATAGAGCTATCAGCCCTGGGTAGCTCAGTTAATTAAGAGCATTGTCCCCATATGCCAAGGTTGAAGATTCCATGTCCAGTCAGGGCACATGCAAGCAGCAACCAATGAGTGCATCAATAAGTAGAACAACAAATTTTCTCTCTCTCCCTCTCTCTCTCTCTCTCTCTCTATCTCTATCTCTCTCTCTCTCTCTCTCACACACACACACACACACACATACACACACAAGCACATGCACACTCTTTCTGTTTTTTAAAGTAGAGCTAGCCCATGACCCAGGAATTTATCTTTTGCATGTCTCCCTGACAAGTGGAAACATTTTTGTTTAAAGATGCATGTACCTCTATGTTCATTGCAGCAATAATCACGGTCACTAAGACATGGAAACCAGCTAGGTGTCCTCTGATGAATGATTGAGTACAAATGTGGTACCCATATACAATACTACTCAGCTATTAGAAAAAAGAATGTGCTGCCATTTGTAACAACATGGATGGATCTTGAAAGTACCAGGCTAAGTGAACTAAATGATGTCAAAAAGGACAAGAACTATATGACTTCACTCATTTTAAAGATATAAACCAAAGCAACAAATGAACAAAACAAACTTGCAAATACTACAGTAGCCACCACAAGATGGTGGGTACCAGTGGGACAGGGGTGTGGAGGGAGAATGAAGAGAATAAAGGGTGTCAAATATATGGTAACAGAGGGGATTAGACTTTGGGTGGCATGCACACAATGCAATATAATGATGATGTATAGTAAAATTTTACACTTGAAAGTTATATGTTTTTAAACAATGTCACCAATAAATTTAATTAAAAATGTGAATTCTCTGATCTCACCAGATCCTCAGTATGTTGTGTCACAACCTGACCAAATTGCAGACTGTTGAGCAAAATAAGCAAACATTGTTGTTTTAAGCATCTATGTTTTCAAATGGTTTATTATACAGCAATAATTTTGTCAAAAAATTTAATGAAACATTAATTAGTATAAAAAGTACCTTCATAAACATGACTGTTTCTGTAGATTTATTTTATTATGGAATGCCATGAAAAATGCCATTTTCTCTCATGGTAGGTACCATAAGAATTAGCAATATCTATTATTCATGATATGCACATTCTCATATATAAAAAATGTGTTGTAAAGAGCTTTCTATAAAAGGTTCATAAAATCTTGTACTTAAAAACTGTGAAACAGTGGATGAGACATTTTCCCAGTGACCAAAGGGGACCCTTCTGTGACTCTCACAGACTGTTTAGAAATTCAAATTAGGTCAAGTGGGAAAGCTTTTCCTGAATTCTAAGGAACTATATAAATAAAATTCTCTATTAAGATTATTGGAGCAAAAAGGGGATGGATGTAATACAACAACAATAAAATTAAAAAAAAAAGATTATTGGTATGCTGCTTCATTATCTTAATTTTTCCTGCCCTTTTATTTATATATTTTAAAAGATTTTAAAAATTTATTATTTCCAGAGAGCAAGGAAAGGAGAGAAACATCAATATATGGTTTTCTTTCTCCTGCTTCCAGCTATGGACCTGGCTGGAGACCTGGCTTGCAACCTGGTTATGTGCCCTAGCTGGGAATCAAACCAGCAACCTTCGGGTTCACAAGCTGGTGCCTTATCCACTATGCTACCAGCCAGGGCTCCTGCCCTTTAAAAAGGTTAGGCTAAGAGATCTGTTTTGAAGAAGTTAAATGAATTAGGTGCAAACTATAGCAGAATCTTTCGCTGTTTACTAGCAGGTGCAAAAATTTTGTTTTTTCATTTTTTAAAAATATTGTATTTATTTTTAGAGAGAGGGGAAGGGAGGGAGAAAGAGAGGGGAAGAACCATCAATGTGTGGTAGCCTCTCATGCTCCTCCAACTGGGGACCTAGACCACAACCCAGGCATGTACCCTGACTGGGAACTGAATTGGTGACTCTTTGTTTTGCAAGCCAGTGCTCAATCAACTGAGCCATACCAGCCAGGCAGGTTTTTCATTTTAAGGGAAATTTCTTTTTTGAAAACTTTATATGTTCCCTCAGCTCTATCCTCAAACTAAAAAGCTTGGGGTTCAAAGGGCACTCTGAATTCTGCTGTACTCAATTTAATCGTACCTTCAGAATTCCAAATAACTTTATTCTAGTATCTTGAAAACATTCACAGTAATGGAATAACATTTTTATGTGATTCAGTAATATTCTTTGCTTATTTCATTTCTCAAAATATAATTGTAAAAGAACTAGCTTCTTAGTGAAAAAGTCACTTCTAAAAATACCTTATCTTTTAGAAAATACATGTAGTTCATAAATTTGCCAAATGGAAAGGAAAAAAGCATGAATGTATTATGGGAAGATAATGAATACTATAAATATTTAAATATTTTTGTAGATACTTGATTGCTACCTTAGTTAGGTGTTTTTATTCCCAATGGGAAATTGCAGGATTTAAAAACTTCTTTATTAAAAATACTTATTTTATTTAGCATCTTTCAGGAATGTAAGATAAAAATATATGGCTATTTTAAAGGCAGTTCTACCTTTTAGCCTGGAGTGATGTTCAAACAGTAGAATTATCAGAACCGGGCATGTTCCAGATGGCAATGAATATTTGCAAAGAGATAGAATAGGCAACTCTGCAGTTTCCTTTGGATTTTTCAAACAGGTATTTGAAGGGCATATATTATTTGTTAATCTGAAATTCTCAAGAATAGAAGTAACCTCAAATTGACAATTTCTTAAATTTGGTAGGCATTAAATAATGCATTTACTTATTGTTTATTATTTTTTTATAATTTTATTTTCTTATTTTTATTTTTTTCAAAGATTTTCATTCATTATTTTTAGAGAGAAGTGCAAGGAGGAAGGAAGAAAGGGAGAGAGGCATCAATGTCTGGTTGCCTTTCACCTGCCTCCAGCTATGTACCTGGCTGGAGACCTGGCTTGCAACCTGGTTATGTGCCCTGACTGGGGAATGGAACCAGCGACCTTTGGGTTAGCAGGCCGGCACCCATTCACTGAGCCACCAGCCAGGGCCATTTATTCTTTTACTCATTAATTCTGGCTTTTTATCTCTTATTAGTACCTCCTCTGTGATAGCCACTAAATGAAATGCTGAGGCTGTGAAGATGCCCTGTCTCAAGGAGTTTTCAATACTGAGAGAAAGACAGGTGGGACTATAGCAGTGCGTGGGTGTTAGGCCATTTATTCGCCCGGCCTGGCTGCAATGAAGAGTCAGCAGGCCTTCCATTCATTGATTGACTGATTTTCCTGTCCCCGGAAATATGTTGGTTTGAGTTCATAAGTCAATCAATGCCAGAGGGCTTTTATCTCATGACTTTTTCTTTTCTAAATTTTATTGTTGTTGTATTGCATCCATCCCCATTTTGCTCCCCTCTGTCTCCCTACCCACCCACCCATTCTCCCTTATCTCATGACTTTTTAAACCTCTCTTTAAATGATTAGATGATTTAAAAAAATCTTTATAACACACAATTCTGTGACTTTAGATGAGTATCTGATCTTTGTTATTAGACTCACATATTTGTTTAACAACTTTGCCTTATTCTCAGTGAGATTTTTCTTAAACTGAAAAATACCTTTCACTATTTTCCCATTATTCCTTTATCTCTCTATTTATCCATTTTCTATCTACAAAGTTTATGTAACTTTTTGTGGGAGTCAAGAATCCTGTGTTTAATTTTAGCCATGATGAGAAATTTTGCATTTTGCATTCACCTCACATGGAATCTTCTAAACTGCTAAGATATATTTATTTTAGTTTTGTATATTGCAGTTGGTAATAAACATACAAGGTCTGTCCTGAAAGTATTGGCCAGGCAAACTGTTTTAATTATATTGGCATTGGCTTGATACTTTCATGACAGACCTAGTAATTTCCTTAAGAAAATTAATAGCAACATGTAAAACACGTGAACTAATAACTGATAGTGTTTTAGTTGTATGTAGACATGAACCCATTGGAAAGCCCAGAAGTGAGACTGGTTTCAAATGAAGCTTAATTCAGAGTCTAAATGACTAAATGATGTTATCTATCTTTTCTTCTATGTATTAACTTGGGAGTGGAGTGTGAAACTTGGTGTATATCTTATATTAATCAAGGCCTACTTCTGGAGCTGAGAGAATTATTTCCTATAAAAAGTAAAGATTGAGAGTGGGAGACAGGTGGTTCTCTTTCATAAGAAAAAGTGTGGTTGTTATATATGGGCAGGTAAAAATAACATCTTATAATTTTGCACTAATTTGGCAGCTTTTTCTACTTGTTCCTTTATTTTGTAAGTTAGTTGAATCACAGGCTAAATGCACAGAGCAATACATTTAATTCTAAATATAAATGAGTACAACTACTAAAATAGTAATCTTTTCTGTTTTGTTTGCATAAACATTCAATCTATATACATGTAAATTCTTGAGTATAAATCATGATTTCTAACATTCATTGTCTTTGATATTGGTCCAGCCTTTAGATTACTTCACAGGATGGACTGGTACTTAAGAGAATAAAAATACTCATTTAGGAAAAGACACCAAATATCAAATATAAACTTTCCACTGCTTTAAATTCTAGAAATAAACAGGAACTTTTCAAAGCATTCTTTAGGGAGAGGGACAATAGAGCATCATAATTAATATAGGAAAATCTCTTGCAATTCAATTACCCTCCTGCATTTGCCTACGTCAATTGCTACTATACTTATCGGAGAAAACACCAAAAGGAAAGACCTAACTTTTTTCCTTTATCTTGTCTCATTACACAAGTTAAAGAACTTCTGTCTAGGGTAAAACTTTTGTTAGGTAGTTTTGTTATGTTCCTAGAAAAGACAGACCTTATGACTTTCTTTTGCAATCAGTACTAGAATTGCATTCCAAGGTCCTTTGAGAGCAATGATTTCTGTTTTTTGGAATGTTCCAATCTCCAGGGAACTTTTTGAGTATTAAAGGCATTTAGAGAGTTTTCTAATCCTGGAAACAAAACTACATCAGACAGTATATAATCATAAAATTCCAGTGCCCCCCAAAAGTATTTTTACCTCTATCAAACTGTTTTTTGTATTTCGCTTACTCAAGTCTTCATTAGTTACCTAGAGGAACTGGTTTTCTATTAGGTACTTGAGATATAGATGTCTTTGTTTTTATGCAGAACATATGCTATGAAAAGACACCATAATGAATAAATAATTTTGGAGAAACAAGTATTATGCAGAAAGCATAACAGGGTAATGTTACAGGGAGTAACTGGGTAGGAAATGCTAATTTATAATAAGTATTCATGAATTGCTTTTCTTAGAAGGTGACATCTAAGTCAGGAATTGAATAATGAAAAGTAGCTAACCATGTAAAATCTCAGAATTAAATATACCAGGGTATATTTCACAGTAAATAAATGGCATGCCCAGAAATGAGGCAATACAGAGATGCAGTCTAGATGTCTACTCAGGCATTAACACTTTAACAAGAAACTTACTTTAGAAAAAAAATGTTTTATTTCTAATATTCTAGGCTCTTAAAATATTAACACATTAATATAATAAAATGACTTAAATAAACACCCGTAGGGAAGAGCTGATAATGTTTATGGTCAAAAGCAGAGGATTTGTTCCTTAGCTTTAGTTGTGATAAGCTTATTGTTCCAAATCCTGGTCTAGGTCTCCAGTAATATTAGGCTGAAATGTTTCAATCTGTGTCTACCACTTATTAGAAAGCAATTTTTTTCTCAATTTCCTGTACTAATTTGACAGCTTCCTCTACTTCAGATATTCGAAAACAGTTTTACCTGTTTTTAATAACTTTCAGAGATCTTGAGACACATAATTCAGACTGGTTTTAAAGGAACACAGTTATCCTTTACTTACTTTGACTGTCAGCATTATTTTCATGAAGGCCTGCCTCTGCATAAAATCAAAGAGGTGACTTGTCTGATAAGTTTAAGATAGAACAAGGATGTCTGCAGTTCTAATGGCAAAGTCTAGATAATTCTCATCCACTCAAAATAAATTTTTGGAACATTAAGAATTATGATGGCATTTGCCTTTTGGTTTTATGTTTGGGCAATCAGTGACTTGATTAGCTTTTCTCATATTCTAAAAACCTCTAAAAACCCAAAATACCAAAATGGAAAAGTCAGAGAAGTAGCATACTTCAAAGAGGAATTAGATTCAGTCAGATACTAATATGGTAAATAAATTTCCTTTTATAAAAAACATTTTCTTTTGAAAAATTGTGGTATAGAAAGTGCCAAGAAAAGGTTTTATATTAAATTATAAAGCTAATAATAAATGTAAATTAGAAGATGATATAATTGTCTCTATATGACAATGTTTATTTAAGTTCTCAAAATATTTTGATTAGCCCCATTTTATAGAAGAAACAGAGATTTATAGACTATACAAAATCCTTGTGGTGGGCTGACTAATCTACGGGCAGCCCCATACATATCCAGGCCCCAATCTATGTAGGAGCTGGAGAATATAAAGGAACAGATTATCCTTTGGAGCCAGAGGTGCTCAGTCCTGCTGAGACCTTGATCTTGGCTCAGGGACACTAACTTCAGACTTCAGATCATAAGAGGCTGACTGTTGTTCTATGTCATCATATTGTAGCCATTTGTTAAAATAGCCATAGGAAACTGATCCAGACATGTTAAACATGTTAATTTCAGATTAGAACCAATTGACATCTGTCCCACCATTTTCTCTCTAATACACCACTTTGTTGTGTTGCTTCCTAGATGAGCCTTTATAGTGGCAAATTCATAGCAACCGACTGGGTCAATTCTTCATTTGAATCTATAATTTCATGAGAATGTCTTAATTTGAAGACCTGGTAAATACATCCACTTTAAACTATTGGCTCCTTTACCAAAATTTAAATTACTTATACAGAATGTGTTTTGAAAGATGGAATCCAAGCCCTGCCAAGTGATTAACACAAGTTATCTCTTCAGATAGGCTTTCTTTAGGAAAAATCTAGAAAATATACAGCGTTTAATTTGTTAGGTAGGCATCATTTTCAACCTATTTAATCTCTCTTGAATAAATAGTGGTCTAACATTTTATATATGAAATAAATTTGACAGCATAATAACATCACCAATATTCACTGTTCTATTGTATTTTGAACAGATGAGGAGTTG
The DNA here is from genome assembly GCA_004026585.1 of Noctilio leporinus. Lineage (NCBI taxonomy): Eukaryota > Metazoa > Chordata > Mammalia > Chiroptera > Noctilionidae > Noctilio > Noctilio leporinus. The sequence goes on from PVIW01001122.1 coordinate 164,531, forward strand.
TGAAGAATGACATCTGTTTACTGCTGTGAAACATACCAGAAAGATACAGAGGGAGTTCAAAGGCAAAGCTGAAGGAATGAAGGACACATTATGAATAACTTGAAGTAGGGGATTTATCAAGTCACTGATTGCTATTTTGGAACTGAGTTCCAAAATAAGTAACCTTAATGATGTTGCTTCTGAGAGAGGTAGTAACAAAACAACACAGAACATCACATGTCCCTAAAGGTCTACTTATTGGTCAGATTCCAGCAAATCAGGAGTAAAAATCAGGACTCTGATCTAAAGAAGAGTGATAAGCTTGGGTATTTACCTGAGGTGGATGGATAGGGGTGTGAATGTGGATAAAGGATGTGAAGGATATGGATGGGGGATTTGAAACTGTGAGCTCATTAAGAACATTAAAAACATGGCGTGCCAAGGACTTCTCAAAGCAAAATTATGAACTGAATAATCAGAACTGTAAGAGCATCATGTTCAAATGAATAGCAACAATAAGGTTGAGAACAAGAATATAAGGTGATTAAATTTTTTCTGTTTTAGGTCAATTTTGCTTTGGTCTCAGTTAGGTCAAACTGAGCCTGAGGTGATAGGAGCACCATTCTAATGTGAAGCAATGGTCAGGAACAGGGCTGCCTCAAAAGTACTATGCTGTGTCATTGCAACAAAAAATGATAATAGGCCCTGGCTGGTGGCATGGTGGATAAGGCACCAGCCTGGGAATCAAAGGTTTCTGGTTCAATTCCCCAGCCAGGGCACATAACCAGGTTGCAAGCCAGGTATCCAGCCAGGTCCATAGCTGGAGGCAAGTGAAAGGCAACCACACATTGATGTCCCTTTCACTCTCTGCCTCTCTCCCTTCTCCTCTCTATGAAAATAATAAATAAAATCTTTAAAAAAAGAAATGATAATATAATTAAAAGTTTATTGAATACATGTATAATTTTGTTTTATAAGTGAAACTATAAGCTCCCGATATAACTCTCACTGTCTTAATACTTCTGAACTTGTAAAAGGAGGACGTGATGTGTTTTACAATTGTCAGAAAGCCTGTGTGGAGAAAGGCACTGAACAAAGGGAAGCGGCATGAGGTCAAGTTGAAGTGATAGTCCAGGGCCAAACTGTTGAGGGCTCTGCCATCCATGGAAAGAGTATTCAAACAAATGGAAGTTGCCAGAGAATTTTAGGTAACAGAGGTACATTACATAACCATGTTCTTAAAGATCAGTTTGCTTATCCTCCAGAAAATGAATTTGATGGCTCAGGAGTAAAAAGAGAACTCTTTTACAGGGCCATTGTGGTATTCTAAGTGGAAAATGACGATGACTGAGGTGATGTGAATGCAGTTAAAGAAATAAAAATTTGATTCTAGGTTGAGGCAACTGAATTTACCACTGATAATTTACATAGATGTGCTTATATGAATGTGATTGGTACTGAGAGGGAAAATGGTCCTTTCCTGCCTCTGGATAGATGTGGTGTGTTGGAGAAGAACAACTATAGCTGGCCAAAAGTTAGAAAATGTCAGAGTACAAAATAGAGGGGACTCAAGCAGAGCACCACCGTTTGATGAAACAAAGTGCCTTGCTGCGGATTTGGCAATGCGACCACTTTGAGGACCTGGAACATCTCAAAACAAAAAAAAAAAACACATTTGTTAAAAAAAAATACATTGGTAGCCCAGGCTGGTGGCACAGTGGAAAAGGCATTGTCCTGAGAACGCAAAAGTCGCTGGTTTGATTCCCAGCCAGGGCACATAGCCAGGTTGCAAGCCAGGTCTCCAGCCAGGTCTGTAGCTGGAGGCAGGTGAAAGGCAACCATATATTGATGTCTCTCTCTCTTTCTGCCTCCCTCCCTGCCCTTCTCTCTGAAAATAGTAAATGAAATCTTTAAAAAATATACACTGGTGAATTTATCAGTACAGTTTTGTGCTCAACAAGTACAGTTTTGTTTTTTTTTTAAGGTTTTATTTATTATTATTTTTAGAGAGAGGGGAAGGGAAAGAGGCAGAGAGGGAGAGAGACATTAATGTATGGTTGCGTTTCACCTGCCTCCAGCTATGGACCTGGCTTGCAACCTGGTTATGTGCCCTGGCTTTGAGTTCATAGGCCAGGGCTGATCCACTGTGCCACCAGCCAGGGCCAAGTACAGTTTTTAACCTGTACCCTAAATATCACCTTTAATGGCTAATGAAGGAATGCCAGATAAAATACAGAATGCACACTTAGATTTTAATCTCATACAAATAATGATGCTCCTTGCAATATGTGGGACATATTCAGGTAACAATGTGATATTAAATGGAGCAACCTAACTTTCATTTGCTAAACCTGGCAATCTTAGACCAATAAGCCTCTGTATTTTTTATCTAGTGTCTTAACAGGAAACTTGATGGCATCCAAATGCTCTGAACTCAGGGTCGTGCCACCACTGGAATTAAAAAACAGACATTGCTCTTGAGTAGAGAGGACATTTGAATAGAAAGTGCCTAAGTGAGAAAATGCAAATACATTTTTGCTTTTATTTTAACATACAAAACCTTTTCATAAACACAAAATAGATCACTGCACATACAGTGTCATTACCGAGTGCCAAGAATCCATTTGTTTTATTCCTTTGATGTTTGAAATTATGGCTCAAAAAGCACCCATAATTTAGTATAATGTTCACATTTGCAGATGATAGCTGGGGACTCTGGCTATACTAAACAATGTATATTGTAGAACCTGTTGTAACATGAATGGGGCATGACACTGACTGTATTTACTACTAGATGTTCGATGAAATTTACAACTTCAAATACTTTAACTTATTACATTTATTTGGTAAGATTTAATTAACTCTATGGAAAAGTAGAACATATAATTTTAATCAAGTATGTTTGTTTAATTGCTATATTTTGTTCTCAAGTTTGCCAACCATGACACTTAGCTACTAACTGTTCTAGATGCATAGAAGAAAAGTGAATTCACTACATCAAATAGATGCTTTAAGGCATGGAGCTTAATTCTCTCCTGTGACTGTAGCTGAAAGCAGAAAGGAATATAGGGTTTCATTATTGAACAGAATAGTGCATTAGCCCTTTCAATCATAAATTGATTGAACAGTTAGTAAAATACATAGTTGATATACATGGTTTTAAATACCATGTATATATCTGATTGCATAGAATCTTTAAAAAATATAAACATATATAGCTATGCTATAGTATATTATATTACTTAATATATTATATACAAAAAATGTATTACCAAATTATGAATTTAGATTGGGCTATTTTAGTTGTTATAGAAATGCTATCACTCCTTTACAATGCATATTTTGCCTAATTATTTAGTTCGTCCTGCATTCATGCCTTTGCAACTTCTTATGACAATAAGAGTCTATTCTCCTGACCCTTAACACAGGGCTAGCCTTGTGATTTGATTTGGTTAATACAATATAGCAGAAGGAATGACTAATTAATCAATACAAATTAAAGCTCATTTTTTGTGCGTGTCCTGTAACTGGAACCCAGTTGTAAGAATTAAGTAGTGGATTTAATTTTTTTACAAAAGTTCCAGAATTCAGAGGTCTTTATCTTCATGTAATAATCATTTTTATAGTGAGTGGTTATTTATCCTATTTTTTCATCACCTTCTATACTTTGTATAAAGCCTCAAACAAAACACACTTAAAGTTAAAAATCTTTATGGGTTTTGTCTTAAAAAATTTTTTTATTGAATTTCTTTTCTATCTAAATTTTTCACTAGAGCTTTTCTAAAATTTCTCAAGTCAACAACTGAACTACATGTGCTAAAACCTGATAACCTTGGGAAACTGAAACTCTAGATCTGTTAAAATGATATCTTAAAAAGATTTGGCTAGAGCCAATTACCAAGTAAGGAGATTATTTTTCTCAGTGATGTCATTTAAAAAATTTTTTTAGGAACTCCCAGGCTGCAACCTGATAATTTTTGAGTTTTAAAATAAGAGTTTATTCTTTGTGCTTTGGAAAGGTCTACTGTACCACCAAAACATCCAGAAACAGTAAAAATTGTGTTTATTTGAAAAGTAGTTCAAAGTTTATTGTCATGATTAACACCTATCTTCACTTTAGGGAATAATCTTATCTGCACAACATAAAAACACTGCCTTCTAATATTTAGCGCTCTCTCCATTTAAACATTAAAAATCAGTATTTTTTGGGGGGAATAGGTGGGTGGGGAGGGGGACAGAGGGGAGCAAAAAGGGGATGGATGTAATCCAACAACAATAAAAATTTTTAAAAAATCAGTATTTTAAGATAGCAAACACCTATTTAGTAATGAAAATGTTTATTTCACAAATAAATATTCAATCTAATTTTTGCAGTCATTTTGGATGTCTCTTTGTGTGCAAACAATTACATCACATGTTGATGGAATTCAAAGCTCATAATTTGGATAGGAATCTATACTCTGCCCTTCAGAAAGGCACAGCGGCAAGATGATTAGAGAACATGCCAATGTTGGCAATTGGAAAAAATGTTTTTGCTTTCAAAAATATTTATGGATGTCTGAGAACCAGGAATTCAGGGAACCCAGAAGACTAACTTCATTCCTTATACATGGTCAGCTCTTAAACTTATAACTGCTTCAAAATTAAATAAGAATAAGACAACTGGAAAAAAATACCTAATACAATGTCTACAAAGTTTTCACTTTGTTTCATAGGATCAAAAGTCAGACAGAGGGATTTTCCTGGAATTAAAAGAACCATCTATTCCAACCTGTGGTCTTAGATGACCTAGCTATTCAATAGAGAACTTGTACATACAGAAAGGAGGCACACCTTTTGCCATGGTTTTTCAAGCTCCTACACCAATAATCTTTGTTAGGCTTTTTATAGAAAAAGCTGTGCTTTAACAGGGTTAATTTCTAATCAGAGCCTTTCCATTTTCTTCAATCTTCAACAACAGTAGGTAAATACATAAACTGACTCTGTGGCTTTTCTTGAAAAACTGATTTATTACTTTGTGGTCAAGATCCACCTAAAGTATCTGACAAGTACTAACACATATAAAACCATAAGACTTTTTAAAAATAATTGGGTTAAGCATCTCAGATTGTTTTGCTAAAAATACACACATATAAAAAATATATGTTTATATATAAATATGTGTAAACATACATACATATATGTATGTAGCAATATAAGCATGTATACATATATTCCTTAATCATTATGTTGAATTGCTATTGATAAAATTTTCAGTTTTGTAATATATTTTAACCCAGATGAAGTCCTGCCTTATTTTTTGGTTGTTTATAGTTCCTAGTAACTCACAAAGTGTTACCCTCTTTTGCTTAAAATGGGACAAGGTTCTCAACTGTGTTTCCCCTTTATTCCATTACAGAACATACTTCTATTAGTAACATTATTTGGTAACGACAGTTATTCATTTAGGGGTTGAAAATGATTGTTCTACAGAAAGGAATATCAGAAATCCTTTGGATTTTGACTCAAAATTGAAGGGTATATGCCTTTTTCATTTCTATTGCCTTATAACCACTAATATATCAATGGATTATTTAAACTAAAAAAATTAGATTTTATTAGGAGAATAAAAATGCTATAGAAAGTACTAATTTAATACAAAGAAAGGCAAAATAGGAAAAATAGAGAAAAAACATGAAGCACATAGAAAACAAAAAACAGAGGGATATGTAAATGCAAATATATTATGTCTTATTAAATGTAAGTATATTAAAATCCAGTAAAAATGCTTGGATATTCAGATGTCATTAAAAAAAACAATATCCTATTACATATTATGTATGGGAACACAATTTAGATTCAAAGGTACACATAGATTGAAAAGAAAGGATAGGAAAAATATATCATTTAAAAATCAGCCCTGGCTGGTGTGGCTCAGTGGATTGGCACTGGCCTGTGAACCAAAAGGTCACTGGTTTGATTCCCAGTCAGGTCACATAATCAGGTTGCAAGCCAGGTCTCCATCCAGATCCTCAGCTGGAGGCAGGTGAAAGGCAACCACACATTGATATTTCTCTCCCTTTCTTCCTCCCTCCCTGCCCTTCTCTCAAAAAATAATTAACAAAATCTTTAAAAAAATAAAAATAAAACAAAACTAAGCTGGAGTGACTACATTAACCAGACAAAATAGACTTTAATGCAAAAAATGCTACTAGAGACAATTTTATATATATATATATATTTATATATATATATATATAATTATATATATATATTTTAAAGATTTTATTTATTATTATTTCCAGAGAGAGGGGAAGGGAGAGAGGGAGAAAGGGAGAGAAACATCAGTGTATGGTTGACTTTCATCTGCTTCCAGCCACGGACCTGGCTGGAGACCTGGCTGGAAACCTGGCTTGCAACCTGATTATGTGCCCTGGCTGGGGAATTGAACTAGCGACCTTTGGGTTCGCAGGCCGGCGCCTTAACCACTGTGCTACTAGCCAGGGGTTAGAGATATTTTTAATAACAATATTGTCAATCTACCAGGCAAATCTAACAATTAAAAAATATATATGCATAGTAACACAACCTCAAATACATAAAAACTAATAACTTTGAGGGAGAAATAGACAATTGAACATAATAGTTGGGATTTCAATATTCTACTTCCAGTAGGGTACATATTTAACAGAAAGGCAGATAATAACAAGAAAATAGAAAAGTTGAACAGTAGTACAAAGTAACTAGACCTAAAAAGCATCTATAGAATGCCATCCAATAGGAGAATGTATATTCTTCTTAAATACAAGTGGTACATTCTCCAGGAGAGACCATATACTGTGACATGAAAACAAGCCTTGACAAATTTAAAATACTGTGAATTAAGCAGGAATTTAAAATGATTTAAATCATGTAAGCTGTGTTTTCCAACCAGAACAGAATTAAAATGTGAAACCAATGGCAGAAGGAAATTTGAGATATTCACTAATATGTATAAATGAAACAACACATTCCTAAATAACCAGTGGGACAAGGGAAAATAACTAACTTAAAACTTTCATTGAGATTAATAAAAGATTAAAAATCAACACTTCAAAATTAATAGGAAACAACTAAAGCAGTGCTCAGAGAAATTTTGCACTATAAATATCTATATTAAACAGAAGGCTCCAAATGAATAACTTAAATATTTTGTATTCTTCAAGAAGCTAGAGACAAAAGCTCAAACTAAACTCCAATTATGCACAAGAAAGAAAATAATAAAGGCTAGAATAGAAGTGAATAAAATTAAAAACAGAAAAGCAATAGCAAAAATAAAACAAAATCAGTAGGAGGTTCTTTGGAAAAATAAACTTGGCAAACTTTTAGCCAAACACTGTCCACCCCATAAAAGGTGACTACAATTTCTAAATCAGGATTTAAAGAGGGCTCATTACTATTGCTCTTTTAGAAAATGTTATAAGGGAATACCATGAATAATTGTATACCAACATATTAAATGATTTGGATGAAATGTAATAATCTCTAGAAAGATGCAACTTCTTAAAACCAATTTAATAAGAAATGGAACACTGAATAGGGCTAGAATAAAAGCAGCAAATTAAGTAAAGACTTCCCACAAAGAAAATGACAGGCTGATTTGTGGATTCTGCCACTCAATAAAGAAATAGTAAAAATTCTTCACAGCCCCCCCTCTCCCTGCAAGAAAGGAAGGAAGGAAGAAGAAAAGGAAGGAAGGAAGGAAGGAAGGAAGGAAGGAAGAAAAGAAAAGAGAAAAGAAAACAAAACAAAAAAATGGAGGAAATGCAAATCAGCTTGGTCTAGAGGTCAGTATTACCTTGATACTCAAACCAAAGACATCACAAAGGAAACTACAGACCACCGTGACTTATGACTACAAATGTGAAATCCTCAACAAAATAATAGCAACATATAATAAGGATTCTACACAATGATCAATTGTTTAAATTAAAATAAAAAACATCAATTAATGTAATTTAACATTAATATAATAAAGGAGAAAAAACATGGTCACTTTATAGTTGCTTTTGCTCTTTTGTTAAAGATCAGTTCACTTTATTTTCTAGCTCTAGTTTATTCCTTTAACCTATTTGTCTATTCTTTCATTAATATCATACTTTTTTGATTACTCTGGCTTTATAAAAAGTTTTGAAGCTGGGTGTTCTTTGAGGTTGTTCTTGTTCTTTAATTCTATATTTGCTATCCCTGGTCTTTTGCATTTCCATGTGAAGTTTAGACTCATTTTGTAAATATACACATACCAATTTGCTGGGGTTTTGTTATGGATTGAATTCAATCACTAGATCATGTTAAAAAGAGTTGACATCTTAATATTGAGTGTTTTTGTCCATGAACATGTAATGCTTCTTTATGTGTTAGGTCTTTAAGTTCTCTTATCTGAAGGGTGTAGTTTTCCACATAGTTACTGTACATATTTTATTGATTTATACATAAGTGTTTTATTTTTGTTTTGGTGAAAATACATTAAAATAAAAAAAAAAACTTTTATTTTGAATAATCATTTCAAACAAAAAATTGCATACATGGTACAAAGAATTCTTATATATCCTCACCCAAGTTGTAAGATCTTATAGAACCACAGTACAATGATCAAAATTGGGAAATTAACATTAATACTATTATATTACTCAATGTTTGGTTCTAACACACTTTTAATGTCAAATTCTACTGTTTATTGCTGGTATGTATATAATAAAGTGACTGAATGATGTTAATTTTATATTCTGAAACCTTAATTTTTTCTGTGTGTGCCAGGAGGAATTGTGTATTCCAGTGTAAGCAATATGGGGGAGAGGTGAGAGATACAGGGAGGGAGGGGTGGGAGGAGAGGAGGAGAGGGAGGACGAATATGATTGACTCTTAAGATTTTCCACCCAGAAAATCTTGTTACCTATAAACACAAACATTTTCATTTCTTCTTTCTCTATCTATATAACTTTCATTTATTTTTCTTATCTTTTTGCATTAGAACTCCTAGTACATTGTTGAACAGGAGTAATGAAATGAGACATCCTTGCTTTGTTCCAGTACTTGCCTTGTAATGTTGGGTTTCCTGGAAGATATTACAGAAAATTGGTATAATTTCATAAATGGTTAAATTCATTGCTAAATCCACCTGAGCCTGGTACTTTTACTTTCTTTTCTGGTAGGAAATTAATCATTGGATCCATTTTGTTAATAGATGTGTTCTGTTAAGATTATTTGTTTCTTATGTGAGTTTTGGATGTGTCTTTCCCTAGAAAAATATGAAGCCACTAGTTCTTATAGCTACAATATTACACAAAGCTCAGTTTCTAGCCAGATGAATATAAATGCTCACATTGTAGGCCTAATTACTCAGCTCACATTAACCAATACAACATGTCTGACTTTTAACAACAACAACAGAAAAACTAAGAACAATGCAAGGGAAGAAAAAAAATGAAGTCTGAAATTTAAAAATAAATAAACAACCATAGAATCATACTAAGTTATGATAGATGTAATTATCAGACAAGTTTAAAGCAACTATAATGAAGTCCAAAACTTCAATGGGAAAAATGGAATAAATAAATAATATAAGCAGAGAAATGGAACTTCTGAGAAAGAACAAAAAATGAAATACAAAAAATAATAAGCAATGTAACAGAAATGGATAATGCCATTAATAAGTTTATCCGTAGAAACTATCAAGAGAATAAGCAGTAAACTTGAAGATAGGTCAATAAAAACTTCCAAAACTGAAATTAAAAAAGAACAAATGGGGGGAAAATCCAGAGTAAAGAAAAATTATTAAGCCAGAAACTTCAATCTCCCTAAAGCTAGAAACACTATGCTAACACTAATCAGAAGAAAAATGGAGTGGCTCTTATAATTTCTGATGAAGATGACTTCAGAGCAAAGGGAATTATTAGGACTTTGCAGGCACTATCTAATGATGTATACATATCTCAAAAATTATGGAAACTTTTCTTTTTTTTAGCACAATCCCATTATTATATTAGACATTTAGCAAAAATTCCTTGACCTTTAATATTATTCCATGTCCATAGTTAGTCAATTGTCTCAAAATGTCTGTTTAAAATCAGGTTGTTCAAATTAGCACTAAATTACATCCACTGATTCCACTGTTGTATTTCTGGGGTCTCTGTTAATCTAGAATAATCTCTTCTTTTTAAATCCTGCTTTTTCTTGTTTCATGTTCTTACTACATTGCAAAAAGCAAGGAAGTTGTCCAATGGTATGAACTGCATTCTTGATTTGTCTGTCCTCTTCCTTTTGATGCCTTTTAAATTGCTGTAGGTAATTGCTGTAGTTTAAAACTGGAAGTGTTAGTTAGATGCTTACTTTGATTCAGGTTCAGCTTTGGCAATGGTTCTAAGAGGTATGAGATATCAGGCCCTCTCACTTTTGATAATAAGATTGATCATGGTTTCTTGAGGCAACAGCTTAATTTCGCCTTTGTAAAATTCCCATCAATCTTTCATCTAATTGTTTACTCCTTTGCCTGAAATGTATCATTATAAATTGAAAAGGTAATGTTCTAATTCTGGTGTTTCTACTTCATTTATTAGCTAAATTATTCTCTTTAAAAAATCTTTCATCATTAGCTAGAACTATTGGGTTATACTAAAATGCAGTTAATATGAAATCAGAAGATATTATATTGTCTTTTAATTGCCAATTTTAGGGTAAGGAAATGGTACACTACAGTAGATACATAGGTGGAGAACAATAAAGTTTGTTTATTTGTTTTTATTATTATTGTTCGAATATTTTTCTCTTCAATTTTTGTTAACTCATTGTTTTAAAATATATATATTTCATGTATATTTATCAGTAGTGTAACTGTATCAACCAAGGCTTAGCCACTTGGATCCTTGGATCTACATGACTCAACAATTAGTGTTGAAGGAAACAAAATTTTTTAACAGGTTCCAACCTTGAGGGGCTGAAAACAGTCCTGCTCAGAGCTCTTCTCTCCTGCATGACCCAGAACTTCCCTTGCTCCTCAAAAGGCTACAAGCCAAAATCATGCCCCAGAAGTTCCCCATTGCCTTATACGTCCATCAGCCAGTCAGGAAAACAGATTTCCATCCTCTTTGAAATGTACTTGTGGGTTTCAGAGTTGCTATCCTCCCCCAGCAACAATCTCCTTTATGACCTGGGGCGCGCGTCCTCAGCCTCCATGTAGCAGTTCAGGAACCATGTGCCGTGTTTGTTGTCCACAGGAAAGGGTGTCTTAGCTAATGGATTTCAGTTTTGCCAGTGTCAATGACTAAGCTAAATCACAAGTGGCTACAGGCAGTTTTAGTAGATTGTGAGGATTCCAGAACCAGTGGCAAAATTATACTGTAACTTGTTAGCATTAAAATTTGGGTTAATAGGTGTCATTTTGTTCTGAATCAAGATCTTTTTGAGTGCCAGCTATTTCTATGTATTCAAATTTTAGGCTTCTGGTAATTATTTTTATGAATAGTTTTTATTGGAAATGTACTTGGCTTTTAAAAATATACTTGGCTTCTTTATAGCCTAACAGAAAAAAAAAAAAAAAAAAAAAAAAAACCCTGCTGATCAAGCCAATATGAGTATTCACAATCCCTTTGACATTTATATTTTTAAGTTTAAAATGAATAACTTGGCATTCCAGTATCTTAGTCTGAAGTGTATTTTAGTTAGCATTAGTCATTTTCTCAGCCATGGTCAGTCTCAGGCCTTTACAATAGCACTTCTTCAAACAAAGGACTAGATAATAGCAAGGGCTAATAATAGCCAGACTTCAAAGAAAGAAAGGGCTAATTAATAGCCAAGTTTTAAAGAAAAAAAAAAAAAAAGAAAGAAAGAAAGAAAAACCCTTCTTCCTTTAGGTTAGAGCTTCCTAAACCTTCCAAGAAAGTACAAACACAGACAGAGCAGATGGAAGAATTATGAGAAAGGACCAGCTTCAAATAAAATATTTTCCTAAAATATCTTGTTTTATAACAAAAAGATACAAGTTTTACTTAGTAATATGTGTATTTGGTATGCCTTTTTCATAATAATGATGGCTCACGTTTATTGAACGTTTAGTATGTGCCAAACGCAATATATACTTATGTTCTCATAAAATCCTGGCTAGGGAACTGAGGCACTAAGAAGTTCAGTAATGGACACTTCCAAGTGACAGAGTCATGATTTGAACCCAGGTCCATGCTGACGGTATGTACTCAAACATTTCCTTTGTACCTATATATCACTGTCATTAAAAAAAATGATGTATGAATATATAATTTTTACGGAATTACCATAGCCTTAAAATGATTCTTCTGCTCCATCCAAAGAGGTTTGGAACAGTTTATCCTGTGTGCTCTCAAATAAGTATTTTTAACAAAGAAGCCTGAGGATTATAATGCAGGGGTTCAAGAATTCACCTTAAGAAACCACACGATTATAGGTTTGTTTCTATTTATTTCTGTATCAACTCAGCTTTAGTATGGCTTTTCTTTTTAGAGTCAAGCTGCTACACCCAGAGGGTGGCTGAAGTAAGTACTAAGAAAGGAAGAGTCCAAAGGACAATGAGGCAAAGCTCCAGGGTCCTACTTGCTCCTCCAGCAAAACCAGGGCTATGTGGCTGGTTGCAGATTTATTTTAAAACTTTGGCTGTCTTGGCAAGCACAAATGCCTTCTGCTTACTATGTGTTCGGAAGGTGAATTTAGTATTTAAAGGAGAGTTGGAACATTGAGAATATATGAAACAGTGAATTAAATAAATGTTTCTCCAATTTCTTTCTAAGTAGTTCTGATCATTTAAAAATGGTTTAAAAAGGTATCTTTCTTTTTATATCTCTGTGTAGTGATTTGCCATCTAAATTGACCCTGGAAAACCCCTAGTCTGTAAATGTTTTAATCAGACATCTTTCACCATAACCTACTTATATTAAAATGATTTAACATTTCAGTAGATATGAAGGAAACCAGTCAGAAAATTGTGTATATTTTGGCAGTATTAACAGTAAAACAATGTCAACCTCTGTTTGAAAAATGTAAAAATATCTTTATAAATCTAGTTTAAATCCTAATAGTAATTCTGTTGACCACTGAGCTGCAGCAGCTTTCATAAAAGTATATTCCTCTGAGAGCCCAGAATAGGAATTGAGTTATTACAATGAAATGTGCTTTAAAAAAAATGCTCACCTGCAACATTCACAGAGCACATAGATTTAGAAGAGTGACAGGGAAAAAATCTAACTTACGTATTAGGGTGACCAACCAAAAAGGGTGGTCAGATTTTCATGCAAGTTTGCTTCTTTTCTTCCTGAGTGAATCAAAAGGTCTCAGAGGACCATTTTATACCCCACGGTGTAAAATAATATTTGGACTAAGACTTTGAGGTCGGAGACTCCAAGTATGGAGAACCTATGGTTCATTTAAATTCCTCCGGAGAAGCCCTGAGTTCCATTAATGAATGAAGAGCCACCATGAATGGTATGTAACAGTGTGAACTATCACTGACTGGCTCCAGTTTAAGAACTGGTCTTCTGCAATCACATAGGGTGACAGCAAGAAGCACAAGCGATGGAGTTTAGTAAGACAAGTTGTCTAGAGGTAAAGCTAGGTTTCTCTCTTTTTAGTAGATTATTTGGAAACAGGAAAATGACTGAATACAAAGTTAATAGAGGAAGTGGGTCTTGTTAAACTAACAATAATAGTGCACTTAGAATTTAAGTACATAGAGCAGACATTTGCAATTACAGCGCTAGAAAGCTGGCTATGAAGACATGAGTAGAGAAATTAAACTTTGACCTTCACCAGAATAGTTTTGTTAATTCTGTCCCAGAATGCAACAGGGATGACACTTAATTAAAAGAATTACCTGTAAGATTAAGGATTATCTTGACACAATACTGGCTCTGTCCTTTCTGACAGCTTCACATTAAAAAATTTATGAAACTTCTTTGTGTCCCAATTCTCTTACTGTAAAATAAAGATAATAAGATTATTTACCTTCTAAGTTTTTATGAGATTACATGAATTATTGCATAAAAAGAGTTTTGAATAATTCTTGGCACAAAGAATATGCCATTCGTGTCATGTACTATTTGATTTATTAGTTCATTACCGTTTGATTTATGAGTATCCCTTTAGGACATGGATATCGACATATCTGAAAAGATTATTTTATCATATAAGCAAATAATGTCTTGAGTAAAGCTGACAGATTTAACAAATAAAAATATTGAACATCCAGTTAAAGTCAAATTTCAGATAAATAATGAATTGCCTTAATATAAGTATGTTTCAAGTATTTCATGCATACCTATGCAATATTCTAACAGGTTTGCAATATCTCAGCAAGTATTGATTCTGTTCTCCTATAGTTTCTGTTAAGGTCCTGGATTATTTTCATTGACCTGGCTTGGGAGGTGATCTTGTAAGTGAGCCAAATACTATGATTAGGGGTGAAAAGTGCTTTTTTTTCTTTCCTCTCACATCCCATAAAAAAGTCACAGTATGGTTTGTCTAATCTAGAACTCATAGAATGAGCCGTAAAATAATTTCCCTAACTAGGTCAAAAACAACCACATCCCAGCAGTTTTAGTAGCAGTTGGAGGGATAGAATAGAATCCAGGGGCTGCTAGCAGAGAGATGATACAATACAAAATCAGCAAAAACAAAAGAGAAGAAAGCAGAGCAAGATAAGAGATGATAGAAAGGAAGATAAGGTTGGGTTCTCAAAAATGGTTTGAACCCTGGCACCAACTGAACTGATTTTTATATACTTGTTTGTATATTTCTATTTAGCTAACATTATTTTGTCTTCCATTCTTCACACTTATTTACAGCTGCAAGATTGCTAGCTAATAAAGTAAGTATAGGCAATCTACGAGGCCTGGGAAGCCACAAATAGTCCAAACTTTAGAATCTTACAATTCATCTTAATAGGAGTCCTAGCACATGATTAGTGTTAAAAAAATAATGGTCATTCTTAATAGCATGATTATTACTTAGTACACTTCTAAAGAATGAGATGTAACTCATTTGGTACAAGAGATCAAGTTGCAAACATCAAGATTTTCTGTAAAAGGGTATTTAAACTAACACATGTTATTTCAGTTTTTCTTACAGTCAATACACTTTTATTTTCTCCAAGAATCATCATAAACATTCTACAACAGCACATAGCCCTTAGACACATTTTGACAAGTTGAATTAGACAAGTGGAGATTTTAGTTCTCTAGAAATACAACTACTTTAAAGAATAAATGGATAAAAATTGCTGGGGCAACAGGTTTTGGTTTTGTCACATTTTCAATGTTTTCAAAATTGTTTGAGGCATCAAATGTCCTCGAACACAGATTTTCCTCCCTGTCATTTGCTCGATGCCACTAGAGTATTGGAGTACAGTTGCAGCCTCATTGAGTTACACGTTCTTATTTCTCTAAAGCTTTTTTAATAATGCAAGGAGCGGCTTTTTGATAGTTGATGTCATTCTGTGCAACACCACAATTGCTGAGACCTTATACATTAAGAAAAGAATGGGATTTTGTATAGATCTTCATGATTTCATAAATTAATTTCTACAGTTCTGAAGCCAGATGACCTCAGGTTTGCTACTTGATATTTGAATGATTTTAGACAAGTTACTTTACCTTCCTAGAAGATAAATTTTCTTATCTGAAAACTGCACATTGTAATAGTACCTGTTTCTTATGGTTGTTGTAACAATTAAATAAATTAACATGTATAGACTATTTAGAACAGTCTGTGGCGCATAGAAAATGTATTCTATTATGATTATAATTATTGCCCATTGATCTTAATCTGCATTATTCTGAAGAGGTTAGAGCATTTTATTATTTATTATGAAGCCCCACTCCCCTAATTGGGTGAAATCAGGTTCAGAGAAAATGAAGTGACCAGCCACAATCAATCATATAGCTTCTTAGTGGCAAATCTGAGTGATAGCCTTAGGGTTTAGAATTTGTTAATAGTCTGGAGAAACAGGATTTCTTTTGTGTGTGATAGAAAGTTTTTTTTTAGCATTCTCAGATTTCATGGTTAGTGTAACTAAGAATGTAGTATATATAATATGAAGTTCATAGTTTTAAACTAGGAAACCATCTGCATAAATCATTTTTGTTTTAGTGAAAGTATAATTAGTCACACCACATCTTTTTAATTGTGGGCCTTTTCTCGGTGCTCCCAAATTAGTGAGATTTTCTAAAAATCTTTTTAGTTTATCTAAATTTGAATTTTAAAATGTAAGCTATTTTTTTGTTTCTTATTATTTTTTTGGATTTCTTTTCTGTTTTGGTTTTGTGTTGTGGTGGTTGTTGTGTCTACTTTTAATTGCTCATACTGACCTAGATAAAATTCTCTGTGTGTAGGCAGACTGGCAGGCAGTAATTAGTTACCTGACTGTATTATGCACTACTTATACCAAAATGTAATTTATTCTACTTTTCAGATAAGGGTTTTGCTTTGGTCTATTGTGAGTTAGCAATTACCACATAATTTCCAAACTTCAACAGTTGATACATGCAATTTACAAGCATGAGATATGCAAGCACAAATTCCATGCCTATGTTTAATTAGACTCCTTATAGGTTGGTTACAAATTCTAAGGTAGCATTTATGCAGTGGAAAGTAGATATAATACAGACATTGCACAAGGACACTCAATTTTTAATTGAATTTATTGGGTGACGCTGGTTAATAAAACCCCATGGGCTTCAAGTATACTGCTCTACAACACATGTGCAAATTGCATCATGCACTCCTCACCCAAAGTGAAGTCTCTCTCTCCCCTCTCCAACCTCTCGCACCCTACTTTCCTTCTGGCAATCACGGTGTTGTGTCATCTGTGTCTTTTATTTATTTTTTGACTCCTTTTTTATCCCAGGCCCCTGACATCCCTCCACTCTGAAAGCTGTCAGTTTCTTCTATGTTATCCTAATTCTTCCAGTACCCCCATTCCCTCCTTCAATGTCCCCCTTAGTTCATGTTTATGTGACGTAAGTTTTTTGGCTTCTCCATTTCCTTTATTCCTAACATCCCTCTGTCTATTCTGTAACCACCTATGTGTACTTCTTTTTCCTTCCTTCCACATCCAGACAATTCACTGTTTAATTACTGCCTTCTGTCGGCCTTTCAAATCATATTAATACAAAGTTTTCTTTTCATGATTTCAAAATGCTTAATGTTAATTGATTTGTTTAAAGAATTACTTGTTAAAGCAATATCAATTGCAATATTACTAAACACATGCACAAATACATTTACACACATATTTTTATAAATATTTAAAGTGCTACTGGATTTTGAAGAGTTCAAACAAAAAATTTAAAATACGCCAATAGCTCATACAATTATTAGATGTTAAATGATAGCTATTTTAGATTTATTGTAGTAAATGAAGATTTTTTTCTTCTTTAATACTTATTTTACTCTGGAATGCTATTTTTGTGAAATATATCACAGAAGTGGTGTATTGCAGAACTCGCTTTTGTGAAAGCTGTCCTAGAGACGGTGCCAAACCCACAGTAAAAAATGAATTTGGTTTTTGAGTCACATCCCATCCCCTCCAATAATACAACTCAACTTCATTTAAGTTACTGAAACTACAACTTACTCTTGTTGGAATTTTCCATCTTAAATAGTATATTTATTTTATTTTATTTTTATTTTTTTGGCCACACACAGGTCTTACTTCTTTCAATATCTTGTTTTTCCTCTACATGTGTTTTACAAGTTGAAGCCTTCAGAAATAATGGCACCTGCACTGCTCAGCTGGTCCCCACAGAGTGGAAATTATGATGTCTACTGATTTGAGATAAAAAATAAAAAAACCCTAGAATTTAAATAATTTTGTAGAATAGTATTCTAAGTACTTGTTCAGCTTGTGGTTGACTTCCTATGTAGTGTTAAACTAACCACTGAACTATTTAAGAGTCTGTTGAGGTAGCGATTGGGTACATTCACATTTCAATACTGAAGTTTAGTATAGCATTAATACCTTTTCCCAAGCACCCCCAGTTTAGGGGCCCTCATAACTGGAAATGTATATTTCCACTATCTATTTGAAAGGAATCACATTTAAGTTACATGATAATATGAGTATATTGCCTATGTACATGAATCATATAGTTTAGTAGTTTGTAACTTCCATCCCAAATTGGTCTTCATTCTCAGCATCTTTTCTAACCTAAAAATTGACTAATTTCTCAACACGTCAACTACCAGTTGGTTGCTATTTAAAAATATAAATTGCTAACAAAATCTATATATTACACATCCACAAATAAGCACATATTTTGTAACAGTGAATAAGAAAGCTAGCATTTATTTTACATAATATACATCCATATTTTATCTTTTTCCTTAATTGCATTCAAGTTTTCTAAGAGTTATTGCAGGTAACATGGTTTTCCCATTTTATGAAATAATTCCAATGAAGAAAACTTAACCTGTAGTAATGCAGATACAAGAAAAATAAAATAATTAAATCTATTTATAACAAGATTATTTTAAAGCATCCATAAGTTAAAGTTGGTTCTTAACCATTCAGCTACCCTATGTCTTTTGATTGGTGCATTTAATCCATTTACCTTTAAGGTTATTATTGAGAGGTACTTATTCACTATCTATTTTTCCCTATGTACCTGCGTTCCTCTCTGTCTCTCTCTGTTTCTTTATCTTATTAAAGCAGACCCGTTAGCATCTTTTGCAATGCTGGTTTGGTGGAGATGTAGACTTATAGCCTTCTTTTGTCTGGGAAGCTCCTTATTTCACCTTCCATTTTGAATGAGAGCCATATTTTTCATTGCTTGGAATATTTTTTGCCATTCCTTTCTGGCTTGTAGTGTTTCTGTTGAGAAACTAGCCGATTACCCTATTGGAGCTCCTTTGTATATCATTAGCTGTTTCTCTCTTGCTGCTTTTAGGATTCTTTGTCTTTGAAAATTGCCTTTTAGATTATGATGTGTCTTGAAGGGGACCTGTTTGGGTTCATCTTCGTTGGGACCCTCTGTGCTTCTTGCACTTGTCTGACTTTATCTCTCCTCACATTAATAAAATTTTCTGTCATTATTTTTTCAAACAGGTTTTCTATCCCTTGCTTCTCTTCTTCTTCTGGTATTGCTTTGATAAAGATGTTATTATGTTTCATGTTATCCTGCAGCTCTCCTAAAACCTCTTCATTCTTTTTCAGTCGTTTCATTTTGTTACGTTGTCTGGAAATTTTTTTCTACCTTGTCCTATAGCTCTCTGATCTAATTCTCTACTTGATCCAGCCTGCTTTGATTCCAAGGACCCTTTTAAAAAGGGGTTAATAGTAAAACTAAACAAGGAGTAGTCACATAGATCACCAGAAAGAACAATGAATTCCTAAGTGAAGAGATAACATCAGGCAGTTATTGCAGTCTATATTCATTAACCTCCTTCCTGGGGGCATTCCCATTTTCTGGGTAATCAGTCAAGCCTGAAGCTACAGAGAGTTAAACACAGAGTCTGACATTCCTTCCCAACATTCCTTTGTTGCTAGAGCCATATTGCGTCTAATGTGAGTTTCCCTACATCTGAGCATTTGCCAACAGGAGCATTTGGTCTCTGCATCATCAACCAGTCCATGGCGCAAGTGCTATATTAGAATCATTTTCACTTTTAATAATAAGGCAATATAATTTCCTTTTCCCTCTTAAACAAAGTCTTGGTTTTCATACTCATTGTCTTTAATCATCACTGGCTTTGCCTGGAGTTATTTGATTTTAATATTCCATTTTGAATAAAAACACCAATTGGGAGAATCTTATTTTGCTCTGGGGCTAAAAATAATTTGATTTTAATTCATTTCTTTTCCTTTAAACAAAAGAAATGTTTTTAAATGCACTGAATTCTCACAAACATTGCATATGAGAAAGTTAACATGACATAGAGAAAGAGAACCCTTATTTTTCTTTCAGAGTTCTAAGAAAATAGAAGCCTGGGCTATGGTTCTAAGAAGGGACATGTAAAGTGAAAAGTTTTATTTACTAAATAGATAAATGTCAAGCTGTAAGTTTTTCAAGTTCTGATTTTGTCTTTGATTGGGCCAAGAATATGATTTCATGGCTATTAGGTAGCCTGAAAACAAGCACTTTCTTTACAATGATGAATGTTGTCTCCTTTGGCACAATAGTTCAGCATGGCATCAATAAATCATATCTGCCCTGGAAATCCAAGTTATTCTTGCACAAATGATATCACATTTACTGTTCCCATTTTTTTTGCTGACCGTGTCATGCCCTATATTCACTGGATTCTTTGAACTTTTTCAATCTCTTACTATATTTTTTTCTTATACAAATCTGTTTCTCTTAAAGGCTTATGTTTTGGCATAGCCTAATTTGGTAAAGATATATCAAAGCTAAAATGAAACTTGTGTCAATAAAATATTATGAAACTGATCTCTCTACTGCTAAGTCACTCTCTAGGCATACAGCAAATAAGCACAGACACAGGTTAAGTTTCCTAGAATTGAAGACATTACTAAGCTCAATCAAAAGACATTCGATTTTTTTTAAAGCAATTGTAGTCTTGGAAAGCAAATAATACTAAAACTGAAGCATTTCCTTAGTTAAAAAAATGCTAAAGGCAGAAGGATCTACTTATTTTCTTACAAAACAGGTATATCACAAAGATCACCTATGTGTTCTAATTCTAACATTTGAGTGATGAACCTTTTCACAATAATGAATCTAATTTAACTCCTCATAAGTAAGTCACCAGTAGCTGTTTAGGAGATATATTCTATTTTCATTCTTACAACACATTTTACATTATGCACATGCAATTTTATATGTTTATTTAACACTCAAAAGACATTTTTCTTTTCTTTTAGATACTTTGTCTGAAAGCAAATACTATCCCTAAGTAGAAGATAGCTGCTCAAATTTTGTATGTTTCAAATTTTAATGCAAGTTATTTTGTAAATCACTCTATTTTCTGTCCTAGAGAGAAATGGGAAATGTGGGGTTTTCCAAATTTTCTGCAATACTTTTAGCTGTGCTGGGCTTAGTTTTGCTAAGTTATCATAGGTGTAAAATATATTTTACACTAAGAAATGAATAATCCTCTATTAATGCAGATTAAGAATCTGTCACTTTTAAAAATTACTGAAGGATAGCAAATATATAGATGAGATCAGGCACATTCAGGGTGGTATGGCCGTAGACTATATAGAAAAAAATATATAAATAATCAGCAAAACAATCAATTTTTACAAAGTTAACACTTGCATTTACCAGCCTCCAAATCTAGAGATGGAGCATTGCCAGAATCCTGGAACAAGTCACTTTGTCCTCTCCAAAGTAACGGTGATTGTGACTTCCAGCTATGTCTTGTTTTCAAGTTTAAATATAGTCCCTCTGTTTTGTTCCCTCCACATCATTTTTGTGAAATTTACCCATTCTATTGCAGGTAGCACTATTCCTTCATTATTACACTCACTATAACATAGTATTCTATTCTATAAATCTACTTACTTATATATGGTATTATATATACCAAAATAGATTCATCCATTCGATCATTAATGAATATTTATTTCTGGTGTCTCTACATTAATAATGCAGCAATAAAAATTTCATATCTTGATTATGTCAAAAAATGTACACATTGCATTGGGTGGATGACAGAGAATGAAATTGCTGACCATTTGTTCAGCTCTAGTAAATCTGCCAAACAGTTTAACAATTTTCTATAATGGACACACCAATATACATTTCTAGTAGCACTGTATGAAAAACTATGTTGTTCTATATTCTTGTGAACACTTGATATTGTTGTTTATTTTAAAAATGAGGCATTTTTGTTGTGAATAGTGATATCCTATTGAAGCTTTTATTAGTATATACCTGATGACTAATGAAGTTGAATGGCTAGTCACATAATATTTGCTGGTTTTATAAATGAACTAATTATAACATCTTGTTCAATTCTTTTACACATTTATTATGCTTATTGTTTATTGATTTGAAGTTTATGTTATGATATAGCTACTAGTCTTTATCAAATATAACATTGATTGCCTATTATTTCTCCCACTCCATGTCTTGACTTGTCATTTCCAGAATGAAGTCTTTTGATATACACCAAACTGAGTCTATACCTCATTTATCAACTTTACTTTAAGACTAAGCATTCATTTATTTGGGTAAATTAACAAATATTTGTATACAAAACCCTGGTATAATCTTCTATTATTTTTTAATCAATTTATAAATCTCTAGGGAATCTAGAGTTTTCCTCATTTAATACTTGCATGTTTCTTGTAATTTCATGCCTATGTATTTTTCTTTGTGCTTTAACAAATCAATAGTCTCTTCTATTGTGTATCTTATATTCATTTAGTTATATGAAGGCTATAAATTTTGTGAGTGTTAATTTTATGATCTGCTATTTTACTGTTTTCTTTATGTTTACACTACCTTTTTTTTATTGATGCTTTTTGATTTTCTAACGTTATTTGGACTGAGTTTATATTAAAGAAATATCCAAAAACCCACATTACATTTAGCATTGTTAACATAGTTTTTTTTTTCAATCACCTTTTTTCATCAATGGAGATGTTCATATGAATAGTCTTCTTGATTTTAACTACATGTAGAATTGTGTTAATGAAAATTTTTAAAAAGATTTTATTTATTATTTTTAGAAAGAGGGGAAGGGAGAGGCAGAGAGGGAGAGAGACATCAATGTATGGTTGCCTTTCACCTGCCTCCAGCTACAGACCTGGCTAGAGACCTGGCTTGCAACCTGGTTATGTACCCTGGTGGGAATCGAACCAGTGACCTTTGCGTTTGCAGGCCCGTGCCAATCCACTGGGCCTCTAGCCAGGGCACTGTTAATAAATTTTTAAATATAAAATCACCCTTGCCTTTCTGGAGATAATTAACTTGGTCATAATATACTGAAAAATTTTTTTAAGTTGGGGCAAAAACAGGTTTACAGTTGTGAGTACACAAAACAAAGTTTATTCTTGTATTATTTATTATATTATTTTCCATAAAACAATTATAAATCTATATTGTACCACCTTGTATAATTGTGATAGACTTTTTCAGCAGTGTTGTTTTGAGAAATAAATAAGATAATGCATCTAAAGGGCTTACCACAAAGCTTAGAACACAGTAATCTAATGAATAAGTCTATTCTTATTGTTTGTCAACATGTGGATTTGTTTCTCAGAACAGGAATGTTTTATTTGATCTTAAAGCTTGACTTTTAAAATGATTTCCTACTTAACTAACTTGACAAATAAAAAATTCCAAAACACTAAGTTTTTACTTTCCCTGATACTCTACCTAGACTCTTCACATTAGGTGTATAAAATGATAATGCTTCATATTCTCACCCCTAATTGATTACTTAACTATTTCTTAAGAGATTAATAAATGAGAGAGAGAGAGAAAAATTTCATATTTTGAGAACATGATATAATGATGGTCATGCCTATTTTCTTCTCTTTAATTATAATGACCAACAGTAGTGAAATAAATGATGTAAAGATTTTATAGGAAACTTTCACATGTAAGACTTATAAAAGATTACCATGTCATATATCAGTAATCATTAACAGGAAAAGATATTTTCAGTGTAAACTAAAATAATTGTGAAATATTTGTTTTCCATCATTATGTTTATGGTAGAATGCTATTTTCATCTGTACCTCACTGCTAAATTTGGGGAAGAAAGGTTTATTCTAGTTGACTGAACCTGAACTTTGCCAAAAGGAAACCATGTACACCAAGATTGATTAATACCATGTAGCAAATATATTCATCCTGAATATATTTTATCAATCCACAAATAGAAAGGAACTCTATAACATATTATCATATATGAAAAGAATTCTAGGCTGTCAATGACAGTAAGGTGTGTCCATGCAGAAAAGAAAAGGTAACACAAATATTTTGTGTCACAGGATGCTGAATTTAATTAACAGTGTTGGAAGATAATACTCTACATATTTTTATGTTTGTGAAAAAGCAGGATGTGTCTGTAAAAATTACAGGCGACTTAGACTCAAGTATAATTGAATGACAAACATACTTTGGAACTCAATGAGTCACTCCAGAAAGATTACACATTTTTACATTCCAGATGATAATAAATTTGATAATTTTGATGCAATGGACCAATTCCTTGAAAGATACAATTTACTAAACTTATGAAAGTAAGTAATCATCTAAATAGACATATATTATCAAGAAAGTGAATTAATGATTAATAATTTTCCAAAACAGGAAGCACCAGTACTCACTAATGTATCCTACAAATATTTAAAGGAGAAATTATATAAAGTCTCCATAATGTCTTATAAAAAATAGAAGCAAGGAAATAATTTCTAACTCATCCTATAAAGCCAACATTACTCTAATATCAAACCAGAAAAAGACATTGCAGGAAAGAAGAACTACAGACACTATCTCTCATGAACAAACATGCAAAAACAAAATATTAGCAACTCAAGGCCAATGATGTATAGAAAGAATTATATACCATGATCAACTGGGATTAAGGCTAGGTATGCAAAGATGGCTTACCATTTGAAATCGATGAACATAGTCCATTATATCAACAGATCAAGAAAGAAATAACACTTAGTCCTATCCATAGGTGTAGAAAAATCGGTGAAAACTCTCAGCAAGCTAAGAAGAGGGCTGCTTCCTCGACTTGAAAAAGAATATCAAAAAACTATAGTTAACATCATACTTAGATGTTTTACCATTAAAATTGGGAACAAGTCAACATCATAGTGGAAATCTTTGCTAGTTCACTATCAATAAAAAGAAATAAAAAGTATACAGATTGAAAAGGAAAATATAAATCCACCATTGTTCAGAGATGACATGATTGCAGGAAATTTTTTTTAAAATATTTTAAAAGATTTTATTACTTTTAGAGAGAAGGGAAGGGAGAGAGGCAGAGAGGGAGAGAGACATCATTGGATGGTTGCCTTTCACCTGCCTCCAGCTACAGACCTGGCTGGAGACCTGGTTTGCAACTTGGTTATGTGCCCTGGATGGGAATCACACCAGCAACCTTTGGGTTTGCAGACTGGCACCTTATCCACTGTGCCACCGGCCAGGGCTCGATTGCAGAAAATTTTAAATCACCTACAAGATAACTCCATGAACAAATAAGCCATTACCGTAAGTTTGTGGGATACAAAATTTATATACAAAAGTCAAATGCCTTCTTATATACCAGCAATGAACAATTGGAATTTGAGATTATAAACACAAAGTATAATAATAATATATAAAAAATAAACCCTAGGGCTCTCTCTCTTCTTTCTCTACTCCTTTTTAGAGGAAAGGAAAGGTCATTCTCATTCTCTCTCTCTCTCTCTCTCTCTCTCTCTCTCTCTTTTCCTCCCTCCCTCCCATCTCTCAGAGGGGAGGATGGACAGATGTTTCAGAAGCTTCTAAAAAGCTTGAAATTTCATAATTTTAAGTTTCCACTCATGCAGTACAAATCTCTAAAGCTGGTGGGAGACCTGGCCCACATTACATTGTCTTGTGGGAAATTGAAACACAGGGAACTAAAACTAAATGCCCTGTCAGTAAATGAAAGGTTTCCCTAATCCATTTTCAAAAATTTTACCACCCAAATAAGGTCACATAATGAGTCTTTGAAGTTTGGGCTTAAGTATTTTGGTAAAGAGGTTAAAATAAATTTGTAGAAACATGGCCCCATCGAAGAAGAGATGACAGCCCTGCATGCCAGTGGGAATTAGCTGCAGACATGTTGACTAATGAATGACATTCCTGCTCAGTCTACAAGGAAATAATTAAACCAGATGAAAATAATACAGTATCCTATATTTATCTGGTCTAATACTCTCCTATTGTAGATAAGTACATTATCTATTAGAGCTCAAAGAGCTAAACTATCTATTTAATTTAGTTAAGACATTCAAGCCTAATGAATGCCCCTGACTTGCAGACACTGACTCCCAAGCTTTTGCTTCATTTGAAATAATCCTCTGCAGAATTCATCCCGGACTTGAACCCCAAACTTCTCACCCCAGGTTTGGATTGTTTTCTTCCCTTTCCAACTATTTCTCCTTCAGGTTCTAGATTAAAATTTATTATAAACAATTTCTTATATTACATGTCCTCAATTTGAATCAAAAGGCTCTCATTTTCCATCATTTAAAAAGGCAACTTTAATAAAATGACTCCTTGTGTTGATAAAGAGGGCTGCAAAGGGGAGTGACCATGGCAAACACCCATGTTGACATGACAAAGGACCCTCAGACCACTTCTCTCTTGGTTACCCACTAAATTTTTTTTTAATTAAAGTATAGTAGGCATAATATTATTTTAGTTTATTTTCAATGTACAACATAGTGATTCAATATTTATATACCTTATAATGTGATTTCTTTGATAAGTCCAGTAATCATTTGTTGCTATGTGAGGTTATTAACATAGCATCCACATTAAATTTGAAGCCTTGCTTGGGTCATAATATGTTAGTTACTAAATAAATAAATAAAATAAACCTCAATTTAAAAAAAAATGAGGCTTAGAAATATTCAATGATTTGCATGTAATTAGTAAATGTTTGAACTATGATTCAAATATAGGCCAATGGCCTCTCTTGGCTTTGCACTTAGCTGTTAATCTGTAATACTAATAACTTTAAGAAACAGGGTGTTTGGACATTTTATAGATTTTTTTTTCCTAAAGGGAAAAAGGACCTCAATTATTCAACCTATATTTAACAGCTGAGTCTGAATATATTGTATGGTCTTAGCAATTTAAGTTTTTTTGTGAAATCTGTTCAGATTATTGGTTTAGAGAGAAAGGAGTTGCTCTAAATGAAAAGAAGAATACTTTTATAATATTAGATATTGGCAGGGGATCAAGCTGTTCTTTTCTTTCATTTAAAATACAGTATTTTAGATTCTAGGGATTTCCAGTAATGGCTAATGGAAAGCTTCCTTTCATGCAAATTCTTTGTTTCAAATTTAATTTAATTTGTGTTGTGCTAAAGTCTGACTATTTGAAGTTACCCAGGGTCAGTCCTTGATACTGACTGCGCTTTACCTATTAATCTTCAATTAAATAAGCTTCCATTAGGATGTGTTCTCCTCTTGATTCAGTTGCTATCTAAGCACTGCTTTGTCATTTGCATTAAAAAATCAATCTTAAAGCTCTCATGAGTATATTCTTTTATTGGTAAAAGGGTCAGTTGCTCAATGAGTAAGGTTAAGTAGATACATGTTAATGGTTTATTATTTGTTATCACATCTTATACCAGAACATAAAATTCAAATTATCCTTCACAAATATTGATATTGTTTTTGTACTGTTTCTCTTTTATCTGTAGAATTTTCCAAAGAGTTTCTTAAAAATCACATACATTTCAAAAACTCTCACTAAGATTACATAGGCCTAAACATTCATGTCTCTGATGCATACTGATTACTTCTTATAAGAACTGAAGTTCTAAGTTGGAATGAATCTTTTTCTTACTTTCTCATCTATTGCCAATTAATTTAGAATACTTGTTCTTTTTTATAAACAAAGTGCCCCAATAAAGAAAATCTCAGTCCCTAAGAATTAATCCTAAGTACTTTACAATCCTTTTACAACAATTGCTAGATTTGCCTGGTATATATATCTTGCACAATTATCAACAAGAAGTATATTATTGATAGGTACTGAAGGATGCAGAGAATGGAGCTTTGTGACAAAGTTGTAAAAGCTTATGAATACATGAGATGGTACACAAAACATCTTACTTCAGGTATGTGAACTGTGAGTGTAATGTAAGGTCTAAATGATTCTACTTATACATGGTGAGGATTTGGCCTGATTTTCAAAGTCTGTCTTGATACCATTTTCTACTCCAGCCCTCGGCCACTCATCTCCAATGACTCCTATCTGACTCTGTCCTAAACTCTGGTGATTTCACTATGTACCTGCCTATTTCTCCAGATGCTGGGCATAAGACAATCCAAATAAATTATTCAGTTTTTTCTTTGAGACTGAAGTGAAAGTCAATCATCCAAAAGCATTGCCCAGTGGGTCCTGGCTTTAGATCTTCCTATCTGTCTATTTCTGTCCCATCATATGGGATATAGAAACTGTAATTAATTGATTTCAGTGCCATGTACAAACAAAGCCCTGACTGCTTTTTGCAAAATTAGTCTGTCTTGACCAGTCTAGTCAGTCCCTGTAGCACCGTAATTCTTGCCGGTCCAGTGTTTTTTGCAGATAAGACCCAATGGCTAAGTATTTGAGAATAAACTTAATTCATTTTTAAAATATTTTATTTATTTAACTTTAGAGAGAGGTAAAGGGAGGGAGAAAGTGAGGGATAGAAACATTGATGTGAAAGAAAAACCACTGATTGGTTATCTCTCATATGTACCTAGATCCGGAACCAAGCCCTCTACCCAGGCATATATCCTGGCCAGGAATTGAATCAGTGACCTTTTGCTTTGCAAGATGATGCCCAACCAGCTGAGCCACACTGGTCAGTGTTAAATTTTAATGAACAAAATTACTGAACCATTAATTTAACTGATGCTATATCTCCTTATTTAACATAATAATTCATTCTATTAACTCAGAAACTTTTAACTAGGCCATTTGTTATTTGCACTTAACTAAAGTGACTTATTTTCTCAATATTGGTCATTAGTTATCATATTCTTCAATATATTTTGGGTGGTATTCTTATAATTTTCTAATTATAAATTTCTAAAGGTAGACTTTCTATGTATCTGTGGTTAGATGATATTCATATTGTTAAAGCTTTTGGTACTTACTAAACAATTGCCCTCAAGGAAGGCTATAGATTATTTATGGGACCCATGAGGGCAGAGTGAAGGTTAGCTCTTTTTAAAATGAATCTTCTAGCACTGTTTAATTTTAGTTTAGTAGGTATATACAATTACTTTTATATGAATTAAGTAAAAAAGTGTTTCAGGAATAAAAATCGATTCTGCAATAATTTACTTGACCAATTTCAGTTTTAAAACTATTTCATTACAAGTTTATAATTATGTTTATATGAATAAACATAAGAAAAATGTAAATATTGAAAATGTCTATATCCTATATCATAAGCAAATGTATGTGTTCATATACACAATTCCTACTTACTTTTTTGTCAATAAATGTAGAAGAAACTCAAAAGTTTTGTGGAATAAATGAATAAATTTTCTTATTTATTAACAACTTTGTGGATGTTTACCTTAGTGAATCCCAATACTTCTGAACTCTTGTTGGTTAGAAAAAAAGTGTTAATCAAAATTTCATGAGTACACATCATGACCTGAGAAAAGTTGTACCTGGTGCCATGGTAGTCCTTTCCTATATGGCCCTAGGAAACTAAACTCTTGAGTTTCAGATATGAATTTTTAAAAATAAGGTTCACATCACCACTCTCCTCTTTTCCACAAACTCTCTTTCATTTTTGTTTACCTTTTCATCAGCCTTTGCATAGTAGACAAAAATCAGCAATTTCTTCATTATAATGAGGCAGAGATGATGGCTGCATCTATATGAATTATGGTAGAAAGTCCTGTCTGCTTCAAAATGTTTGCCTTCAACAAATCCTATCCAAGTTTATGTTTTTAAGGTAAGAATAGCATTAAAGTGAGCATCCATTTCAGGAAGGCACAATGACCACTTTGGTAATTTCTCATTACTCCAAATGCAAATAATCGTTTCCTAGATTATATTAGACAGAACTCAGTCTATTGATCTGGAATATATAAAAGTGGAACAATCAGCTTTTTTTTAAATGATTGCCTATAAAGGAAGTTGAAGAAGGTGTCTAGTCAATCAAGACTTGTGTCAGTGGGGCAGAGGTGGGATGGGGTAGTGCGAAAGTCTTCAGATATATCCATCTTAAAAAATTATTTGACAAGAAGAGAGGAAAGAGACAAAAACATGAGTAACACTTAACTTAAAATTTCTCTAGGGCCTGCACAGAGAACGGAAGTGGAAAATTATAAATATGTAAAGAACAGCGATAACTGGAATTCCCTAGAAACATGTGGTGAAGAAAAGTAGTCCAAGGGTTGATTATGGAAGAGAAGCAGTGGTTTGAATTTTTAAAAATTCAGGATCCTTTGTTTATTAGTACAGAGTTTCTATGAAAGGGGGATAAATAAAAGTAAATAAAACACCAATTTATAAGACCCTCCCACATCTGGATAGCTTAAGATACACTTTGCTTTGCTAAAATAAACTCTGTGGGAAGTCAGATTGCAATGGCATTAGAAGCTGAAATGGGGATGTTTAGAGTTTCTTATCATTTAACCAGGAAATGATACTAAATGAAAATGCTAATAATAAATCTGCTAGTGGGAAAAAACCACTTGATGTCATTTTGCTTATCGAAAGAACATGTCCTCAACAAAATAAACATTTTCTACCAAAAAAATTAACATTTATCCACAGAACAAGCTGTTTGAGCTTTCCACCAAAGTTACATGTGATGTATTCCTCCTCTATTTGCACGCTTCTGTGCTTAATGTTGAACATTCTTCCACTTTTGCAAAAAGCATTATTTTTGCCTATTTAGTCAGTAGAATATGATTTTAGAGTCAGAAACAAGAACATTTTAATGTTGTTCTCCATATAATCCTTCTTTCTTCTTTATGTCCTTCATATAATCATGTTTACTAATACTGCATTGTGTATTTTTACAAAGCAAACCTTGATATTGTCTATGTGCAAGCAATCTGATAAATTAGATTTGTTGGAGATCTTTTTTATAGACCAATTTAGCAAACTTCCACCACATGTGTACATGATACAAAAAAAAAAAAAAGGAAAAAAAAGTGCTCTTTTTGCTTTCCTGGGTTTGGAAATACTGCTCACTTATATATCTAAAGGCATATTTTATCATTTGTAATAAATAAATATTATACAACGTGATGGGTGATATAGAGAAAATTGGCTACCATAAAGCAAGTCAATAAACATTTACTGTTAGAACCATGTTAAAAATATGACGTGAGTCATTCTAGCCCATAAAAGCTGTACCCATATTTGCAGCCCTGAGAGATCTTTGAAAAGTTGCTGTTATTTCTTTTTATACTTTCCTATACACCAAGGGAGAATGGGAGTCATATGAAATTATTTGGAATTGTTGGCAAACATATTCAGAAGAGAATGCAATTCTTCTTTACAAAGTTTGTAATATATATACATGGATATTTTTTTTCTAAAAATAGTTCATTTTTTGAGTGATAGAAAAATACAATCTACAGTTTTTTGATGACTTTAACTATTGAAATCCCAAACAAAAATAATGAATTGCTTCATGAAGAAGCCACACTGTAATATCATCCAAGAAATTAAGAAACAAAGATTATCCTTATATACAGCAGTTGTTGGTAGAAAATCATAACATTTTAGAGACAGTAAAACAGAGATTATTAAATTCAGTTTTCTACTCCTGACACCAAGCTGCATTACTACCTATTAAGTAAAGATCATGTGATACTCCAAGAAGAGGAAGGGCAAAACCACAAAGATACATCTCTCGTCCATGATAACCTCTCCACTCCCATAAACCCTGATGGCTACATGCCGATATAACAAGTGTTGTTGTGTTATAAGAAACTAAGAAGCTACTATCTTAAATATTCATGTTTTTTTTTTTGCTGAAAATAACTTTTACTCATATAATTATGTGCCATGTATTTCTGTGTTACAAAGTTTTTGTTCAACCTTTATCAAATTTAGCCTAAATATATCTTTCAATCATTTTTGGTCATTGATAGTTTCTTATGGAATTGACTAATATTTATGGCACATAGGAGTGATCAATATTATTTTATTATCATTTGTACTAAGAGTAAAATGCTGAGGCATATTGCTAAAAATCTTAAGATTTCCTCTTTGTTTTCTATTTGATTGCAATTGCAATGTTTTCACCATCTTGATCTCCTTTTCCTTAAGGAAATTATGCCATTTTATTACTATACCTTAAAAGCATTTTATAACATTTACCCAGAAGCACACTTGGGGTTTATTAATTCACATAAAAATCCATTTAGTAGCTACTATGTCCCAAGCACTTTTCTTGCTCTGGGGAGTCATTGGAGAGAAAAACAAGCAGATTTCTCTTGGGACTTACAATTTTGCCTTTTCAATTTGCATATTCATTTTCTCTTTAGCTGGGGGAAAACTGACTTCTCTTATTTGTTTAATGATAACTGGTCCTTCATTCCATTTCTTTCTCTTTCTGAAAATCCTAATACTACGATATTAAAGTTTCTTTCTTTCTTTTTTTTTTTTCATGCTTTTTATGCAATTTTCTTTTTGCTCAATACTTTATTATTTCTCCTTGATTTTCTGGGAGAAGAGGTTTTGTATCACTCTTTAGGGACTTGCATTCACGTGCCTGAAAAAAACATTTTTCAACCGCAGAATGTGTGTTGGTGTGATACAAAGTGTTTATTTTCCACAAGATGGACAAGAGGATTGAGCCTGAGGGCCAGTTTGGGCAATGGAGGCAGGCGGAGGAAGTTCTTTGCTCAAGCACTTCCTAGAGCTCTATTAGACTCAGCAGCCCAGACAATTGGTTATTTCCACTTCCAGAGGGCTGGGCGTAACCACAGACCTGCTTACAACTGGCCCAGTCAGCTTCCCTTCAACAGCGGCACTCGCGCCAGGCTCTCAGCTGCCAGAGAGCCCAGCACCGCCCTCTACTGGGCTGTGCATGCACAGAGGTCCCCTTCGCCCCGCGCCCTGCATGCGTTGGCTTGGGAGACATGACCAGGAATACGTGTGCAGCTGAATGAAGGTAAACGTTCGCCTCATCTCCACAGAAACGTTCCAGTTAAAACCAGAGTCATGTTTTTTGAAAAGGACATCCGATCACATAATTTCCCTGTCTAAAGCATATCAATAAAAACTATACAAGTTGAATTAGGATTCCTTACACCATCAGAGTACTCATTATTTCTAAACCACCTTTTCTGTCATTTCCTTCTCAGACAATTAATTGCACTGGACAGGCCTGTTTCTCGCCTCCATGCCACATTACCTCTCAATTCAGAGCCTTCTACTTTTCTGCTTCTCCTCCACCTAAAATTCCCTTTCTCCTGTTTTCATTTAGTTACTCATACTTCATTATGTTCTTTCCTTCTTTCCTTCAGCTTCTACTTACTGAGTTTCTATTGTGTGATCAGTGCTAGTTATGTATTAGCAATAAAAAATGTAATGGTCTACGTCTTTGCGAACATTTTAGTTTATCAGGCGTGGCAAGCTAAAAAATGAAAATTAAATAAGTATGTGAGATCCAAAGTATCATAAATTAAATAAAGAGAGAGAAGATACATTTGTCTAAGAACACATGGTTAATTGAGTGAAGGAGTTCAGATGTGAACTTATGTCAGGCTTTTTTCAAAAACTCTGTTCTCAATCACAATATTCCTTTACATATAATAACACATTATATTAGTTTAACTACTTTAAATACTGTACTTTATTTTTATTTTTAACTTTTTTATTTTAAAGATTTTATTTCATTATTTTTAGAAGGAGGGGAAGGGAGAGAGGCAGAGAGGGAGAGAGACATCAATGTATGGTTGCTTTTCACCTGCCTCCAGCCACAGACCTGACTAGGGACCTGGTTTGCAACCTTGTTATGTGCCCTGGCTGGGGAATCAAACCTGCAACCTTTGGGTTCACAGACCGGCACCTTATCCACTGTGCTACCAGCCAGGGCTGTACTTTTATTTTTAATGTCCATTACTTAGAATATACCCTGGACTGTGTGCATTGTTACAAGAGAATTTAGCAAATAACAACAGTAGGACAGAAAGAAAGTAGATTGCACTATTGTTCAGAGAGAGAGCAAAAGCCTGCAATGACCAATACAATGTATAGTTTTATCTTCTGACCACATTTCCTCTTTGACCTCATGTCCTGTTACTATGCCTCTTATTCATTCTGTTTAGCCCCACACCTGGCAATTAAACCATCCATAGGTGTTTGGTTTTAGTCTGTTTATTTTGCCCAGAAATTTCTTCTAAAAATAACACCTGTACTTGCCTCCTTAATCTTTGTTCTCAAGAAACGCTCCATGAAGCCTTTCCTAATGATCATATTCAAAATTGAGCTCCAGTGTTCTCTGCAGCAATTTCTTTATTTCTGGCTTTGTTTCCACCTATGGCACTTACTGATATCTAACATCCTATCTTTTATCCAGTCATTTCTGGTCTTTATCTTTCTACCCCTCTGGAATGTCAAATCACGAGAGCTGGGAATTTCTCATTTTTAATGAATGAATAAATAAATGAGTGAATTTCATGCAGCCTTTTTTGCTGAAATCATTGATGAATAAATGAGCCAATTAGCTTAAACTGTCAAAACAGACTTTAGCAAGAAGTAAGAATATAAGTTTCCTAATCTTTAACATCCTTACACCTTAATCTTTTATGATTTTGTGGAGATAATGCATACATTAGGTAAGAAGCAGAAATTATAGAAGTGTTTACTTTCTCTTTCCCTTCCTCCAGGTGGTGAAAGTCTAGGAGACATATATAGTTGATATTGCAGAAAAACATGCCTGCCTCATCATAATGAACCAGAGGAAACCTGGCACAATATAGCATTAGGTATGTCTCTAAAGACTGAGTGATAACCATGGGACCAATGCTGTGCAGGCCAATGACTACCTTTAAAAAATCATAATCAGCTGTGGCTGGTGGCACAGTGGGTAAGGCGCAGGCCAGTGAACCCAAAGGTCACTGGTTCAATTCCCAGACAGCGCACATAATGAGGTTGCAAACCAGGTCTCCAGCCATGTCCATAATTGGAGGCAGGTGAAAAAGGCAACCATACATGATGTTTCTCTCCCTCTCTGTCTCTCTTTCTTTGCCTCTCTCTAAAAATAATGAAATCTTTTAAAAAATAAAATAAATACATTTGATTAAAAAAATCATGATCAGTAACTGATAACCACATTGACAAATTTCATATGCACAGTGTAAAGTATGATTAGGGATGTTTTGGCCTTGCTAATGGTACCTGTGATGAAAATACCTCATATCACCAAGTGACACTGTCAGAATCCTATTCTTGTCAAGAGCTCTGATCACATACATTTCACCAAACACCATGGGGATTCATAATGTTATCATCTTCAATGCAGTTTTCATCTGCTGTGCATCAAGAAGGGTTTGAAACAGCAGAAATAAATCGTCTATGGGCACTGAAGAATAAAAGCAGCAAAGAGAGCTTGTGTATGTGAATGGGTGTGTGTGTGTGTTAAGGGGAACAAGAAAGAGAAAGTAAGAAAATATACTTCTCAATCATTTTCAGTCAATAATGTATTTGATTTTTTTGTGGAGAGATTTTACATTTCTAGATTCTTAAATTCCTTTGACTTTTAAAAGAACTACAACTATAATATGACTTTATTAAAAGAATGAAAAAATATATCCAATTTTCTGTTAAGTCATGAAAGCTAGGTGAGCAGATAAAAACTATGTAATTGGGTAAATTAATTTAACAAAAATGGGAAATCACAGAAGTGAACAGTAAATGATTTTCACTTCCATGCATTTCCAAACTATACATATACCGATTAGGAAGGGAAGCTAGTTGGTGCACAAGTAGCTAGATCTGTCTTATGGGGAAAATCTTACTCCTGCTTTGATACCATAAAGTACTTAGCTCCACAATGCTTTAAAAACTTAATAAGCAAAGAACTATTAAATATCAATTGAAAGAAGCTGATCTAAAATTTGAATGGCCATGAACAAAAAGATAATATGTAATAGTTGCTGTGCTAGCCTGCTGCTTTCTCATAAAAGACACCACATCCCTAGCTGGTGTGGCTCAGTGGATTGGTGCCGGCCTGCGAACCCAAAGGTCGCTGGTTCGATTCCCAGTCAGGGCACATACTCAGGCTTCAAGCCAGGTCTCCAGCCAAGTGCTTAGCTGGAGGCAAGTGAAATGCAACCATACATTGATGTTTCTCTCCCTTTTTTCCTCCCTCCCTGCCCTTCTCTCTGAGAATAATGAATACATTCTTAAAAGGAAAAAAAAAGATACCATATCTCTAACAACCGGCCTGTTAAATGAAGGATTTCAGTGTGATTGGTAGATAATAGAGTAGCATGTCCAGATGGTGAAGTACTTGACACAAAGTAAACAAATCCAAGGCCCAGAGAACAAATTACACCTAAACAGACTAGAGGGAATGAAGCAGGGAGGGTTGTATGCATATCATTTAGACCACAGCAGAAAACAGCACGATAAAACATGATTAAAAATGAATGTGCCCAGCAGAAAAACCACCACGGTGGACCAGATAATAGAAAAGGAAACCAAGTGGTTGTTAAGATCAGCATAAGGCACTTTGTAAATTTCATATAAGACACCAATACCGCCTCCAGTTGAATTTAGGCTAAAAGGGATGCTTGTATTTCATGAAGGAAAATGAATTTTGTGGTTTTATTCTTGAATACTATCATGCTTGACAATATCTGAATCTAGAAAACAGGTTCTCTTGGTGAAATTTTAATCACTTATATGATAATTATTTTCCACTCAACAAAGCAGTTAATTATATAAAGAATATAGACACTCATGAAATACATTTTCAAAGTGGTCTAAGAATATGTGGATTTATCCATAGTATGTGTATTGAGCTCCTTATGCATTGAATACAGTAAAATGATGTCCTTAATCTGCTTTATTAGTCCAAGAATGAATTTTGATAACTTTGTTCAATAACTATATGGAGATGATTATACAGGGGTTGGTAAAAGTAAGTTTATAGTTATTCATAAGGAAAAACACAAAGGTATGATTATTACAATAACTTTATTAACTGCGTTTCACGTATTCACACCTGTAAAGCTACTTTTGTCCACCCCTGTACTTGTGACAGGCTCAAGTGACCTTTCTTGGGTATTTTCTTCTGTTTTACGTTTAAAAGTGAACCTCTATATCTGTGCACTTTTTGTCTATCAATTAATCTCAATAAGCTGTTAAAGAAATAAAAAGAAATTACATCCCTTGGCACCAAAACGAAAAGAAGGGTGACTCTAGTTCTCAGTGTGTACCCAGTGGCAAGTCCAGAACAGCCTATAAACTTCACCTTCTAAATTTACTCGGCTACCACTTTAAAGTGATAAACAAATGCCTACAGACACGTATTCTGGTTGCAGTTACAGGTTTAATTTGTGCATTTAATAAAACATTAATATGTGGTGGATGCTGGGTCAAGAATGATGGAAAAGATAACTAAGTTTGCAGAACTTTCAAGTTGCTGAAGAATGCAGGAAGGTGAAAATGTAATTCCACCATAGGTTTAAGTGCCCTGGATGAAGAAATGAGTATAGAGGATGCAGCTGAACAAAGCAAGATGAGAAATGGGAACCAAGTTAAGTGGGGACAGGAGGGCTTCCAGGAAGTAATGTTTTACTGAAGGTGACATAAAGCAGGGCACCGAATGTGAAAGTCTCTTGGATAAAATACATGGCGTATAAGATAGCTCAGAAGCTAAGGGAGAATTTAAAGAGTTCAATTAAGTTTTGGGTTTTTTGTTTTTGCCATAGACTAGTGAGAGTTGAAATACAAACAACCCCAACAAAAACCCCAGCGTGGTCATTTTATCAACTATAGAATTTCTGAAGTTCTCTGTAGGTTTCCAAGATCTACTGAATAGGTCATCTCTTGTGATCTTTTTTTAACGCTGCTAAAATAGGTGGTGAAGTTAAAATTAGACTATTTCACTGTTGTGGAAACTGAGGCTGACAGGATGTCTCAAGGATCATAAGGAAACCAGTGACAAAATGGGAATTAAGGCCCATTTTGGTGGCTCAGTGAATTGGCACTGGCCTGTGAACTTAAAGGTTGCTGGTTCAATTCCCAGTCAGGGCACATAACCAGGTTGCAAAGCCAGGTCTCCAGCCAGGTCTGTAGCTGGAGGCAGGTGAAAGGCAACCAACCATACATT
This sequence comes from Noctilio leporinus, assembly GCA_004026585.1. Taxonomy (NCBI): domain Eukaryota; kingdom Metazoa; phylum Chordata; class Mammalia; order Chiroptera; family Noctilionidae; genus Noctilio; species Noctilio leporinus. The sequence goes on from PVIW01001122.1 coordinate 202,487, forward strand.
GATGTTTCTCTCCCTTTCTTCCTCCCTCCTGCCCTTCTCTCTAAAATTAATGAATAAAAATTTTTTTAAAAAAAAGAATGGGGATTAAAACCCATCTCTTAACTGAATTGTAATTATGCCATGGTGCCCTCTCTCTACTTAAATCATCGAGAAAGCTAAATAACTGGTCCTGATGCATGTAAATTCTTTTTGCCAATGAGGTAGAGTAGGGCCTCCTTATCCTCTGGGGATATGTTGCAAGACCCTCAGTGGATGCCTGAAACTGTAAATATAATAGTATATATAAAGTTGGCCTACATATATACTCATATACCCATGAAAAGTTTAATATATAAATTAGGCACAGTATGAGATTAAGAACAATTATAAAAGTATACTATAACCCTGGCTGGTAGCACAGTGGTTAAGGTGCCGGCCTGTGAACCAAAAGGTCGCAGGTTCGATTCCCCAGCCAGGGCACATAACCAGGTTGCAAACCAGGTCTCCAGTCAGGTCTGTGGCTGGAGGCAGGTGAAAAGCAACCATACATTGATGTCTCTCTCCCTCTCTGCCTCTCTCCCTTCCCCTCTTTCTAAAAATAATTAAATAAAATCTTAAAAAAAAAAAAAAAAAGTATACTATAATAGCATGGCTAAGTGGGACAAAAGGATGATTCACATTCTAGGTTTGACAGAGTGGAATAGTGGGGACCTTCACTACACTACTCAGAAAGATGCACAATTAAAAATGTCCGAATCGTTTATTTCTGAAAATTTCTATTTCATATTTTTGAGTGTCAATGGCCTGCTCTGTAACCAGAAGCATGGAAAACAAAACTGTGGATAAGGGATTGTAGGCCACTGACTGATACATCATTTGCAGTTTAATGGAATTAAAGCAAATGTAATGAAAGCTCTCTTGAGCAACTGTCATATTATTCTCTATTGGAGTTGAAGTGTGACAATTTTTATTGTATAATAATATGCAAGGCAAACTCATGGTCAGTCCTTGAATTGGGAAAAATCTTTCATTTCTGAGCATAACATGTAATTTGCTTTTGATCTTATAATTCTAGGATGAAGTAATTACAGCCTGTTGTACACAATTAAGGCTGCAGAATAATTTCATTTTACATACTAATATTGTACAGAGAGGAAAAAGATATCAATTAAAGCCACACTGAGAAAGTTATTGACAAGTTGGTATGAAAAAATATTTTACATCTGAGGTACAGTGTGATTTTATTTTGAAGATGATGCCAGATTTTGGAGGTGGGAGAGAGGAAATGAAGAGCAGTAAAATGTTTATATATAATATAATAACTTGAAATAGAAAGCTTAGTATCTTACTTTGGTGCCATTAATCTACATGAACTTATTGTACAATATTTTGCTTTTATCTGAAAAATGGGGGTAAATACATTTTTAATTGACTTACAGAGAAATTGTGGTGATCAAAAAGAAATCTCTAGGAAGCATTTCCAAATAGAAAATATTATCCCAATAATAAAATTAAAAGGGTTAGGAGAATTTGGATGAAGGACCGAACAGAGAAGAACCACTCTATCTGGATTAAAAGGAAAGTGATGGAAAATATGATTTTTTTCTATAAAATCTTAGAAATTAATTTCTGAGCTACAGGAGGTTATAGTTTAGAACTTTTGGAAACTGAAAGTTGATCCTAGTGCCCCAGAGTCAAGAAAATCATTAGAATAATAGATGTTGCCCAATTATTTTTGCATATACCATGCATTTCATGACTTTGATGGTACTGTGTATAACCATTTTACCAGTGCTAAGTGGCTGGAGGTTGTTAAGGGTAACTAACCTGTGACTCCATATAAATTTTGAATTCACTTGTATTTGTTAAAGGCTTATTTTCACAGTTTAGTTGATGAACAATAATTAAAGTATTTATTGAGCATAGCATGTAGTTTGGGTCTGCAAAAATAAAATTTATTAAGTCATGAGCCCTTCATTTATAAAAGCAAAATAATGAATGTGACAGCACTAATTACAACATAGGTGTTTGTGATTACCCCTAAAACAAATCTTTGCTGTGTGGCAGCATTCTTGGATTATCTGAGATAGCTTATCACAAGAGTTATGAGCAATTCTGCCACACAAAACTGAGACCTTTACTGTCAAGGTGCGGTCACACTTTCAATAGTTACATTAACACAATTCTGTTCATTGTTTGTTTTCCTTACCATACCACTATCAACTTCATTCCCCTATTAATTTCCTCCTGTCCTTTTGCTTTCTTCTTCTTATTTTTTTAAAGATTTTATTTATTATTTTTAGCAAGAGGGGAAGGGAGAGAGGCAGAAAGGGAGAGAAACAACAATGTACAGTTGCCTTTCACCTGCCTCTACCTAAGGACCTGGCTAGAGACCTAGCTTGCAACCTGGTTATATTCCTTGGCTGGGGAGCAGAACCAGCAGCCTTTGGGTTTGGGTTTACAGGTAGGCACCTTATCCATTGTGCTACCAGCCATGGCCTTGCTTTCTTCTTATTTACCAGAGGACAACTCTACCTCTCTAATGCCATATTCAATTCTTGCACCACTATTGTGTTATGTTGTTCACCTCACTTAACCTGGAGTAGCTGTGAGCCTCAAGGTAACAATATACTATTAAGATACATTTTCTTGTATTTTGAAATATTTCTGTAAACAACAGTTCAACTTTGCTTTAACTGAAATTTTCCTTTTTCTTTAAGGTCTTTACTGGCAAGTTCTGTTTTCTAAAGTTCCCAGTTTAAAAGAAGACTCAATAGACTTCTACGTTAATTGTAGACCATACTTCCACCAATACCAACGATTGATTCTCAAGTTTCACCAAAGAGAAATCAAGAGGGAGCTCTAGAAAAATTTTCAGACGGATTTTATTAAGCTTATGTATGAGCACAAGGGAGGCAGCACAGAGGAAAGACACTTCCCCTGAAGTGGCCCTGGGACTGGCTTTGCTTGGCCGCTTTTACAAAGCAGTCTTTGTTTCCAGCACAAAGAGATGGGCTTTTTGAAAATGGTGGGTTGATGGAGTTTTCCATGCCAGGATAAGGAAAAAGCAAGTGGTTAGAAGGGAGATAAAATTTGGGGGTTCTTTTTGGGCAGGGATTGGAGGGGTGGTGACATTCTTGTAGTTAGTTTATTATTCTGGCCACCTGGTCTTAACTTGGCTACCTGGCTACTTGGTATTTTTTCTATTCACACGCCACACATTCCTAAACTGCCTCACAATGAACAATTACCTGTTGAAAATTCTCACTGTAACTTAACACTAGCCTCTTTCCAGGTCATGTCAGTCACTGACACTCAAGATTCAATCCTCTTCCAAGACTTCATCAGCAAGCTCACAGCTTCCACGGTTCCTGAGGCCATCTCCTATCTCACTATCAGTAGCAACAATTCTAATGGGACCTGAGCTCAGACTTCTTCAATCTCTTCAGCGTATGACAAGGTCATTTTATAGCACTTAATTCACCTATTATTAGAGTTAGAATTATGCTCAGTGAACTCATGCTCCGTACACAACAAAATCATTATATATTTTCTTTACTTTTATTTTGATTTCCCATTGTGATATTGTAATTTATAATAAGAAATATATATATTTGGCCTTTGGCCAATCCAGAGATCCTAAACTCCTAAGATCCTATGATCCAGTCCTAAAACTCTTGGAATTCCTGTGAATAAAGGTGGCTTTTGTTATGTCAACGAGGTGACTCTCAGAAAACCCTTAGGTAAGGATGGGTGCTGGTTACCAGGGAAACCAATGCTGTGGTTAGAGAATTGAAATTTTCAGGAGCCCCCTCCCAAACTCAAAGGAGGCACAAGGGGCTGGAGGTTGAATTAATCACCAAGGGGCAATGACTTAATCAATTATGACTATGTAGATGCCAAAATACAGTCCTCCCTCCTTCTCCAAAGATCAAGCAGGAAGTCACTGACATTCAGTGATCACCTGCTGTGGATCTGGGACTATACCAGCTATAGCCTGGCACACATGAGAAGGGAGCTAAAAAAACAAAGAAGATTCAAAGCCTTTTTATCTCTTATCACTATGAGAACACTGGAGGACTTTGTATGTCATGAGATCATCGTGATGAAAATCAGAACAACACAAAGGCACTTGAAAGGAAAACCATCTGAAAGTGACTTAAATTACTGAAAATAGATTTTCTGTATGACTATGAATCACATATTGGTAGGTTTAACTGTATTTTATTTCCCCCCTTCAAACCCAGTAAGGGGGAAGTTGTGAGTAAATTTGGATCTTTTATAGACAGAAAAATGCTGAATCTTCTATGCATGTACAATAGTCCCTCTTATCTGCAGGTTTGCTTTTATGTAGTGTCCTTTACCTGTCATCAACCATAGTCTAAACGCATTTCATGAAAAATTCCAGAAATAAGCAATTCATAATTTCAAAATTGTTCACTGCTAAGTGGTGATGCAATCTCTCTCCTTTACACTCTGTCATGCCCAGGACGTGAATCAATCATCCCTTTTCCCCTGTGTATCCATGTTGCTTCTCTACCAACCCACCTTAGTCACTTAGTAGCTGTTTTGGTTTTCAGATCAACTGCTGTGGTATTGTTTGTGTTCAAATGACTCTTGTTTACTTAATGATGGCCTCAAAGCATAGTAATGGTGATACTGGCAATTCAGGTAGATGAAATAGAAGCCAGAGAGTGCTTTCTTTAGGTGAAAAGGCATGTTTTTTAGGGGAAAAAACTAGTATATAGTGTTTAGTACTGTCCATGATTTCAGTTATCCACTGGGGACCTTGAACATATTCCCAATAAATAAGGGGTTATTACTATGTAAGGAGTAGTATGAGTAAATTTATAATTCTGCTATAAATATTTTCTATTTAATATGTAATTCCTCTGTACTATGTTGACAGTAGTAAAATATGAGTATGAAATAAACTTCTAACACATACTAGAACTTACATAATCAAATATGTATTCTCTTTCTAGGTCATCAGCTACCTGACAGTATCCTCTCAATGACTGACATCTCATAAAGAAGCAGCTCACCTGGAATGAGCTATAAAGGCATTTTGTAAGCTTCATAAGGAATGTAGATAGATTTTTCCATGGCCATGCCCTAATTACTCATAATGTCACCTCTTTCAGCATATCTGTCTATTTACTGGTGACATTTCTGCAGCTACTAGACTACCTGCCATGAATTAGAGTTCATCTTTGCCAGGAATAGTGCAAAACCATTTACATGTAATCGCAATATACACAAACGATAGAAATAATACTGTGCCCCACATGAGGAAACTGGAAACTCACAGGACAGGGTAAGCACCTGCCCAATGTAATAGGTTGCAAGGGAACTTCAAAGTTAATTCAGGCTGACTTCAGTCTTTTGAGAATTTAGTTTTCAAATTTGCTCTTGGAATGTCAACAGATGCTCAAGTTTGATGAATACACTCTAGGAAAATGCTAGCAAGTTTGAGAGGTTGATGCACATGAAAAATTACTGTTTTTGTTAGATTATGTTCTAAAAACTTTAAAAACATGCAATTGCCTTCATTTTTCAAGGAAATTTGGAATAGTCCAGAAGGATATGCTATGGCTCTGTACCTCAGGACTGTTAATGCCTTCTAGCTTGAAGTTGAAATGACATAAAATGTTTTATAATGAGTTTTTAAAGAAACAATTCAAAACATTACAACACCTGGCACTTAATCCTAAAGAACCAGCCAAAAAGTAAAGATTTTAAATGTAGCAAAACGAAGTCATTTCAGTTTTGTAAAGAGTACAGGAAGAAGTGATTCAGAGAGCCTTTCTGCATGTTTCTCTTATTGATATTATCATTATATCTGATATCTGCCCCTATAAGCAAGAGCATCAGAAACTTGTTGTAAAATTAGAAAATGCAAATTGATTATGTTAATAATTGCTGTATGAGAAGAATTGGTTTGATGAATTATTAAAATAATCTTACAAATGAATTAAAAAGATGCAGCAAGGCTCTTAATAAAAAATAAAGTTCCCTACTTTGTGTTGCTTTCAACCCTATAGGTAAAATCTGAATGCACATATTACCAATTTTGGTTAATTGATTTTCTCTAATATAATAAATGTTTATTTTTTAATTATTCTCATTACCCTGACCTATTTTCTAAATTTAATTATGTTGCTACTTTTAGTTAAATCAGAATACCATGCTTACTTGGATATGATAATCTAAATATTTTCTTTGCCAATTCAGAAAGAGCTTTATAACTACTGGTAAGCTCCCGGGTAGCCTTTTCTTCCAGTGATTTCTCTCAGTCTCTCTCTTTCTCTCAACTTGCATTGCCGGTCTCAAATTGTTCCAAAAAATAAAAAATTCATGGTATCTCTTGTGTCGCTTTTTAAAATTTATCAAATACCTGTCTCTCCTTTGGAAATTGCAGTCCCCTTTTCTTAATCTGGAATAATTGCCACCTTTAGATCAGCTATTCAAAGGGACTGGAATTCTGATGTCATTTCCTTTGAAACTTTCTCTTTTATGATTTATATGCTTATATTGCTAAGCATATAACTAACTTCCTACCATAAGGTGTGAGGCAGTAAATTTTCTGACTCATTACATGTCTGAACATATTTTTATTCTGGTTAAACTTCATTTGCCCTTTTTACAATTGATTTCCAGCAACTGTACTCTCCATTTATATTCACATGGTAATATCCCTGTGCCTCTTTCTCTCTTATTTCTTTCTTTTGAATATCATAACGCAACATTTGAGTATAATAGCTCTTCTCAAATTTCTCTGAAGATGCTGTTTGAGGAAAGTTTTGTTCCATATATCTTGTTCTCTTTATGCCATGTGTCATCCTTCGCTCACATGCATGGTGATCATGACTCTGTTCATAGTCAACAATGAGTCAATGCAAAGATGGTTCAGGGCACTGTGTACTTTGGTGTGTTGTGGTGATGGGGATTTGATGCTTTTGGTGTGTGACTGGAGGATTGGGCTGGCATAGCCACAGGGGTTGTCAAAAATGCCAATATGTAAAGGAGCTTTTTCCTCTGGGCCATTGACTTATTTCTTCCCCTGATGAGAAGTCAGTGTGTTGTGTGAAAGGCTTTACAACAGTGTTGGAAGGGAGATGCCTGTGGTCCCAAGTATTGTTTTATTCTTGTTTACATTTTCTTCCCTGTCTCCCATTTGTCCTGACTTATTCCTGACATTTCTGAATACTGATCTTTCCCGTGGTTATCCAAGGGAGATTATCTTATTTTTGGTTCAAAAATCTGTATAAATACTTAAACTAGATCTTCTTCTACCCTAAGTCTCTGCTTAACTCACTTGCTCTGCTCTTTAGTACTACTAATCTTGTTGAAATGTTTTGTCTCTTAGCAGTACCCTATTTTTGTTGTTGTTGCTGTGGAATTATACCCTTTTACTTAATTTACTTTAATTTCATTGTGTCTTTAGAAAAAGGAAAAGAAATATAAGTGATCAATTTATCTTCTTGAACAAGAATTTTCAGCCCTATCACTTGGAAAATTAATCCAAAACTTGGTGTGGGAAGAATGGTTAGCTTATAATTTTTCAGATTTAATATTATTATGATTTTATATTATGATGGTATACATTATTTTTCTTTGCTAAATATACTGAAATTTTTAGCGAAATGTAAAACAGCACAATTATTACCTGAATATGACTGGCATTGAAATACAGTGGATTCCTTATTTCAAAAATAAGGTGGGAGCATGTGTGTGTTTATTTGCTTTAGTTTCTTTTGAGGATATTTAGAGTAAAATATTTTAGAATTGGGAGGAGGCTTTATGATTATTCAGCTCCTATTGGAGATAAAGGAATGATGGTCACTAGAGGAGACAGCTACTTCAATTTATGAGACATCAATAATAGTCTTAAAATTTATGCCTTCTCACTTTAGTTATTTCCTCTATTCTTTAAAATTTACTTATATGAATATAGAAATTGCCCAGCTTTATCACAGTTTAATTAGTTAATGAAAGTCTAAATCATCTTTGGTCCAAATTTAAATAACTGACAAGCTAATCAATTTCAGTGATTTTTTAGTTATGAAATAAATTTTATATAGAACAGAATTCTCGGCTTAGACGTATGGCAAATTCTGATTAGGTCAATGCAAGTAATTACAAATTTCTGATTTCTGTATTCACTATTGTGCATACACACATTGCAACAAAAGATACAAAAGAATTTGCCCATGTAAGAAAAGGTATGGAAACCTTTTTCATTTTTTTCCATGAGTAGCTATTCCAATTTAACTTATTCCTTTTTATAGTCTGCAACAAATCATTCACAAATAAAGCAACAATTGCACTTGAAGGGAAACAACTAAAAATGACATTTCATAAGAAAAAGTACTGATTATTTTAAAGTTTCATTGTAATCTCAAAACATACAAATAAAACTTTTATTTTAAAATGTCAAATTTAGTAATAATTATCAGGAAACAAGTTATTTAGTTAGAGTAATTAATGCCTCAGGAAAGGAAAAGTCATGCATGTTATTGAAGACAGTTTAGTAATACTAGCATTTAAAATTGTAGTGAGTAAAATTCTCAGTGTGCTAAATTTAAACGATTACATTCTTGAACAGAGGAAAAGTCAATGTGCTGAAAAGGCTTTTTGTAATAAATGAAGAATTGCGATTTTTGTATTCAGATGATGAGTAAACAGATTTCAGTAATAAATATCATGCTCTAGCATTTTCAAGATTTGCAAATGATGAAATTAAAGAAAACTTTTTCTTTGTTGTTATTGCAAACTTCTTGAGATAAGCAAAGATAGATATAATTAGTATTTTTGCCTTTATACCTAGAAAGGCCTATTTTGGAAAAAGTATAGTATCTATATTTATCATGCCCCATCAATAATTTGTTTTGGCAAAGGTTTTGACTGGTACAGGAAAAAAAAAAAAAAAAGAAGAAGAAGAAGAAGGAAGGAAAACCCTGACACTACAATGTAGAATTGCTTTATTTAGAGAGAGATGCTGTGTCCACAATTCTTAATGATAAGAATGGAAAATATCATGTGGATAATTTACAAAGATTCTAACTTTATTACTCAAGAATGAGTTCACTTAAGCATATTTAAAAATTGTGTAAAAATGTGGACAAAAATGCATATAAATCCTCTGCTAAGTAAAGGTTATTATGGTGATTTAGCAGAGGAAGACTTAGAGACAAGATGCTTTAGTCAAAAGGTGAATTTCAGGAATTTCTTCAGGAAAATTGTAGGCAAGGTTTTGCTTAGTGCTGTGAAGGTAAAGAATAAGTTCAAAAACTAGTTTGTTTAAGGGACAGTTTTCAACACATCAACCAGTTGAACACGTTTCTGCAAGGCCTTGGAGAAATGTTTTGACTTTAGGGGACAAAATCCTTTAGGAAACTAAAAATGAAAATATCATGTTGAAAGTGAGGGAGGGGAGGGAGGAAAGGAGGGAGAGAAGAAGAAGAAGGAGGAGGAGGAGAAGGAGGAAGGAGGAGGAGGAAGGAGGAGAAGGAGAAGGGCGGAAGAGAAGGGGAAGGGGAGAAGGAAGAGGAAGGAGGAGGAGGGTAAGAAAGAAAGAAAGGGAGAAAGCAAGACATTTTCCACTGTTGGTTAGGCTTGAGAGGGAGGAAGGAAATCAAAGTCCTGTCTATTGAAAGACTGGAAAAACAGCAGGACACATTTAACAGCATGCCCCTTGCCTTTCTAGACTTGAGTTCTGGACCTTCTATTTGGCAGAGAATTAGACTGTGAGAAAGCCAAGTGATATGTGATGTAATCGCACTCTAGTTGAGATTTACTGTTCTCAAACAAGCAATCCACTTCTTTTACAATTACTGTGAAAAAAGATCAGGCCATTTATAATAAAGCAGAGAATATTTTGCTACCCTTTCCAACTTCTTATGCGTGTGAGCACACTGCTTTGGGTAACAAGCATCTTGAGCAAGACTAAAATTTGTTTAATTCCAACTGAAAATAAATCCCTTTGTATTTATCTCAATTCTGACTGAGAATTGTGAATACTTTGTATAAGAAACAGCCCTGGCTGGTGTGGCTCAGCGGATGGGGTCCGACCTGCGAACCAAAAGGTCACTGGTTCGATTCCCAGCCAGGGCATAGGGTGCAAGCCAGGTCTCCACCCAGGTCTCCACCCAGTTCTGTAGCTGGAGGCAGGTGAAAGGCAACCATACATTGATGCTTCTCTCCCTTTCTTCCTTCCTCCCTGCCCTTCTCTCTGAAAATAATGAATAAAATATTTTTTTAAAAAGCATACAAATATGGAAACATGGCACAAAATATACTGGGAAAGGGAAAGTTGTTTACATTATGAGAGTGAAGCAGGATGCAGAGCGCTGACTTGCTTGCCCTCAGCTGGGCATATGAAAGGCAGACAATTCAAACATCTCACTGTTCTATCCATTCCCATGAAAAGATCGAAAGTACTATGTTGATTTTGGTGTTACAGATAAATTTTAGCAAGTAAATGATTTTCAGATATGGAAATCTATGTATAATTAGGAAGAGACTGCACATGGAGAAAAAAAAGAGTTCATTCCTCTATTTCCAATTCCAATACAAAACCCCAGGTTCTAACAAGCCTTTCCTTTTTCCATGTTTGTAAATAATTCCTAAATAGGTAAGATTATTGTGAATACAATTATTCCCAATGCACTGACTTATTTGCCTAATCAACACACTTATTTACTCGGTGTAACCAAACTCCCAGCCTGACTTTTCAGCACCCCACTCTCCAGGCTGCAGGACTGCTTTCTGTCACCCCCCTCTCCCTTTCACTGCCTTCCACTCTCCCAGGGGATGGAAGGGCCCCCTCAACACCCAGGTTCCTTGGGTGCCTGGGGTGACTGTCTTCACCAAGATGTCTGGGAAGCACTTCCTTCCTTTTACCACCAGCTTCCTGGAACATAGGCTGAATGAATAACTAGGAATGAAATTATGGGGTAGAACAGCGGTTATATTTTTAATCTTATACTTGACAGTAACATGTTACTATATTCTTCTTTACTTTGTCTTATATATTTGGTGTCTTTTTTTTTTTTTTTAGCTCTTCTGGTGTGAGTGAGATTTATTTCATTATGATTTTAATTTTTCTTTCTCTGATAACTAAAACTGATGAATCTTTTTATAAAGTTTCCGAATAAGTCTTGAATTTCATTTGTTTGTATTAAACTATAGCTCACATACAATGATATATTCAAATCTTAAAACTAATTGATAGTTGGACTTTGAAAATCCATATGCTCATACAGCTCACACCAATATCAAGACATTGATCATTTCTATAATCTGGAATATTTCTTTATGTCTCCTCTCAATTAACCATTCTCCCACTGTTAAATAACCAGGAGTAAAGACTGATGCTATTTCTATCACTATAGTTCAGTTTTACCCATTCTAGAGCTTCTTATGCATATATTTGTGTGTGCGTAAAACTTCTTCAAGGCCCTGGCTGGTAGCACAGTGGATAAGGCGTCGGCCTGCGAACCCAAAGGTCGCAGGTTCGATTCTCCAGCCAGGGCACATAACAAGGTTGCAAAATAGGTCTCCGGTCAGGTCTGTGGCTGGAGGCAGGTGAAAAGCAACCATACATTGATATCTCTCTCCCTCTCTGCCTCTCTCCCTTTCCCTCTTTCTAAAAATAATTAAATAAAATCTTAAAAAAAAAAAAAACAAACAACTTCTTCAACTGAGTATAATTATGAGATTCACCCATGTTCCTGCACGCATCAGTAACTCATTCTTTTTTTGTAACTGAGTGGTATTTCATTTTATGATTATACTGCAGTTTATCCATTTCCCCTTTTAGAGACATCTGTGTTATTTCCACTTTTGAGCTACGATGCATAAACATACTATAAACCATCTTGTACAACGCTTTTGAGTGGATTTACTTTTCCAGTTCTCTGCTATATATAAAGCAACTGGCAAAGAGTTTTTCAAACATGTTCTACCCTTTGTCTACTTTAATTAGATTGTCTGCCATTTTACTCTTGAGTTATAAAACTTATTTTCTTTACCAGAAAATCTTGCCAAAACAACTGCTCCTCATTTTGCAAATAAAAAACTATATCTATATATCATTCCAGAGCTTTAATCTAGTTCAAACTTTCTTAAATAAAGGCAAAACAAAAACAAAAACCAACCCAAAAAAAGAAAGAAAGAAAAAGGACAAAGGAACAACTAAACAATGCCCTTTTAGGGAAAACTATGATAAAAAACGTAAGGTTTTATTTTGGCAAGATTTACATATTGTCATATACTTATAAAATAGAAACATGGAAAAACTAAAGTTATTAAAATGTTCATTTCCATATGCACAAACTATGAAAACATAAAAGAAGTCATGACTTTCACTTCTACTGATGATTTCAAACTAAGAACACTTGGGTTCTACTGTGGCGGAGAAAAGACTTTGTCCTGCTACCCTCCTAGGGTTAATAGTTGAGTCTATAAAAGAAACTGAATCAGGCAGATTAAAAGGACAAAGGTGTACAGATTTATTGATTTGTAATAAATTAATAAAGGACAGGATTATCATTGGGTGTTATAGTTTGTGACAAATCATGGCTAGTGGTGGTGTCACATTTTGGATTTCGTTCCATAATAAGAATCCATCTACCCCAGTTTATGGAACTCCCAGGAAGAAGATTTATGATGACTGAGTTCCTTTTGGAGGATCTCTCTTTAGACAGATGACGGGGTTCAGAGAGAGCCTTCAACTCAAATTAATCAGTACAACAAAAGGCATGTTTGGGAATGGCATGTCCTGAATTTCTTCACTGTCAACACAAGTAGTTAATTTAGATTAATGTTCCTACAGAAAACCTGGCAGAGGAATCTACTTAAAGATGGAAACTGAGCAACAGCACAGCAATGCCAAAGAGGAGCCTAAAATTGCAAGATAGAAACTATACATGTAAAAGCAACAAGCTTATAAACTGCCTTTCTTTGTTGCTTTTGGAGCATTGTTCACTCTGCTCCCTGAATCACTTGTAACCACTGACACTAAAATACATTATTTTTGTTCTCTTTTTGCTTAAGTCTCTTTCTTGGTTTATAGCTTTTATAAGATACATGTTAAATATGAAGCTCCAAAGACACAGAAACTAAAAGCAAGAAAATCATAGACTATTCATATTGAATCATAATGAAGATGAAGTGACCAGGGTAATCATCTAACTATAGGAAAACATAGCTATCAAGATAAGGAGCATTTCCAGTGGGCACAGTGACACTTTGTAATGATAAAAGGTTCCATATATGTGACATTTATAAATAGGCATTTCCCAAATAATAAAAAAATGGAATTTCAAAATACATTAAAAATGATCTGGCATTTAAAAAGATCTGGCAAAACTACATGGCAAATCCATAATCATAATTTTAATCTGAAACACTACTCAGTAATTGACAGACTGACTAGACAAAACATCAATAAAGATATGAAAGATCTGAATATCACTATTGATTACTTTATTTCAAATGACATTTGTAGAACACTACAACCGAGACCTAGAGAATACAAATTTTACTTGAGTGAACATGGAATATTTACCATTATAGGCACTGAGCTAGGCCATCAAACAAATGTAATTCAATTTCAATAGAGAGAAGTCTTACATACTATGTTCTCTGACTAAAACAGAAGAAATTTATGAATCAATAAAATTGGATACCTAACAAAGTCCTAAGTATTAAGAAATAAAAACAATAGAAACAACCACTCACTTTTTAATAGCATGGGTAAAAATATATAGCAGGAAAAATTAGAAAATACTTTAAATAAATTACCATGAAGATATTACATGTTAGTAATTTTAGGTATAGAAGGCAGCTAAAATTAGACGTATATATACCTTTAAATTCTAATAGAAAGGATTACAGGTTTAACATTAATTATGTGAATGTTCATATTACACATCTAAAAAAGGACTGCAAATTAAATTCAAGGGATGCAGAAAAATAATTAAGAAAAAAATCAATGATGTAGAATACAAAATGGAAGTTAAAAAGTCAAAAGTCTGTTCTTTTAAACAATCAATAAAATTGTAAAAATGACCTGTGACAATACTGAGAGAGAGAGAGAGAAGAAAAAACAGAGAGGAAGACAAATAACCATCCTTAGAATGTAGAAATTGTCTACTGTTATAAGTTGAAAGTTATCAAAAATAAGAAAATATTATGAACATCTTTATTTAAAACTATGTTCAGTTAGAAAAAACTATCCTGAATATTGTCTCATCCTTAATGTTTTGGGACAACCAATCTCATATAAAAATGAGCAACTAAAAATATTGAATTTAACCCTGCAGATGTCAAGGTCAAAAAAAATTAATGTAGGTCATGTGTATCCGAGAGATAACATTCATTACTAATATGTGCTGAATTGTGAAAAAAATTTAAAACACTGCAAATCTGTATTTCTTATATATATGTATATATAATAAAATACATGATTTTTATTTATTTTCAGTTACAATCTAGAAATATTAAACAAATAAATATAAAAACATAAAGAATAAAAAATGTTCTTTTTAAATAATGGAAACATGGATATTGCTAAAAATATAATAAAATGTTTGTAACATTAATTAATCAGAGTATTCAATAGTTGGCTGTACAAAACATTTATACCAATCATCACAAACCATATTGCTATGCTCAAGGCATTAATACTTTTCACAACACTTGCCAAAATATTTTGATAAACAACTCATTTTGGATGCATAGCACCTAATACATCTTTTTTTTTTTTCTTTTCTGTTTGTCAAGGGAGTTATAGCTATGTTGTCATGAGCATTTTCTTCAACTTGTGTTAGTCACATATAAATATGCAGCTGGTCATGACCTTGAACCTATATACTCATATATGTAACAATAAGAAGAGTTTGATCTCTCAGATCAGCCATGAACTCTGCAGGGTTAACCCTCAGTTAACTTATAAAGAAAAAGAATAAAGAGAATGATATAATTCTTACATAGAATGAAAGTTTGAATGAAATGCATACCCAAAGCAAATTAAATATAATTTGCCATTTTAAAATGAAAATCTCAGAAATGAGGTAACTAATCAGAAAAGGGTTAATAAACTAAAATCACACATCAGAAATGAAAAATATACTGAAAGAAAATAAGAATGTATAAGCACAACATTCTTTAAGGCAAATACAAGTTTAACAACCTTTTGTGTTCTAATTTTAAAAGGCTGTGTATTTTTAGTTAAATACTAAATAAAACAAATATATAATAGGAAGTCAAAAGCTTGCTTTTTAAATAGTATATTTTGTAAGCCCCTTGAAAATTTGTTCAAGAAAAATAAAGTGTCTTCATACACCAAATTTGTGGCGTCAATCCACAGTCAGAGCACATTTAAGAATCAGCCAATGAATGCATAAATAAGTGAAATAACAAATCAATGATTTTTCTCTTTCTCTTTCTCCTTCTCTCTCTGAAATCAATACAAAAGAAAAAAGAGTGAGAAAATTAAATTATAACTATCATAACTAAATAGGAATGTCATGACAGAGTAAAAGAGGAGAAAACCTGGTACTTATCAATATTTATATTTGCTAATAAAATGGAAAATCATGAATTTGACAAATTAATTAAAAATAGCTGTTACATAAGTAGAGCCCCAAGATGGCTGTGGATTAGGTAAAGCTATACCCTGTTTTTTCCTGGCACCTAACCAAATTATCAGATAAATGATAGAGCAATCAACCTAAATAACTACATAAAGTTTAGCTGAATAGCTTATAACCAAGATTCACAAAAGAAGCCACAGAGAGACTGGTAGGAAGGGCAAAGATATGGAAAAAGCTGGTGCCTGCATCCACGTGCAGTGGTTGAGAATCCAGAGAAATTACTCGGCGTCAAAAGAGTTTTCTGAGGAGCATGGGATTTCAATTCTACATCAGGATCCACAATCCGAAACCCAAAACTGGGAAAAGAAGCCTGCAGAGCACCTGGTAGTAAAAACCGGTGGGGATTCTGCCTGCCTGGGAGGAAAGGGATTTTGCTAGAAACGCAGGTGCTCACATCAAGGGCTGGTGCACAGGACTTTTTTCTCAGACACAGCCCATGGCTCTGGCAGAGGGAAGGAGACTCAGGGAACATGAGAGCCAGACAGAGAAGATATGGGTGCTGTGGCCCTGAGGAGAGATCTAAAAGGTCAACAACCAAGGTCCCTGGGCTAAGTTTCAACCTCATACTCCCCTCAAATGCCATCTTCCTTGTGACACTTTTATTTTAGAGCACCATGGTGGGGAGCGTACTGGTCTGTCCTCCAGCTACTGGCAACACCACCCTGCCAAGCTCAAGTCCTGCAGGTCTGCTAATGCCGCCCGACAAGGACCTTTGGTGAGCTCTGCTTCTGGAGCAGTTCTTGGCAGAGACTAAGACAGACATTGAGCAATGTAACTTCTGAGCAGGGCCAATTTTTATCACTTTGTACACATAGCCAGCTCCCTCCCCCCACCAATTGGAGACTCACTTGAACTGCCCTTCTAATTCTCCGTGGCTCTGCCCTGGTGAGCTCAGTCTTGCAAGGGATCAGGGTGCAGGGTCGAGATGATACATTTAAGGACTTCCCCTTGGAAGGCTCTTGTCAGGGACTCAGGTGGATACTGGGTTGTGAGGCTATAGTGCATAGTCCCATTCACCTC
Source organism: Noctilio leporinus (assembly GCA_004026585.1). NCBI lineage: Eukaryota > Metazoa > Chordata > Mammalia > Chiroptera > Noctilionidae > Noctilio > Noctilio leporinus. Next base: position 219,148 of record PVIW01001122.1, read on the forward strand.
TGTCTTCCCTGATCAAGATTAAACCAAAGAGACCCACACCAAGACACATCATAATTAAAATGCAAGGTTACAACTAAAGGAAGAATCTTAAGAGCAGCAAAAGGAAGTTAGTTACCTAAAAAGGGAGCTCTCATAAGGCTGCCTGCTGATTTTTAAAAGAAACTTTAGGCCAGAAGGAATTGACATGAAATATTCAAAATGATGAAAAGCAAGGACTTACAGCCAAGATTACTTTACCCATTAAAGGCTATCACTTAAAATTGATAATAGTTTCCCAGGAAATAAAAGCTAAGAAATTTATTACCACCAAACCAGGATTGTAAGAAATGTTAGAGGGTTTTCTTTAAGAAGAAAAAAAATAAGAAAGGACTATTGGTACAATGATAAAGTGGCAATAACAAATATCTATTAATAAATATTTTAAATGTAAATAAATGATCCAATCAAAAGATATAGGGTAGCTAAATGGGTAAGAAAATATGCCCCCAATATATACTGATTACCAGAGACTTACTTCAAAATAAGAGATACAGATAGCCAATATACATATGAAAAGTTGCTCAACAACACTAATCATCAGAGAAATGCAAATCAAACTGCATTGAGATATCACCTTGAACCCATCAGAATAGCCTTGTACCTGTCAGAATGGCTATCAGAATGACTGTCATCAATAAATCAATAAACAAATTTTGGAGCAGATGTGGAGAAAAGGGAACCCTAGTGCACTGTTGATGGAAATATAGATTGCTGAATTCATTATGGAAAACAGTGTGGAGATTCCTCGAAAACATAAAAATGAAATTTCCTTATGAGCCAATAGTTCCACTTCTGGGAATATATCCAAAGAAATCTAAAATGCTAATATATACCCCTACATTCATGGGGTAATGACCAAGATTTGGAAGCAGTCCATTTGCATATCAGTAGATGAGTGAATAGAAATTATATGGTATATTAACACAATGAAATCCTAATCAGCTATAAAAAAGATAGTTCTGGAAGTTCTATCCACAGGGATCAGGCAAGAAGTAGAAGGCATCCAAATTGGAAAGGATTGTAAAACTATCGTTATTTGCAGATGATATGATATTGTACATAGAAAATCCTATAGGCTCCACCAAAAACTACTCAATCTAATATATAAATTTGGCAAAGTAGCAGAATACAGTCAATATTCAGAAATCAATGGCATTTTTATACACCAATCATGAGCTATCAGGACAAGAAACAAAACATCTAATTTACTGTCACAAAACAATAAATAAATAAATAAAGTACCTAGGAATAATTTTAACTAAGGAGGTAAAAGATTCGTACTTGGAAAACTATAAGACACTGAAGGTAGAAGTTGAGGAAGATACAAATAAGTGGAAGCATATACCATGTTCATGAATTGGAAGAATTAACATCATTAAAATGTCCATGATACCCAAACCAATTATAGATTCACTGCAATCTTTATTAAAATACCAATGGTATTTTAGGTGAATATCATTTTGAGTCTAGAGAAGACCAAGATTTATATAAATGCAAAAAAAAGTGTGAATCAGGGGATTATAGTAGAAATGAAAATGTTTGTTGATAAACAGTAAAATGTCAATAGAGTTTAGAAATATATTCTCAGTAATATTCTGAGAAAATACTCAAACAGCATGAACAGAGAATATATAGAAACACACAATAGAAAATGTGACAAAATTTTATGATCCTTTGGTAAATGAAAATTAAACCCATCATGCTATGCCAACATAAATACATCAGAATGGCTAAAATAACAAAAATATTAAGATTTGGAGAGGATATGGAGAATAATACTTTTACATTGCTGCAGAAAGTAGAAATTCATACCACTTCTTTGAAAATCTGTGTCACAGTCTCTGTTAAAAGTGGTAAAAGAAAATACACACATTTCCTATACTTCAGAAATTCTCCTAGGTTTATTCCTAAAATAATGTTTACAAAAGCTTACCAGAAAGTGTGTACTAGAATATTAATAGCAGTAGCACGTTTTGAAATTGTCAAAACCCAGGAAACTAAATCAAATATTTATGAACAATAGAATGGATACATAAGGTGTGTAATAGTCACACGAATTTTAGTGTGTTAGTCACACAAACTTTACAGTGATGAAATGAAATATTTAAATTATGCACACAATAGCTGAATCCCACAAATTTAATATTGAATGAAAAATGATGAGCTCAAAACATACATTATGTGTTATTCTATTCATATATACATGTAGTGTAAAAACAGACAAATGTTTTAAAAGTCAGGATTGTGATCATCTTTTCACAGGGTAGTTATTGAAAGAATGCATGAGAAGTAATTTTGAGGTGGACAAGATTCCATCTCTTGAATTACATGCAATCATTTACACTGGTATATTCAGTTTGTAAAGATTTATCCTAATTTCTCCAATTCCCCTCAGCCCTCTCCATTGCTGTCAAAGGACCATCTATAATTGGATCCTAACATGTCAATGCCCCACCTCAAGGCACAGATTTGCTCAAAATGCTTCTTCTGATGCATTTTGCACACCTGACTCCAATTTTATTCCTTAACACTCAGTTGAAATTTCAGCACTTTTATAAATATCCAGGTGATTGTCCCTGTTGAGATATGTCCCTGTGTTCACCTCTTCTCTATCACATTGAATGTTAAAATTCCAAGTTTCAGGTAGAAACAAATGGACTATTAATCTTACTAGTAACACACATATCGAGAGGTAAAACTATGCTTCACTAACTCTTATTTATTGAAGGTCTGTGCTTGAATCTGATACAGTTTAAGTGGTTAGAAAAATGAATATTACTTTCCTCTATCCTTCCATCAGATGGATAATTCAATATTCTGCAATCTTGCTTGCTTTTGCTGGTCACCTACTTTCTTTAAAGCCCATTTAACTGCAGGGTCTATCTCTTGTAGCTGGAATGCTTCTGTGTTTTTGGTGGTCCACTGGGAATAATACATACTCACAGTGCTTCCAAATGGATGTGTTTTGAAACTTAGTTCTGTGCTCTTTGAAGTTGGTTGAAGTTCACTTATGACAATAATAATTTGTGCCCATGTACAGAGCCTTTAGCAGGTCTGCTTAAAATTCCTCAAGAGGGAGAAACATCAATATATGTAAATTGGAGGAGAAAAGTGTTTCATTTCTGAGCTGATTTGGGAGATAACAATAATATATCTCCAATGTGGAGGGCAGTTTTCTACTAATGTGCCCTCTTGTTAAAAGCTTACTTGTTTCCACCTCCATCTGTAAAGTAATTCAACAAATGCCTATTGGTTGACTAGTATGTTAGAGCCAACGTTAATTTCTGGGAATACAATTATGTATAAAACATTACGGTCTTTGCCTTAATGGACATTACAGCTTAATAATATAATAAAAGAAGGAAAACAAATGCATTATGGGATTAAAGGAGGCAAGATAAATGATGCCATGAGGAAATTTAATAAGGATATATATTTACCTTCTAAATCAATGCTGACTTGAAGGCAAACAACTCTCCTTTCCCAATCTGTGCTCATCATTTCCTTTAAATTCTTGGTTTAAGAATTGATGCTTCTGACACTCTTTCCTGGTTAATTCTATTTCACTTGGAATATTCCTTTAACTTGGGTGTCCCGAGGAACTTGTACAATATTAGGGTGCACTTACTTTCATATAACTTTTTAATATGGTGGGTTAGTATATAATTTTCTGACATCTAGTAGATTATCAACTTCCTGGGATATTCTGTTGATGTTACTTGTCATAATACGAGCAAGCTTCCACCCATACAGAAGGCTTTCCTTAGTGCTCACTGATAGCATATAATAAATATGAATTAAGGAGGTTAGAAAAGTGTAACAGAGAAATCTTTTACATGTGACATGTCAATTCTAAATGTTTAACAGTAAGTATAATAGGGAACATAATCCCTGGGAATCATCACATGAAAACAATCACTCTATTTTATTTGTTCAGTTCAATCAGTCAAAATAGAGTGATTGTTTTCATGTGATGATTCCCAGGGATTATGCTCCCTGTTATACTTACTGTTACGCATTTAGAATTGACATGTCACATGTAAAGGATTTCTCTGTTACTCTTTTTTAACCACTTCCATTTGATCCAGCAATTCCACTACTAGGACTATATCTGAAGAACCCTGAAACACCAATTCATAAGAACCTATGTACCCTTATGTTCATAGCAGTGCTATTTACAATAGTCAAGTGCTGGAAACAGCCTACGTGCCCATCAGTGGATGATTGGATCAAAAAACTTTGGTACATTTACACAATGGAATACTACACAGCAGAAAGAAAGAAGGAACTTATAATCTTTGCAACAACATGGATGGAAGTAGAAGTATTATGCTTAGTGAAATAAGCCAGTCAGTGAAAGACAAATACCATATGATCTCACCCATTACAGGTCAATAATGAACAAAACAAACAAGTAAACAAAACAGAACCAGATACATAAATACAATGAAGAGATCTCCAGTGGGCAGAGGGGAGGGGAGAGGTGGAAGGTGAGAGGAGGAGGCAAAGAAAGGGAGCGGGAACTAGTCAAGGAACTAGTATGGAAGAACCATGGACATGAACAACAAGTGAGATTGACTTTGCAGGGAGTGGGTGGGTGGGGAAGGGGATAGAGGAAAGGAAAAAGGGGATGGATAGAATAAAACAACAATAAAATTAAATTAAAAAAATCCACTCCATATTCCTTGGCTCTGACAAACATGTTAGAGCTAGGCAAAATCTTCTGAATGAGCATGAGAGGCTATAACCATCTAAGTTATTCAGATTTTATGCTCATAATGAGGCCAATCTGCAGGTGTTAAATTAGTCAACAGGGAGCCTATTTGCTGGCCCATAAATGTCAGAGAATCATATTGAAACAGATAAAAGAAAAGTAAAAAGAACTTCTGTAGGTGATATGAAGCGTAAACCGCATTCCACAAATGAGAACTGCCTTAATCTAGAGAAGAATAAAAAAGAAAGTGAGGGGGCTTATTTCCTGCAAGTTTTCCAAAGAAAAAATAATGAAGGTCAACATATATTTTTTATGTTGCTCTACATAATTCTCACTATGAAAAAAAAGAGTGATGCATGCATTTCAGCACATTTAAAAAAATATTTAATTTTTAAAATATATATAGATTTTATTTATTAATTCCAGAAAGAGAGGAAGGGAGAGAGGCAGAAAGGGAGAGAAACATTAATGTATCATTGCCTTTCACCTGCCTCCAGCCATGGAGCTGGCTGGAAACCTGGCTTGCAACCTGGTTATTTGCCCTGACTGGGGAATCGAATCAGAGACCTTTGGGTTCACAGGCCAGGCCTTACCCAGCCAGGGCTCAGAACATTTTTAAAGGCCACACATTAGCACCAGGAAGACTTAGCATTTACATCTACTGGATAAGTACAGTTTTGAGTGTGGGCTTCTTTTCAGTAGCTCATCTTCACTTGACGCCTTAGTCTCATGGTGCTATCATATGTGTGTGTGTTGGGGAAGGGGGTACAAACAACTCAGAATTTATTTATAAAAATTGTGTATTTATTCTTACATGTTTAAACTTCAGTCATCTGCAAAGTGCTGTCTATTTGATGCAATATACCTATTGAGACATTTTTTCTATTGCTCAAAACAGTTTTTGAACTTGTCAATTTTGATGCCTTTTAGCACTTCTGCCATTTTTTTGTTTCACCTCTTCCACATCAGCAAATCATACCTCTTTAAGGACTTTTTTCATCTGAGGAAAAAACAAAAGCATCTTGGGGCAAGATTAAGTGAATAGATGAATAGGGAGGGTGGAGCACAAGGCCATGTTGTTTTTAGTCAAAAACAGCTGAACACTCAGCATAGTGTGGGCAGGGTGAGACTGTAAATCACTGATTATGAAATGGGCAAATGCATTGAAAAAGTCTTCAAAAAAATAAAATCCACTGAAGCCAAACGAAGCCTCTCACAACAATGCCATCTGGCACACTGATACGAATGGGTTCCAAGAACTCTCACCTAGTAGGGGAAGCCTGATCTCCAGAAGATAATTCCATTGTTCCAGGGGATCCCACTTCACAATTTAATTGTAAACTTTCTTTGCTGATCTTTCTAGTAATTTTTTTTTAAGATTATGCCCATTAGAACAGAGTTTTATTCATTTTGAAACTTCAGAATATGAGCTCAGTGATTTTTTTTTCAAAATTAATCATAGACATATGGGAAAAAATAAACTATTCTTTTGCAATAAATATATCTTTATTTTTATATACCTTTACTATGTTAGGGAAAAGTTTTGAAGAAGTTAGAGCCTTAGGAGCACATAGTAATGTTTAAAAAGATATTAATAAGATGTGTTCTCTGACATTGTAAGAGGCAAACCTATTTTTAGCACATTCTAAAGTGGAAAAATAGTAAATTACATTGTCATTATTTTTTCAAGCTTGAAAACTTTCTAATGAGTCTTATGAGATTGTAAAAACAATATAATGATAATAGAGTACACAAGGTAAAGAAACCTGTACCTATCACAGGAATATATTTGTTGTACAAATGTTACCATTATTCTATCAATAAATTGCATATTAAAATAAATGATCAAGAGGCAACTGATCAATGTTTCTCTTTCACACTGGTATTTCTTTCCCTTTTTCCCCCTTTCTTTCTCCTCTTTCTAAAAAATAAAGTTTAAAATAAATAAATAAATAAAAATAAAATGGCCATGTGCTCTGATAGGATGAAACATCATATTCATGATAACTATCTGATTATTGGTGACTAATTAACTAATAAGATTATTGCAAATTTGAAAATATAGTGACTTGTAGGGTGAGAAAAAAAAGACAACTGGAAAAAGGAACTAAACCTAAGAGAAATTAAGCCTCTGTTTCTCCTTCAGTCAGTATAATACACAAAGCATCAATCACCTCCTTTGTTTTTGTTAATTTATTTCAATATATTTTGGCAAAATACATACCATTATCAGCATATAGAAAGAATGTGATTTAGTTAAGAAACTACTATAAATGACCCGTGGACAAGGGCAACAGGATGGAGATTGACCTTGGGAGAGGGGTGGGGGTGGGGTGGGGCAGAAGAGGGCAAGGAGGGAAAGATGGGACAACTGTAAAAGAATAATAAAAAATGGAAAATAAAAGAAAGAACATAAAATATATTCTTAGCATCTCTCAATGCATTGTAAAATACTCGTTGAATTTAAAATTACATTTAGGTTCTACATTGTTTATTTGACCTTCATCGTCTTTCTGGAGCTGGGTGAGGAAGCAGGCTTGGGAGAGAAATAGTAGCATACTAAAGATTCTTTAAATCTAAATATGTAGCCTGCCAAGAATGCTCACCGATCTTTCTTTAGTACAGAACAGCTTGTTCCACCTAAATGCATAAAGAAAATAAAAATAATAAAAGCAAAGCTGCTTTTAAAAATTCAAACAAACCTAGTTTTCAATAAAATGTAAGATTTTTATGATTTTAGAAGCTCTCTGGCAGAATTTCTCTGTATTTCCAGTATCCCTGAGAATTGAATGCAGATTAGTACATTTTGCTAGTTTTTGGATGCATCGAAATCATATAAATGACTGTCTATTAAATTTCACCTTCTGATGAGGGTCTTTCCTCTTGTCATTAAATTAAATTAGCTCAGGTCCTGCAGTTTTAAATGCTACTTATTATTTCTGAATGAAGCTGCTAATTTAGCATTAGTTCTTTAAAATCAGCTATAAAGCCCTGAGCATCATCTCACAAATCCAAAGCATGTAAAAGCAGAGCAAACCATTTTCCATAAGCAGAAAACTGTCATCCAACACTCTAATTTCTTATTCCCAAGTTTGTAATTTCATATAGTGATTTTACTTAAATTTTGGAACTTCTACTAGCATAAAGAATGCACCAAAGGAATTGTTTTCAAATTGTGCTCTCCTACATTATGAAAGACAAGGTTGATGTTCTGGCTACTGCCCATGCCCTCCAAAATGAAAAACAGAACAGCCTTACTGTTTTGTTTTGTTTTTAAACCATTTTACATAATGGGCTTCTGTTCCAGTGTTATTCATTTCAAGGACAGGCTTTTAATCCAACCTAGATTTAAAAATCAGTGGAATTAGACATAGCAGATAGTCATTTAGCTGTCAAATTTCATATGATTATTTTGAATTCAAAATTATTACAATTTCATGAATGAAAACATTGGAGCTTAAAATGGTACCAATTAGTCATCAGATTCATTGGAGCATTTGTGTTTAGAGACAGGGACAACTGAGACATAGGAATTTTTCTCTTTTTAAAATTACACTTAAAGATGACACAGTGTTTTTTGGCAACATATTTTAACTCATATCTACAGGACTCTCTTGAGAAACCAACAAGAGAACGTGGGCATCTATGAAGTGAAAAGTGACATTAGCCAGCCAAAACTACAGATTTGTTTGATGCTGGTGATTTGTTTTGCAGTTCTTTTTTTGTAATAAGTGTGCATGTTATTCACAGACAACTTAAGCCAGATTTTAGAGATTTTCTGAATGTTGTTAACATGAACTACGATTAATTTCAGACCGGGAAATCCAACTTTAAATATACCAAAGTTAATATCCCACCTATATTTTGGGAAATTATGCAGAAACAGCAGCTAATTACCACAGATCCTCTTCCCTTTTGCTTCTTTGTTCTTTCTCTTCTCATTATCCCCTCTCTCTGTTTTAACCCATTACATGTTAGATATAATAAAATATGAGAACAGAGACTTTTACAGCTTAATGATATCACAATGTAAATATGCAGTTAACTTAGGGACTAAAGAAAGAATATGATCTCCACATGATAATTCCTCTCAAAATCTCTTTTAATTGTGGTTCCCCATTTAATATTACCTTTATCTTGACATTTATAACAATTATTTCTTTGCATTTATTTATAGCTCTTAAAACACCATTATTTAGCTTTTAACTTTATTTTATATTAGGTGAAATGTAAGATGTATACTTTTGGGTCTGGCTTCTTTTATTCAAACTTAGGTTTGCTTTTTTTTAATTCAAGATTATGTTAGTGAGATTCATTTGTGTTTATGAATGTAGCTGTAACTTAATGAGCTTATATGATGCACTAATTGCATTCCAGTCTATAAATAAAATGTAATTTCTAAAGATTTTATTTATTTTATTTTTATTTTAAAAGATTTTATTTATTATTTTCAGAGAGAAGGGAAGGGAGAGAGGCAGAGAGGGAGAGAGACATCCATGTATGGTTGCCTTTCACCTGCCTCCAGCTAAGGACCTGGCTTGCCACCTGGTTATGTGCCCTGACTGGGAATCAAATTCACTAGTGTACAATTACTATATAAACATGAAGACATGAAGTAGATAATTTTAGATAAAGATATAAATGGCTAAAGTTGATTCAAGGAATACAAATTTGATTATTTCAATTCTGTACAATAAAATAAATACAAAAATACAAAAGGTAAACAAAATCAAAAGTAAATAAAACACAATCACTACAATTATTTGAAGAACTAGTTTAGAGATCTGTAGAATAAATTATCATAAAACAGTGAGGACAAAAGGTAGAATGCTATGTACTTTATAGGGCATATAATTTTTAGTACAGAAAAACTTCTAAGGATTCATATGGTGCTTTTAAATGTCCAGATTAAATTTGTATTTACTTTTACAATGTGTCCCAGAATGGCAACTTTACATGCTTAAAATTGGAACTAGTTCAGTTACCAAGCAGCTTGACAATTTTTAGGAGAAATCCTCCTGGAAACTCACACAGAAAAAGCAGCATATTTATTTTCTAGGTTTAATATGCAGTAGAAAAAGTGACAGTGATTTATTTATGAAATTCCTAGAGGGGTGCACCTTAGCTCTAGACAGGACTCAATGCACCCAAGCAAGCAGACAGATGATCACAATGTATTTAACAAATGGTCATGAAGACTAACGACAATATCCCCCAAAGGTGAGTGTCAGTGGTGTGAGCCTGACCAAGAAGAATTTATTATAAACTGCAAACACATTAGCTTGAATTTCTAATGAACATGGAAAAAACTATGGACACTGTTGAAGTAATTGTTAAAAGTTTCTTTCCTTAATTATAGCAATCAAATTAAAATTAGTTTTATACTTTAACAACATAATTACTTCGGGGAGGCAGTTCTTTTTTAATGTATTATTTTAGAAAAGAAAGAAAAATAACGCTTTACAGAAAGCACAACCATAGATCTCCCTCTGGTCTCCCCCATCACCGCCCATCATAGTACCTGACCTTCTCTAGTTTATATTTTTCCTCAGAACACACATGGTCATCTGACCCTTGCTTCTGATTTCATCTTTTATATTTTTTGTATTTATTTTATGGTACAAAATTGAAATAATCAAATTTTTAAACCTTGAATCAATTTTAGCAATTTATATCTTTATCTAAAATTATCCATTTTATGCCTGTACTTTCCAATTTACTAGTGTAAAAGATAGTATACAGTAATATATGTATATACATATATATATTTATCCTGAAGAATATTAACTCCCTATTGTATATTATAATCAAATTTCTTCCTGTCATGCAGTTATAATGATTGAGTCACTAAGACAGAAAGAAGAATTGAGTATTTCCTTATGTGGTGAAGTAATTGGGTATTCTGGGAATACAGTAATAGAAAAAAGAACCATTTTTTTGGAAAAGTTATAATACAAATTCCTATTAATTATGCTCACAATATTTGACTTTATTACACAACTCAAAAGACACATTCCTAGATTGTCACAAACAATGCAATAAAGAGAAAATGTATTTTCTAATTATGTAGAAATTAGAAGTAAGTGCTAATTTGAAAGAAATATTTTGCTTAGGTAATCTGAATATTTAGAAATATATTTATACACCTTATCCAACATTTGATCTCTAAAATATAGAATCATCAAATCACCACGAAGTAAGTGACTTTTTCCAGATTTTACTGAGGTGTCTCTGGATTTAAAAACAGTCCTGTGGTTAACAGGGAAAGTAAGTAGAAATGATCTGTTCCCAATATTGTTTCCTTAATTAGTGATATTTAACAGACAACAGGAGAGAAGAGGAAAGAACTGGAATTACAGTTCCAACTCATAAATAAATTAGACCAGTGACCTTCAGATGTTTTTTTGTTGTTGAAGATGTTTTTCTTTCTTAAACTGCTAAAGCTTTTAATTCAGTCAACTCTTTGGTGGGGTTCCATTATATAACAGGAAAAAGCAGAGCTACTCTGGGTGAAACAGATCAGGGTTGCTTAGGTCGGCTTCATTCAGTCAAGGCCACACACATATTCAGAGTCCAACAGATAAGGTCACAACAAATGCTTTCTGACTCAAGATAACTTTTCCATTAACCTTTAGTACTAATGCAAATAATGACAATTCCATTTGGTTATACCTTGACACTTGTTAAAACACAAATGTCTTTGAAGGGATAATTAATTCTGTCTGTTATCAATTATTAACCTCATAGAGCAACTTATTTTCACATCTCTTTTTTAAGGCAAAAAAATACGTAATAATAAAACATATTATAAAGATGTAACAATAGCCAAGATCTGGAAGCGGCCCAAGTGCCCATCAGGAGATGAGGGGAGAAAAAAAGTTGTGGTACATTTACACAAGGAAATACTAGGTGACCATAAAATGGAAGATAATCTTACTTTTTGTGACAGAACGGATGAACCTTGAGAGCATTATGCTACGTGAAATACGCAGTCAGAGAAAGACAAATATCACATTTATTTCACTTATATGTAGAGTCTAATGAACAAAATAAATGGACAAACAAAATAGAAAAGGAAGCATGGATGCATGTACCAGACAGCTGTCAGAGGTGAGGGCTGCTGAGAAACTAGATAAAAGAAGGTGGTGGGATTTGCCAAAGAACATAAGTGCACAGCCCATTAACACAGCCAACAGTGTGGGGACAGCCAGAGAGAAGAGGGTGTGGTGGCTGGGTGGGCAAAGGGGAACAATCGGGGACATCTGCAACAGTATTAACAATAAAAATGAAGTTAAAAGATTAATGTTGTGATGTGAAGTTTAGGATATTAAAATCAAACTTAACTACTTCAAAATCTTCTAAGATACATGTTATCTTTTATATTTTCATACAGCTTTAATTAAATTTTATTATAAGAATAACATACATGGAACATTGGATTTGGAATACCCATGGAATCAGGGACGTGGAGATGAGAATTAAGACGCTCTGGCTAAGAGAGGAGAGTCAGGGTTGTGAATCTCAATGGTAGCATGCAAGTCTTGGCATTTGGACAGTGAGCAATCATGCAGCTGCTGACAGGCAATTCTCCATGGGCCTTTTGTGATTCTACACATTTTAGAATGAGCAATTGACAGCTTTTGTTCTGGGCATTCCCCTCCTTTTTTTCAAGGATTTTTGTATAGCTATCAACTTGGGAAGAGCAAGAATGAGTCTCCTCCAGGGGCAGAAGGCAGAGGAGGTATTCTTGCCAAGCTGCTAATGTCTCCTTGTGGGGAAAATAAGGTAAGGCATATTTGACAGAAGCCTTTTTATAAAACCAGTAGTTTTCTAACCCAGCCTAACCACATTGTACTGCCTGCTAGGCCAGAAGTAATAAAGTGCTTTGTCTCTGGCCCAAGAGTCTCCTGTCTGCTGCCAGCATCTATAAATCTGTGGCAGGCCTAACTATTAGCTTAAAAGTAGGGTAAAATCTCAAATCTTTTATGCTCTTTACAGTCTTCTATCATATACAAAATACCAGGAACTGAAAACCTCACACCCAATAAATACTGCAACAGGGCCTATACTGGCTAAGAATTGACATAAAAATTCTACTAAAACAGAATTGAATGGAAAAAAAGATTAGCTCCCAAAGTCATTGAGAAAAGTTGAGATACTGAAAAAAAGCAAGTGTCCAGCAAAGGTGATATAAAAATGAAAATGCAAAAGATTATTAGCCTTGAGGCTACGAGGTCTATTATAATTATGTACCACATCTCTGTTTCTGTATCATCACAGAGAAACCAGGATAGTCATATCAATCCTTGTTGTCTTTGCTGTAACACTTACCTAGATCTTTCTAAGTCTCTTCTTAGGCGCTGCCTATACACAGTACCTGACCTTCTCTATATTTTTCCGCAGAACACTCATGACCATCTAACACATTATGCATGTATTGTATTACTTCTTTTTGGGGCTTCATTAGAATGTAAGCTCTCGAATAGTAGAGATTTGTATTTGTTCTATTCACTTATTCATATTTACTTCTTGTATACAGTCTAACGTTGCATAAGTAATAAATAAACCTTAGTCAACGTAAATTAATTAGTAGGTCAATGAATGGACATGAATGGAGGTTTGTGGTTAAATTAAACACTTAAGTTTAAGTCTTTTCAATTCCTTCTGTCATTTTTACAAGATCCACTTCTTAATGAATATCTTTACTCTGAACTCCTCAACAGTGGACTGACAGGACATTTTTCAAATATACCTCAATAGTGAAAGGCACTTCCCTCTCCTTTTTAAATTCTACTTGGCCACCACCTTCCTTATTTCCCATAACATACAAAATACATGCAACTGTAAGGGGGAAACTTAAATGTAATGTGCTACTTTTGGGACATGCAAATTTAAAGCTAATGATCAGATCATCTTTGCTGGGTGATAACATAGTGAAGAAAAGGATTTAACATCTGTTTAAAATACAAAGGTTAATAGTTTTAGTGAATGCTTTACCTTCAGAATAGAAGTTTAAGCAGATGTTGCATTTAAAGATTTAAAGCTTTTATTTCTCTACAGAAAATTTAGTTAAAATTCACACCCCTCTTTATTTTTTTATGTTAAAATTATCTAAAATAATTACACATTTTTATGAGTTTACCCTTTTTGGTTATGGACTGCCTTGTGACTAATAATGCCCATCTGAATAGGATTTGCTTGCTTTTTCATAAAATGTGATAGATAAATCTTGTCAATGCAACTGGATCTTTTAAAGCTGATATATTTTACTTCAGACTGCATTTTGTGCTTTGGATTTAATAGCACTGTTTGTGGAATTCTGTACATTTAAGCCTTAGATTAATGCATACTTTTTACTAACCTATGGAACCCAGATTCAATCAGAACCAAGTCAAATTTTGAATTTTTCCCTGGAAAATAATAAAACTACATCATTATCTACATTTGGTAATTGTTCATAATTTCTCCACACTAGCTGCAGTTAGTAAATATATATGTATATATAAAATTACTATAATTATGGTAATATTTATAAATATATGTAATCATTCATAAATATACAGACATGTGCAGGTATATATATTTATGCTTTTATATAAATATAATATATATTTAAATATATTTTTTCAACAAAGAGAAGAACAAAATAAAATATTCAAACAATTTGTATGAGATTAGAAGTACCAGTAGATAAAATTAGATGAGCCAGAATTCCAAAGTTAGTTTTATTCTTTTTTTTTTTTTAAGTTCATTCACTTTTTTAAAGATTTTATTATTTTTAGAGAGAAGGGAAGGGAGAGAGGCAGAGAAGGAACATCAATGTATGGTTGCCTTTCACCTGCCTTATTCTTTTTCTATTTTGTGATAATACTTTATGACCTATTATGTATCAATATAAACAGTATGTTTTTATTCGTAGAAAACACTAAAGTATAATTCTGAAATCAATTTTTCTAAGAATATCTTAATTTCTTTACTAAGAAAGATATTCAAATTGTGATATGTTAGAATTTTGACAGTTCATCATGGTGGATTTTAAACTTGATAAATACTTATTGTTATATGGCACTTAAATATTAGTTTAATATTTCCAATTAGATTTCCAGATGACAGCATCATATGGTACTATCTGTGATTGTTCATGATTATCTAAGAGTTCATAGATAAAATAATTAAATAATTTCAGAAGCTCAGATATAAATTACTTGAACATTGTTAATTTACCTTTATCTTACTAGAAACAATTTAAGCCAAAAACATCAGTCAATGATGACCTTCCCCTATTCAACCACCATGAACAGAAATTTTGACTAAAAGCCAGAAATAAACATCTGTGTTTACCAGTAGATCTAGCTTAGCCCAGGTGATCATAAAATAAAGATAGAAAAAAAGAAAAGCTATTTTATTCAGAAGGTCAAGCTATGGTTTTACTTTCTTATTTTTGGAACCAATAATTAATGATGAAAATAATAGAGTGAGTTCAGATTGGTAGTTTGGTTTCTGCATCTGGTATTGAATATCACAAGTGCTTTTGCTAATAGGAAGTTAAAATTAGCAGTTGAAATTAGTGAGAGAGGCCCTATCTGGTGGCACAGTTATAGGCACCAGCCTGCAAACCCAAAGGTTGCTGGTTGGATTCCCAGCCAGGGCAAATAACCAGGCTGCAAGCCAGGTCTCCAGCCAGGTCCATAGCTGGAGGCAGGTGAAAGGCAACTCATACATTGATGTTTCTCTCCCTCGCTGCCTCTCTCCTTTCTCCTCTCTCTGGAAATAATAAACAAAATCTTTTTTTAAAAAAAGAAATTAATGAGAGAGGATGTATTTTTGTTCAATAAGTTGACCTTAACTTTTTAAAAATAAGATGGCATGGTTAGAATTATTCAAAAAGAATGTTAGCATACCTTATCTACCTGCTCCCGCTTAGCTCCTACCTGCTCTCCCTTTCATGTCCCTGCTCATATTGAGGTGAAAAAGGGGCCCAGAATATTACATTTTAAAATAAAAAGTTATTTAAAATGCAGTGAATTATTATTATGCTGGAAAAGGAATGTGTTTAGAGAAATTGCTATCAGGGAATTCAAGTGTTTTAGAATTCATGGATATTTCCATGATTTTATTAATGTTTTTAGAGCCTTGGATCTTTCAAGCATTTGAAGATCTGACTTTCCACAGAGAAAAGATTTACAGGTGTATGTACATACTCTCACATCAAACACACCCACATTCATATAAACACATACACATTTACAAAAATGTCTTGTGTATTTTAATAATCCTATTCTAATATTTTCAAGAATAAGGACCTGTGATCCAACCAGGGGTCAGCAAACTATGAACCTATGGGCAAAATCCGGCCCAACTGGCTGTTTGGTAAATAAAGTTTTATTGGAAAACAGCCTTATTTCAGGTTGCTTTCATGTTCTAACGTCAGAGTTAAGAAGCTACAACAGAGACTATATGACCCACAAGCCTAAACTATTTACAATCTCACTATTTAAAGGAAAATAATACGTCAAATCTAGAACCAAAAGTTGTTGTTACATTTGAAGAAAGAGATTTAGAAAGGTTACAATAATATGTAAGCAAGCTACCTAGAGAACAATCTGACAATATGCTGACCTGAACTACTGAGACCATTTTCTACTCTAAGAGCATCATGAACAATGTATTTATTTTCTCAGTTTCCAAATAGGCATAGTCTCAGAATTTTTTAAGGCATGCCCCTGTGAAAAACAAATAACTGTACTAAAATAATTGCTTACAATGATTTTTTCTTTAATCTCTAGTGGATAATCAAGAGAAGTAGTTACTTAGATTAGTTATTTTCTTCACTATGCCAACAGTGTAGTTTATTGACATATTTGTTGGCAATTGTACTGTTAGCATTAAAAATACCAATGGCCATCCAGTAAAAATATACTCTTATATATCACATTATTTTAGGTCTACTTATTGAATATAGCATAATTTGGTCTTGTTTGGTGAGCAAACATCTTTTTTTTCACATAGGTGCACTAAACCCATTCACATTTATTGTTATGTCAAATATGTTTGGTCTCATTTCTGTTGTATTTTACAATTTAATGTTTTATGTTATAATTTTATACCTTTTTCTCTAGGACATGATCTTATTTTCTGTTACCATTTTATACCTCTTTCTCTAGAACGTGATCTTTTATTAACAAAAAATATAATTTGGAAGGCTTGTAGTTTTATTTTAGTTATTGCCTTTTTAGTTATAACTTTTTAATGACCTTAGTTACCAGTCTTCATACTTAAGCTTTTACTACCTGATTTGTCCATCTTTAATGATATTTTATTATTGTTTATACAAATAATGATGAGTACACCATAAATGAATACAATGTTACATATGTCAATAAAAAAGACTCAAAATGCTCCTTCAAATTTCTTTATATATATTTTTTCCTCCCATTTAAAAAATATTGTGCTCCACTACATATGGAATTTGTACATTAGTAGTCGATCATTCCCACTTTCATTTTAGCATTAAATTTAAATAGCAATTATTAAAATGCTCAACAGCAGTAATTTTGTTGCATTTTCCCCAGAAATTTTTTATTTTAATGAAACTCATTTTAGCTTCCCAAAGGTCTTGTCAGTAGAAAATATCCTAAATTCATGTATGTTTAAAAGTTTTTCTATGATTTTATGCTTATAGAATTATTAACTACAAACAAAATCCTCCATTCACTGTCTTTTATTGATTTTTTGAATGTTCTCCATTATGGCCTTGCTCCCAAAGTTGCCTTTAAAAATTGAGTCTAATTCTTTTTGCCCCATAACTTCCTTGATCTTTTTCACTGAAGAAGTTGAATAATTTTTTAAAAATCTTCAACACTTAATAATTTTACTAGTGTTAAGAGTTAATTGTTCTTAGTTAATTTTCTTCTATTTATCCTCCATTTGTAGAGTCAGGTCTTCATTTCTTGTAAAAAAGACATCAGGAATTATATTTTAGTTATATACCATTATTTTTTCCTGTGAGGGATATTTCTTTTTTTCTTTTCTTTTCTTTTCTTTTTTTTTTCATGGCAAAATGTTTTATTTTCAACATGTATCAAGATAAATAACACTTTTGTAAATCACCCTCTTTGTTTTTGATTAGATATACTTAGATTTGGGTTGGGGTAGCAAGGACTGTCTGAACACTAGGATTCATGTTGGAAAGTTAATTATTAACGTGCAGCTTTTCTTAACAAAGGGTCAATAGATAATCTGGTCTCTTTAGCTTCAGAAATTAGCAAGAAGACCTCGGACCCCGGTGAAAAATATGGAATGCTTCACGAATTTGCGTGTCATCCTTGCGCAGGGGCCATGCTAATCTTCTCTGTATTGTTCCAATTTTAGTATATGTGCTGCCGAAGCGAGCACTCTCTTTTCTTTCTTTCATTTTTTGCTATCTCAGGTGTTAACATGTTTTAAAGACAGCTACTTCAAATAGTGAGAACGTTTTAAGTTTCTTCTATGAAAATTATGCTGTGACAATTCAGGACACTTTATTTTTAAAAAGCATTTTTATAATTATATTTGTCATACTCCTAATGGCAGCAGATTTAGAATAACTTTAGGTCGATTGCTGGCTCCAGTTCTCTCTCTTTCCAGCTTTTCTACCCTCCTCCCACCTCACTCCTTCCCCTCCTTCTCTCTCTTTCTGCCAGTCTGCCAGTTCTTTTCAACACAAGCCCTACAGAAGTGCAGAAGCAAGATATCACTGAGATATCCTGAGATTTGCTGATTTCTTTACTTATTCTTCCCATTTTAATTTTGGTTAACTTAAAAGCTTGGGCATTCTCTATTTTCAACTTATGCTGAAGGCATAGTTTTGCTGCATTTTTATCTTGTTTTATTTTGCTTTAGGAAAAAATACTGGGAAATATAGTAGTTGCCATTATCTTAGCTATTTGGAAGCCTCTTAAATATATTCTGTGATACAACAGTAAATCTATGTACAGTCTTATTTAGTCTCTTTTGTGTAAAAATTAAATAATTTATGTGATTCTACATATTACATATTTTTGAAATATGTAATATTTAAACGGCAGTTAAGACATTTATCCCCTGTATAAAGTTATGCATATGTTGTTAAAATTTTCCACATGCTGCTAAATTAAATAAAATTATCAGAAAAAGGAATAGAATTAGGAACAGCATACTCAATATTAATAGTCAGAATACTAACAAAAACAATTCCTAAGAAACAATACTTGTGAAATTAAACATATAACAGATTACCAAATAGTGGAGGACTAATCAATATATGGTCTAACTTAAAAATTTTACAGATGGCCTAAGAGGAGGGGTGTTAAGGAGAATTGGAGCTCTGCAGATGTGAGAAGTTTGAGGAAGACCACCCAATAGCACTTTCCAGCTAAAGCCTGTGGCAAGAAGGCAGAATGTGGAGAGGTTTGCCTCACACATGAGAACTACTTCTGTGGCTGGTCCCTTTCAGCAGATGCTGTTTGTTGCATTCAACTCCTGGTGCTTTTGGAACAAAATATCAAAACTGCTGGGAACATTCTCATGTACATCAACATGCAGTCCATCTTATAATGACACCAGTCACATGACTTTATTTGTATTTCATAAATAGACTGTATTTAGTAGTCTCTCTTTTTCCCTCCCCTTTCTCACCATGTCCCTCTCCTGCCCCTACTTCCTCTAGTCTTCTCTCACATTCATACATACACAGACTCAGATCTTAAATAGAATTTCAAACAATCATCCTGTGTCAGCTTTTTCCAACACTAACTTGCAGAAGTGCTTAATGTCATACATTTTGAAGGCTTATGTATTTATTTAACTGAAACTGGAATAAATACATAATTTTATTTATGTATTTATATGTTCTGTCTGTCTTAAATTGCATGTTATCATCATCTCTCCATTTTCTTTGGTCCTTTTAGGTTTATACTTTTGTTTGAAGACAGTATGACATTTTAATTGATATAAATCCATTACTGATGATATATAACCCTTAAATATTCAATGCGTAACTATTCTTATAATTAATAAAAGTGAAAAGAAAATTACCATCCTTTTAAGGCTACTAGATTATATATTTTGCTAAAAAAAGAAACAATTTAAAACTATCAAAATAGAGCCTGCAATATAATATTTTGTATAACAATAGAGATATTGAGTGGAACAACCTAAATTTGAATTTTGCCTTTGGTCTTTACCAGCTGTGTGACTTTCAATAGGTAGCTTAATCTTTCTGATCTTCAGTTTTTAACAACATGCACATCACAGAGTTTTTGGATAAATTGAGTAGAGATGTGACAAGGCTTCTCATACGCTACATTTATGTGCATTACAGAATTCATGCATTCAAGATTTTAGTTATTTTCTTCCTCTTGTCTGACCTTATAGTATGTATACCAGGGTGACTAAAGAGTTAACTAGAAAATAACTTTAATGAAATAAATGGAAGGAACTTAAGCCAAGCCTGGGCCATTGCTAGAGAAAATAGTTATTTTTGGTTAGTGCTGTGTAGAATTTGAGCCAGGGAAGAAATGGGAACTATTCACAAGGATGCTCACCATCTCACAGATTAGTCATAGTTGTCTTGGATGATGATGAATATATTCTAGTAAAAAAAAAAAAAAATAAGCTGAGTGTGAATAAAACTATGAATGTGACATCTCGATTTTATGGGGGAATTTTATAAACATTCCCTCTGTGCTTCTGAATATTTTGTTAATAATGTTAGCTAACCAATAACCAAAAAATCACATTTAGGAAATTGAAGACAGCTATGAAAGGTAAAGAAAGGGTTTCTTGAGTCAGCAACACTGACTGCCTGTCACTTCATAGGATTGTTTTTCTCTGGAGACTGACTAATAAAGAGCTTATTGATTTTGTTTAGTCAGCCTTCTGGTACAAGATTTCTTCTTATCAGTATCCTTTCACAACACAGGAATAAGGATTATACAGCACTGCCTAATTTACTTTTTAAAAAGCTATTTCAATGAGATGCTGACTTTAGTTTTTTTAGGAAAAGATCAAAATTTCCTACAGTTTATCATCAGCAGTAATGGACATACTTTGAAAACCTTAAATATCATGCCTTAAATTGCTTTCACATCATTATTCATCTGTTTCAAAAGGTCCCTATTTTTGCACATTGATTTTTCAAGTTAACTATTTCTCTTTATGTTACTATCCTTACAAAAAGTTATGTATCTTTAAATGGCAAGACTCCTATTCCATAATGTTAATAAACTAGCAGGCCTGAATTTACTTATATTCATAAACTTCTTTTCCAGCTGGCTATTTTTATGATATCTTATTTTAGAAATGTAGATGTGCCATTGTGTGTGCATCTGACTATTATTCTATTGCATGAATTATCAACATTTGTTTAGCCACAATGAGTAAACAATTCCACGTCTACATATAAAAGCATTTTAGTGCTTCATGAACTTCATCTCATCACATTATCTCTCCAGGTTAGGTGAGTGAGAAAAGAACTGAAATGATTACCCCTCATTCAACTGCTTTATCTGGTTTATACTTTAATAGGAAATACTTCATACTACCATCAGCATAGCTATTTTTATTTAAGGATAGCTAAAATATGAATCCTATGACTATAATTTTAGATAGGTAATTCAAGGATTTAATCTCTCTTCCAGGCTTAGGTTGCAATGCAGTTTATAATGTACCTGTCAGCAGTGCATACTGCATTGGGTCATAATACTATAATTCAGACCAGATCCAGTCAGTCACTGTTTGGTCATCGTATGTTTTAGGTATGATATGGATCTGAAGCTTAAGAGCCATTCTTTAGCATAAATAATATTCAGTATAGCATCTTTATGACCACTTTACAGATTGTGTTATCATACATGCTCAATGGTAAATAAAGCATTTTTAAAGGTAATAAACTATTTAATATATAATTCAATATTGCTGGGATACCACCATATGTATTCTTTTCATTAAAAAAAATCAGGGTTGGTCTTAATGAAACATCAGAGGTCCTTTAAAAGCATGTGCAAGATCAGAGGAAGATAGAAATTGCATTGGGCTCTGCTTAGCTCCTCAAATTTGTTGGCCTTGCCTCTCCTAAATATACCTCCTCTGGGCTTTAAGAATCTCTGAAAAGTTATGCTTACTAAGGAAGAACTGAGGGATATATTGAACCATATTCAGTATTCATTTTAATGTATGTAATATATGTTATTTTAAATATACCTATACACATAATCAAAATTCTGGGAATATATATATCAAAAATTACCATGATCGTTGCTGCAGTATAACTATAGATGCCATTTATTCTTTTACATTATATGTGAAGATTTTTTTGAAATCTCATAATTAAAAAAAATAATTCATATGTATTTACTTATCCATAAATGTTAATGAAACAACTACTCTATAAAAGTTACAGTTTTAGGTTCTGCACAGGGAACAAAACAATATCTCTAACATGGAGATTATGAATTTAAATAATTTTTATTTGAAAATAAAAATTAAATTTTGATATGACAATTTTGCAAATTTTTGTACTTGAAAGCCATGGTTATTTATTTCTGCATAATGAGAACAAGAATAATTCTGACTTTATTTTTCTGCATTTTAAAATTTTTTCTAAAGTACAACTTTATTAGAAACATAATCTTAAAAACCTTACTGCAATTATTTCAGTTGACCAAAATATTTCTTTAATTATGATTTACACTATTTTTTGTCTGTTCTAATTGTTTTATCTTATAACATTGGAGAAACTAATCCTGAAAGTGAAGCTTTATCTTATTAACTTTTTGTTTACCATGGTTAGTATTTATGTGAATTGATTTTTTAAATAAAGACTTTATTTCCTATTTCCAGAGACAGGGGAAGGGACAGAGGCAGAGAGGGGGAGAAACATCAATATATGGTTGCCTTTCACCTGCCTCTAGCCACGGATCTGGCTGGAGCCCTGGCTGGGGAATCGAACCAGTGACCTTCGGGTTCACAGTCTGACACCTTATCTACTGTGCCACCAGCCAGGGCTATGAATTGATTTTTTTAAAGCTAAAATTCTGCTTCCAATTCTTCCCAGGCAGACTTTAATAGTTATTTTATTTCTGAATATATTGGATTTTGTTCTATTCAATCAACTTCCTTTTAATCTAAATTCTTTGTTCTCTCTTTAAGTTTCTATTGGAATTTCAGGGATTGATTTATTTCTATACTATCCTGAACTTAGATCCATTTCCAACTTAGCTTCTTATGATTGTAGGAAATTTCTTTTGCAATATATGGCCTGGCTCCCAATTTTCAGAGATATATGCCTTTCCATTAGTCATACACATGTGGACTCAGAGTCTTTGTTTTATGCTTCTGTTGATTTTTTTATATGATCACTGTTCCTTGTAGATGTATTACATATAACATGGTATGTGTTAACTAGATTAATACATATTACACAAAATACAAGGACTGTTCAATGATTTCCAATATGCTGATTTTCACTTGTAAAGCAGAAGTGCTTATGTATATGAACTAGCCCAGTTCTTCATGTCTATAAGATACTTTATGAGTTTCTGCTGAATTCACTTGGAACCCACATTTCTCTATTCTATAGAAAACAAAACCTACAACTCTCAGTTTACAGGCTTAACAGCCTTTTGCTGTTTCTTTTCCCATTTTCAACAATTTACTCCAGGAAACTATAGCTCCCAGGAGGCAATGAGTCACCCTTATAGTGGATAATTTAGCAGAAGTACTGACTGATACATTGATATACACTGTACTTTCCAATTCAGTTTTTATTTTTTCATAAGTATTTTTATTGCTTGGTAAGACAGATAATTTAAGACCTCATACTCAAAAAACGTTTTAAAGTGGTACCAGGCAGCTGAAAAAACTCACTGCAAAATGCAACTTAAAACTAAATAAAGAATACAATAGAAATAATACTCAAAACCATAGTTATTTTAGGCCATGATAAAGATGGCATTGGATTCTAAATCTAATGAACTAAAATCTAAAAAAGTGACAAGGCCCCTTATAGGTGAGTGAGATCTATCATGGACTTAATCCTCTGAGGAGGGGACACAGGGCCCATAGGCATATGAAAGAATGCTCAACATCACTAGCCATCAGAGAGATGCAAATTAAAAAAACCATAATGAAAGACCACCTACACCTGTCAGAATGGCCATCATTAACAAATTAACAAATCAAATAATAACAAGCACTGGCAGGATGTGGAGAAAGGGAACGGACCCTTGTGCATTGTTGGGGGAAATGCAGACCGGCGCAGCCACTATGGAAAACAATATGGAATTTTCTCAAAAAACTAGAAATGGAACTGTCTTTTGACCCATTGATTCCACTGCTAGGATTATATCTGGATGACCCTGTAACACCAAGTCAGAAGAACCTATGTACCCCTTGGTTGACATCAGTGCTATTTACAATAGCCAAGTGCTGGAAGGAGCCTAAGTGCCCATTAGTGGATGAAAGGATAGGAAAACTTTGGTACATTTACATAATGGGATACTACACAGCAGAAAGAAAGAAGGAACTCCTGCCTTTTTCAACAACATAGATGGAACTGGAGAGTATTATGTTTAGTGAAATAAGCCAGGCAGTGAAAGACAAATACCATATCATCTCACCCGATACAAGAAACTAATGAAAAAAACAAACGAGCAAAATAGAACCAGAGGCATGGAAACAAGAAACAGACTGACAGTGTACAGAGGGGAGGCAAAGAAGGGGATTTAGTCAAAGGAACTAGTATAAATGACCCGTGGACGTGAACGACATGTGGGGATTGACTGTGGAAGAGGGGATAGGGAGGGTGTGGCAGGGGAGAGCAGTGAGAGAAAATGGGATAAATGTAAGACAACAATAAATTAAAAAACAAAAAAGAGTGATGAGAGCAGGAAGAAGCAACTCTAGACACTGGCAAGAATAAAACAGCCAACATTTTAACAAAGGAAATGACAGCTTATTCCTGGGGTTGGGTCAGGAGAAATAAGTCACGGGTTGCCAAGGGGTAGTGTGGAGCCTGAAGAACTTGAGGGTATATTTGGGGAAACAGCAACAAGAAAAGCAAACAGGCGCCAAGCCACTCCCTGCACAAGCAGTGACCGTTTATCCCTCAATTCTACACTAAAGATTTGGTCAATAAAATGGCCTGACTTTATAATGGGTAACATTATCCTTTACATAAGTCATATTTTCTTTTACACAATATATCTGATATTCAATCAAATGTTATAAAATGCCAGAACATATTAACATCAGTAGGAGAGGAAACCTTCAATAGTATTAGATCCAGAAATGAACAGTGTTGAGATGACAGGAATGGATTTTAAAGTAACTATGATAAATGTTTTGAAGAATCTAGAGAATCAAGTGAAGAGCATGTGGGATAAATGATGCTTTTCAATAAAGGCATGAACGTTTCAAAGTGATAGGCAAAAATAAAAAAAAAAACAAAACAAAACCAAAAACTTACATTTGACATAAGTATTTATTTTTGTGTGCTTTCCTGAAGGTTGAACATAGAAGAGGAAGGATCAATGAATGAAGACATTTCAGACAAAATTTGAAAGAATTTATCTCCAGAAGACTTGCCAAGTAAACAATTTTCTTTATGACGCCATATCGAAACCTGACTCTGAGAAAAGTAATGGACATTGCCTGGAAGAGTAAACATATGGTAGATATAATAATCCTTTTTTTAAAAGCCCTTATAAATTAGTAGTTGGACTCTTTAAAATCCCTTTCAGTAATTGATATAAAAATAGGTTAAAAAGTCATTAAATGTATAGATTTAAATAACTCTATCAAACAATTTGATTCAAATGATGTTTATATAACATCACAACCAATAGCAGCAAAACCATTTTTTTTTCAAATGTACATGAAACATTTAAGGACATAAACCATATAAAACAAGTCATAAAAATATTGCTAAGCTACAACTGGTTGAAGCATGTTTATGAACTGCAATATTATTAAATTATAAGTTAATAACTATGATGTATCTAGAAAATTTGCATATTATTAAAGATTTAAAATTCACATCTAATAGATCATGTGTCAAAGAAAAAAATTATAATGTATATTAAGCAGATACTTTAATTAATTGGTGATAAAAAACAATTTACTAAAATTTCTCATGTGCTTTGACTTTTAGCATTAAATGCAATAAAAAAGGGAAAAAGTTGTAAACTCAATGACATGAACTTCCATATTAAGAAGCTAGATGGAATACAAAGTAACTCAGTCATTTTTAGCATGAGAAATCATTCTATTTAATTTATTTCATTAACACAAAAGTTAACATTATATAACTGCAAAAGACACAGAAAAGGCATTTGAGAAAATACAATACCCATTTATAATAAAACTTATCAGTAAAATTGAAATGACAATGTATTTTCTTAACCTGATAAACTAAATCCAAAAAATTTAAATATTCTACAGCTAATATCTTATTTAATGTTGAAATATAGACCACCTTCCCTCCTGATTTTATTAACATCAATCTTTAGAGAAATGCAAATTGAAATCACAAGAGTTGACACTACATAGCCACTATGTTTGGTACACAGCTTCTCAAAGAAGAGCAAGTAAATTTTTTTTTTTTTAATTTTATTTATTATTCTCAGAGAGAGGGGATGGGAGAGAAGCAGAGAGGGAGAGTGACATCAATGTACGGTTGCCTTTCACCTGCCTCCAGTTACAGAGCTGGCTGGAGACCTGGCTTGCAACCTGGTTATATGCCCTGGCTGGGGAATTGAACCAGCGACCTTTGGGTTCTCAGGTCAGCACCTTATCCACTGAGCCAGCAGCCAGGGTTCCAAGTGAATTTTTTGTTAGAAAGAAAAGAAAAGAAGAAAAGAAAGAAGAGTTGAGTTTTCGAAAGAACGAAAGAAGAAAGAACGAAAGAAAGAAGAAAAGAAAGAAAGAAAGAAAAGAGATAAAGAAAGAAAAGTCAACTTTTCAAATTCCAGTAGCTTCTCTGTCCATGACAACTATTGCTCCATACATTACTCAAATCAAAGAAACACAGGAAGGGGACTTGTCCTGTCTAAGAGAAAGGGCTCTTGTGAGCCTTCATCTGCCCCCAACAAAGAGCAGCCATTTTATTTATTTATTTATTTATTTATTTATTTATTTATTTAAGCTCAGTTACAAAAGAAACAAGTCCTGCGTCTTTGTGATTGAAAACTTCTGTCAACCCTCCCCCCACCAAATAAATGCAACTTAAAAAGATGCATTAATCATTTTAACTTAACACACAGCAGTTGCTCCAACACTGTTTACTTGGTCCAGTTTGCAAGTCAAAGACAATTTTTTCTTGTTTGCAAATATTTTTCCTTCATTCACAACATATGTACATGGACAGACGTCTAGTTCTGTACATGTTGAATGCATAAAAATGATTATATTGAAAGCATAATCATTTCTGAGATTCATTACATAAACTCTGAGGTCTGGGCCATCATCAGGTGAATTTCTTTTGCAATATAGAGTGAGGCATCATTTTTCTGAGGGCAGCAGTCAGTGGTACAATAATGTGTCAGTGAATTTAAGTGGTAATGGGGCATCACTGAAAATTTATGTACAAGTTTTGACTAAGGATAAATATTTCATGAAGCAAATAGGTAATACATTGCCTCTTAAATTCTACCAAGTATTAATTTTGTTATTCTTAACCAGAAATATCACTATTCACAGCATAGGCTGAACATTTCTAAAACTTGACATTAATTAGGCTGACAACAATTCTTCATGGACAGTTTTGAACTTTTTGTTAACCATGAAATTAAATTTCATGAACATAAAGCATTGTACAAATTATTTCCTTTTCATGTAATTAATATACACCAGGTCCTCAAATAACTGTATTTGTTCAACCTTGGTTTGTTATATGTTGATGAGATGCCCTAAATAAATAACTCTTATTTATAGCTATTATCCTATGGTAAAACTGGCTTAGTTATATATCACTTTATTTAAAGTCACAGAATCAGTTGACACATAATAAAGGATTACTATATATATGATGCTTAATCTCTGAAAAAGTCAACATAGGACACAAGAATTTACATCACCATTTTTTGATCAGAGGAAAACTGCATATGTACAGAGATAAATATAATTTAAGGTTACCCTTTGGTATAGATTAGTACCATTGTAATAACAGCGAACAAAAATTAACTTTTGCAAGAAAGCTAACAGTGATTAGTAGCACATATCAGACTATATAGTCAATATTATTTTAACAACAGTGGCAGCTGGGTAATAGAAATATCAGGGGCACATTTGGTAAAATATATGAGTGTCTGACCACTATGCTGTACACCTGTAATTAAACACAGAATAACATTAAACCATAAGTAGAAAATAAAATTTAAAAATTGGAAATACATATTTGATCTTAAATCCATGGTGGGTAATAGTATTTAAAATAGGAAAAAAATTAAGCCTCTGTCCTCAAGGAGATTTTATCTATTTAAGGATACCAGACATATGTAAATGCTAGAGATGAAAACAAATGAAAATAAAATCAGGTGTTAGAACGTCTGGTACAGAACAGATGGAAATGCTAGTATTTTATATTTTAAATGTCACTTATGATACACATCAGGAAGTCAGATGCACCTGATGTTTTATAAGAATCAAGTTGGTATATGTGCTTTTTATGACCACATATAGTCTGGTTCCTAAATTATTTACTATTCTGTTAAACCAATAAAGAATGTTAATAATGCTTTATCTCTTTGAAGAGTATTTTTTGTTCTTGCATTGTCATTTAAATGACTATTAAAATGAACATGGGAAATTCATATAGTAAATGCTTAATAAATTTTTAAACAAGTTAATATAATAAAAATACTAAAAGTGATATCAAAAGATCTAAGTTCTTTTCTCACTTTTCCTAGGTACTAGCAAATTACTTTTCCAAACCTCAGTTTTTTTTATATTGCATAACTTAGAGGACACTAATTCACAACATTTTATAAAGACCAGATGCCACGAGTGCGAAACTTTTTCAAAAAAGGTCTACACGGTATACATAAAATATTAGGGAAGTTAGAATTTTGTAAAGAAATAATAATTTTAATGATTCTCTGAGTCACATCCTGTACTATGTAACTTCTTTTCTGTAGCAAAACCAACCACAAATTCTCAGTGGCTTACAAAAATAACATTTTTAACTCATGTTATGGGAGGTAGGTAGATGGTTGTAGCCCAGATAGTTGGTTCAATAATTCAAAGCCTGAGATTTTGACTGGTTTGTAGAAAGTTTCAATCATAATCTACAAATAAAAATATTCTCTGGGAATACATTAATCCATTCAGACACCTTACCAATAAAGGTTATAAACTGGCCTCCTTTAATGCTTTCTTTGTTCCAGAAGGATATTTTAAATGGCCAAGTGTTATTTCACTCCTCAAATTTATCTATTAAAATTTATTAGAGGAAATAGTAGCAACTCTCCATGCTGAAGATTCTAGAATATCCATCTGCATGATGTTTCTTCCAGTGAGTCCCTGATGGCAAACATTCTACTTCTTTTTAAATTAAACTCTTTCTTTTAGTCATTAATGATATGAAATTAATAACAAACAATCTGTAATAGTAACAATCTGTCTCTAAACTTCTCCCAAAGAAAGTTCACTAGGTATATTTTCCATACCTACTTCAACCCAGCTGACAGTTTTATTTTGCTAAAGAAAAATATGTTACCACTTTTTCAGTTGTCTATAATGATAAATTTAGAAGTTCTAGTCAGGCTAGCAAAAAAAAAAAAAAAAAAAAACATAAGAGAAAACACAAAGTCCAAAAAATCAGAAGAGTGGCCATCACTATTCATCCCATGGTCATTAAAAGGTTAATCAAAGAATATTATATAGATAACTCTCTTCCCATAAAGGATAACTTATATGAAAGAGACATTCCATGAAAGGCATAATCTAAAGAAATTCACACAGAGATGTAGATAATCTGAATAGGTCTTTATCTATTAAATAATTAAATCAATAATTAATAACCTTCCAAAACAGAAAGTATCAGTCCCAGATGGTATTACTGGTGAATTCTACCAAATACTTAAGGAAAAATACCAATTCTCGATAGCTCCAAAAAATAGTAGCATTGAAAACACTTCCTGACTCACTCTAAGAGGCCAATATTATCCGAGTACCAAAAGTAGATGATAATATGACAAAAGCAAAAAAAGAAAGAAAACTGCAATCCAGTATTGTTCATAAAAACAGATGCAAAATACCCTTGTTAAAAATATTAGTAAATAAAATTCAACTATGAATAAAAATAATTACATACCATGAACAAGTGGAATTTACTCCAGGTATAAGAGGCTGTTTCAACATTGAAAGACCAATTAATGTAATTAATAATATAACAAGTTAAATACGAAAAATCATATCATATCAATAAATGCAGAAAAGCTATTTAAAAATCCAATTGTAGTACTAGAGGGAAACTTCCTCAATTTGACAAAAATAATCTACTAACAACCTGCAGCTAATGTCACACTAAATGGTGAGAAACTAGACACAGGCACATCACAGAAAAATTACATGTCTGGTTCCAGACCACCGCAATAAAGTGAGTCATAATAATTGTGTTCATGGAGGGTCTTACCTTTAATTTGTAAAACTTGCAACATCTGTGAAGCATAGCAAGGCTAAGCACAATAAAATGAGGTATGCCTGTACTTCCCCCCTAAAATTAAAGCAAGGATGTCCTTATTCACTACTTCTATTAAACATTGTACTGAAAGCCTTTGCTAATTACAGTCAGTAGAACAAGTACATAAAAGGTACACAGAATGAGAGGGGAGAAATAACACACAGGCAAGTAAAACATGAGAAGCTGCTCAACCCGTCATCGAGGAATTATAAATTAAAAGAACAAGATACCATCTCATAGATAAAATGATTCAATCCCAAAACACTGACAACACCAAATGCTAATGAAAATATGGAACAGCAGAAATTAAATTTGGCAGAAAGGCAAAATGGGACATTCACTTCCACCTGGAGGCAGTTTGGCAGTTTATTATAAGGCTAAGCCTAGTGTTAGCATATGATCCATCAATTACACTTCTAAGTACCCAAATTAGTTGAAAACTCAGGTTCACAATAAAACCTGCACATCATTTTATACGGCTTATTTATAACTGTAAAACATTGGAAGCAATCAAAATGTCCTCAATAGGTAAATAGATCAATTGTGGTACACCCAATGTATTATTAGTCAGCAATGAAAAAAATAAACTACTAAGCTGCTAAAAAAAAGCAGCGGGAGAGTCTAAATGCTTATTACTAAGTGAAAGAAACTGGACTGAAAGACTATGTACTGTGATTCCAACTAAATGGCATTCTGAAAAAGACAAGTCTACTAGTGCTTGTGGGAATTAGGGGTGGACAGAGGGTAAGAGATAAATAGGTAGGGTGCACAGGGCATTTTAGGGCAGTGAAACTATTCTGCATGGTTCTGTAATGGTCTATACATAATATCACTCATTTGTCAAAACTTATAATACCATAAAACACAAAAAGCAAACCTTAATATAAGCCACATATGTACATTAGAAAATAACAATATTGATAAAGATTCACCAATTTTTAAAAAAGATTTTATTTATTATTTCCAGAGAGAGGGGCAGGGAGAGAGGCAGAAAGGGAGAGAGACATCAACGTATGGTTGCCTTTTTCACCTGCCTCCAGCTACGAATCTGACTGGAGACCTGGCTAGCAACCTGGTTATGTGCCCTGGCTGAGAATCGAACCAGTGACCTTTGGGTTTGCAGGCCAGCGCGTTATCCACTGTGGCACCAGCCAGGGCAAGATTCACCAATTTTAACAAATGTATCAAATTAATGAAAGATGTTAATAGGAAAACTAAATAGGGGAACTAGGGGGTGTCTAGTTTCTGCTTCATTTTTCTTTTCAAGACTATTTAATTATATATATATATTTTTTAGAAATAATTTTTCATTCCAGTTCTTCATGTTAAGAAGCTTGGAAATCCCCATAAAGCTAAATAGACTGAAAACTTAAAAGTGCTTCTTGGATCCCTAAGAGAGGGGAGGAAGCAGGACAGGCAAACCACTGCTTTCAAGATGAGAGAGACAGACAAGGGAATTAACACAGGGAGTCGGTCACGGCTTACCTTAAGCAGAGACCAGGCAAGAATCAATTCAAAGATGGTTTTGAAATGAAAGAGTGTGCTGATGGTGATGAGGCAATAAAGAAAAAAATAAATAAAATATGCCCGAAGATGGGAGAAGCATTTCTAGAATGATATATTCGTGTGGGCAAGGAGAAATGAGTACTGAACCCTATTGGAATACTGGGAGTATTTCCACATTGTTCTTGTGTCTTATTAAGCTGCTTATTGTTAGTTCACGCCTCAGAAGAAGTAAGAACGTTAGCAACTCTATTTCACTGTTTGGTTTTGGTTCCTTTTGAATATCTGGTATTGGGGTTTCTTGTTGAACTGCGATGGGGTGAACTTTAATTTAGGGAAATAGGGAAGCCTACTAATCCCTTTCCCATTCCATTGCACCATGAAGAAATGTTTTCTCAGATTGCAGTGTATCAAAGATAACTAACATCAGAAACAGTGCAAATGATCCATACATATTTGATATTTTCTAGACCATTTTTTAGGAAAAATGAATTATGGCACTTGAATCAATGATTTTTGCCTGAACACTTAGCAAAACACCCAGTGGAATTCCAGATGTGTTTAATATGCAGGAGCTGGACATAATCAGGAGGCAAAGGGTTTGCAAATTGAGTGACTGCTGTTCCGTGTTCTGGTTTGTGGTCTCTACTGTACTGATTCTATTTATAGAGTTTTATTTCTTCCACTGATTCTTGCCCTTGCTGTTGATGCTGTTAATATATTTTTAGGAGCCAAGTATCTGGAGATAACTAGGGAGATGTAACCTGAATCATTTAGTAGAGATATTTTTATTAGCTGAAAACCTGCTCTTCCAGTGCAGGACCGCTCAGAAAGAACAAGATGGAAACCAGAAGTTTTCCTTTTCCTATACTTACTAGTAGTCTTGTCCTTGTTCTAATCAGTCTTTCAGTACAGAGCTTTTTAAACATACCATATTTATTATTGCTGAACATGCAAATGTAGCTTTGTTTCAGTCCCTTGATAATATATATAAGTAAATAAATAACTGAGAATTACATCGATATTAGATTAGTGCATGAGCAATATGGCCACAATGACCAGCATATAGTATTTATTTTAAAAGGGCTTTTTGTTTCAGTATTATTTTCTTTAATTTTCCAGTCACCTAGCATAGATTTGACTGCAGGTGGCTGTGGCAGAATACATTTAATCCGGTTTGAAACACAACTTTCAAGCAACTTGAACTTGTTATATGATAACCTTACTAGCAATTTAAGAATAATACTTTCTAACATATTATTTTTCTCCCGTAGCATCAGCAAAATCCCTAATTTAATCCCAATATCTAATTACCACTTTATCAAGACTAAAATCTTTTTTTTTTCTAAATAAAACAAAAATAAATTAGCTTGAAATACATCTGCCAAAGTGAAAATCTGTCAAAATGGAATGTTCTGCAACTTCTATTATCAGTATGGCTTTGTTATTTCTTTTCCAGTTTGATCATTTTACCGATGATGCCTCAAGGCTCAGACAGGCTAATTAATCTCCGGATACAGAGGGTAGGTAGCTTGCTGTCACATTAGTGTTTCTACACAGCTACTGGGAAAAGGCAGAATGACAAAAATGTTATGGAACATGAAGTTTTCTAAAGAACCCTGTGGTCATTTTTCAAATTGCTGCCAACAGCCTCTGTCACAGCAGCAGCACAGTGCCAATGAAGGCTGAAGAAGGGGGTAGAACAACTCTTGTCCAAATGGCAAGGCACAACAGACCACATGCTCCCTGGCATGAATAAAAAAGAAGAAAAATGGCTACTGATTGTAGCTATTATTTGGAAACAATTTCTTTCTTCTCCGAACCACAGACTTCTAAGATCAGTGTGTTACTGGCTTTGTCTAAATTTGGCTATTAGTGACAGAATTTAAGGTGTTGAGGTTCTCAGCTTATTATTATTATAAATGTAGCAGCCATCACTACCTTGCTAGCATCTGAGCTAAAAATAGCCTGTAGCATCAGCTTTTACAGCTGATGGCAGTCACTTTTACCCTTACGATGTTTAAACACCTCGCAGAAATAAAAAAGAAAACACAAGCATAGAACCCGAATGTCAGGTTGACTTATTTGCATGTTTGTTTATAAAGTATTTTACAGGATTTTAATAAAATCCTGTATCTTTGGGGGAACCACTGATTTTAAGGTGGGTGCTCAGAACAAATTTATTACAATGAAAAAATGATTTAAATCATTTCTGTTCTTAATGCTCTGATAATTAATGCAAAAGTGTGTAAGATATTAAGTGCCAAGTTTTAAATATCTGCAGACTAGGCTGAAGGTTATTCATGTTGAAACTAGGGTTTAATGGGGAGAAAAGAGCAGAGAGTGCAATGAAGCTACAGCTTGCCACCTACTTCTGACATCTCATCCCACTTAATCAGCTTTATTTCTTTCTAGAGCAGCAATGACTATCTGATACTTTAAACAATAACTTCTCTACTATCCCTCTCCCTTTTAGAGAATGTAAACGTGGGGCAGAAATTTGTTTTCACTCCTATATCCAGTAAAACTAGCACAGAGCATAGTACACACTCAATAAACACTAGTTGAGTGAATAAAGGTGGATGAGGCTGTTGGGTGTCCCAAATGGTGGAGGAAAACAATGAATAATGAAGGCTAGGATACATAGAGAAGGAAGAACTCGGATGTTCTGCTTCATATCTTAGGGTTCTACCTGATTGGTAGTGAACTCTGATGTGACTGTATATCTGGTATATGTGTGCATATATATACACATAGTTCCTCACTCAAAAAATCTTGAACAGGTTTTTATTGTAAAATAACATCATTTTAAGAAGAGGAAAAGGGAAAAAAGATATGTAAACACAAGACAAGAAATATAGAAGAACCCTGGCCAGTGTGGCTCAGTTGGTTGGAACATCGTTCCACAAACAGAAGTTTCCAGTTGGATTCCCAGTCAGGGACTTTGCCTAGGTTGTGGGTTTGTTCCCCAGTCAGGGCACATGCAGGAGTCAATAGATAGAGGTTTTTTCCTCTCTCTCTCTGTCTCTCCTTTTCTCTTTCTCTCTCTCCCTCAAATGAAAATAAAATTAAACAAAAAAAGAAATAGAAGAAAAGGCTGCCTTCATTTGAGTCAATATTATGCCCATCAATTTTGCTTGTCCTATGAACTACCTCCTTTAATTTCTGTGGTTTGAAAGCTTTTAAAATATATTTATGACATGCTAGTCAATATAGCAATTATGGCCCCCTGACCTGTGGCAGTTAAAAACTCCCACCTTTCCTCTATTTCTTTCAGGACCCATCTTTTCTATTGCTTTAAAGTTAAGCTCTGTGATCCGCTGTCCTGCCACTAATGCTGGCCTACAGAAGAAAGCCACCACTGAACAAAATGGTACCAATGTCCCTTCACCAGCGTGTTTCTGATGGCTTTGGTAAATGAATGTTTTCTCCGGATATTCTTGCAAAATGTAATTTTCTGGTGGGAGGTCTCATTGTGCATAATACAGTATATTCCTTCCCTCAAGGGCCCATTTATTAGGCCTCTACAGTTCATAACCACTTTACTTCTCAACATTTTGTTTCTTCCTAAGGATAAAATTTCATTTCTAACTTACATCCAAAAAGGCCTTCTTCTTAGACAAATGAATGTGATTGAAGTGAGCATTTTAAAAAAATGACATCAGCTTTCTATATTTTCATTTGGGAAGCCTCCCTTTTAAGGTAAATAGTAACTGTATCTATTTTAAGCAAGTCATATCCCATGCAATGTTTTCCTTTCAAAGCCTGAAAGGAACTCAATCAGTCTTATACAGGCAAAATCAGGAGGGGAAGGAGTGTACGGATACCTGAAAAACAGGGATTGTAAATACAAGAATGAGTAGAGTTTAAAACTAATCAAGAACTTTGGCAACTGGTCACATGCACCCGAGAGGAGGTGCCAGAATTAGCTAATATATACTAGAAGGAATAAGAGTAGTGAGACCACTTGTCTGAGCCACTTTGACACTTTATTCTACTGTGTGTTTGGGAAATTCAGTTACTTTTTAAAAGAGATTTTATTCATTATTCTCCGAGAGAAGGGCAGGGAGGGAGGAAGAAAGGGAGAGAATCATCAATGTATGGTTGCCTTTCACCTGCCTCCAGCTACAGACCTGGCTGGAGACCTAGCTTGCAACCTGGTTATGTGCCCTGGCTGGGGAATCGAACCAGCAACATTTGGGTTTGCAGGCCAATGCCAATCAACTGAGCCACACCAGCCAGGGTGATCTCCTTGTTTTTTTCTATATTATGTGGAGAGGTTGTGTATAATTCTTATCTTTATTTTTCTATAGGTAAGGTGATTTTTGATTCATATGTCTTCTTTCAGTACTTTTTCTTTATCTTTGATTTTATATTGTTTAAATATATATACCTAGGTGTATTTTTCTGGCATCAATCCTGCTTGGTGTTCTCAGAGCTTCCTGGATCAGTGGTTTGGTGTCTAATATTAATTTGAGGAAATTCTATTGTTTCTTAAACACTTTTTCTGTTTATGTTTCTCTCTTCTTTGTCTTCTGGTATTCTCATTGAGCAAATGTTACACCTTTGTAGTTGTCCTACAGTCCTTAGATATTCTGTTCTCTTCTTTTCAGTCTTTGTTCCCTTTGCTCTTCAGTTTTCAGGATTCTACTATATATTATATCCTCTAGCTCAGAGAGTCTTTCATCAGCTGTGTCCAGTCTACTATTAAGCCCAAGTGTTTTTTTATCTCTAGCATTTCTTTCTGCTTCTTAGGATTTCTA
This sequence comes from Noctilio leporinus, assembly GCA_004026585.1. Classification (NCBI taxonomy): domain Eukaryota; kingdom Metazoa; phylum Chordata; class Mammalia; order Chiroptera; family Noctilionidae; genus Noctilio; species Noctilio leporinus. The sequence goes on from PVIW01001122.1 coordinate 255,866, forward strand.
TCTCTTCTTTTATCACGCCCTTCTGTTCTTGCCTGCTTTTCACTTTGCTCATTATACTTTATCTATAATACCCTTAGCGCATTAATTATAGTTGTAAGTGTCTGATCTGATAGTGTCAACATCCTCTCCACGTCTTGCTCTTACTCTCTTCAAGGTTTATTTTCATTTTTGCCCTCCAGTGTATCTTTTAAAATGTATTCTTGCTATCTGGACATGATGTACCAGGTGAAAGAAAATGGCTTTTACGAACATGGTGAGGTGTTGAGCGAGTACTCAGACGAGGTCTCAACCTTTAGTGAGCCTATGCCTCTGGACTGTTAACCTCACAAATGTTCTCCTCTTCGGTGGTAAAGGGGCTAGAGCTGACTGGACTTAGTATTTCTTTTCTCCAAGTCAGTTAGGTTCTGAAAATAACCCAGCTCTGATTAACTAGTTTTTTTTCTGAGAACAGACTTTTTAAAAAAGAATGTGTTCTAGTTTATTTCAGAATTGTTCCTTTTCTCTTATTTCTCTTCCTCCAGCAGCATGGGGGAGGGGGCAGGGATTTTTCTCCAATATTTACTTTGGTAATATAGTTGAGCTTCTGGACATAAATCTCCTAATATTGTGGAGGCTTTTTTGTGATTAGGTTCCTCTGGAGTTTTTAGCTCTCAGAGTTGCCTGCATAGAGCCTCCCAAAATTTGTCAGTTGCAATCCAGGTTTTCCTACCCCAGCATTGGCTTCTCCAGAAGTTTCTCCTGGCAACTCGCTGTATTCAAATGTCCATGTCTCCAATCTTGGGGACAGTGCTTTTCCCTCTGTTCTTAGTTCTCTTAAGGACCCAAGATGTTATAGATTTTTCATTTTGTTCAGCTTTCAAATGTTAGGGTGGAGTGCTGACTTCCAAGCTCCATATGCCCATGCAGAAATGGATCCTGGAAGGATTCCCATTACAGATCATCAATCACCTGCCTACCAGGAGCTGCCTTGGCTACAGCCCTCGCTTCCCTGGGACCTCAGACACATGGTCGAACTAGCTTACAGTCTGCAGCTTTTATCAGAAGTTAGTGACCACAAAATCAGCCCCCCTGGCAATTCCAGCTTTAACAAGTGGAAATATCAGATACTACAATGTGATGCTTGTATTCACTGGCCACTGTCTGCAGTCTGTATCTGCTGAGGGAACTGCAGGCTACCCTTCACCATCCCTGCTCTGTAACTTGGGGCACTGCTCCCCACTGTGTGGACTCCAAGTCTTGCTTTTGGCACATCTAGAGCTTCATTAAGCTTTATAATATGCTTTCAATATGCCATTTGCCGCTAATGTTTCTGATTGGTATTCCAGATTTTTAGTCCATATTTGTGTTTAAAAAAATAATAAATGTATGAGGAAGCATGCAGGAATGAAACAAATGCAGAAAATAATATTTTCAAAAAATTTTCACCCTGTCTGGTGTGGCTCAGTGGATTGGCGCCTGCATGCAAACCCAAGGGTCGCTGGTTCAATTCCCAGTCAGGGCACATAACCAGGTTGCAAGCCAGGACTCCAGCCAGGTCCCCAGTTGGAGGCAGGTGAAAGGCAACCATACATTGATGTTTCGCTCCCTTGCTTTCTCTCTCCCTGCCCTTCTCTCTAAAAAATAATGAATAAAATCTTTAAAAAATTTTTTCATGAGTGATTATTTACATCTTTATCATAAAAATACCATTTGTCTCACCTTTGAACAAAAGTATACAATGACTCTATACATTCATCATTCTGCAACTGCAATCACTTATAATATTCAGGAATATGCATATGCTCAAGATTAAACATTCTAAGTAATCATTTTCTAGCATGTATTTATGCACTCAAAAATTCAAGTAATATATAGCTTTCAAAAATTCTCTGTGATATTCTGTTATATTCATATTCATGGTTTTATTGATATCTAATTTATGACAACTTTAGTGTAAAAAATTCCAGTGACCTGACAATTAAAATAATTCAAATGATACTACCATCAATTAATTTGTCTACAACATTAAGATTTATAGCAAAATAATCTATATAGAACTGAAAAACAAAGACAGTTGAGAGAGTCCCAAATTATCCAAAAAGGAATGTATTTGATCTTTAATTCCTCTCAAGTTTCATAAACTCAGTTATCGGTGTATAGAGTTGTTCCTTTGGGAACCTCACATATACCGCTCTGTTCTGTTGAATTGTACTGTCATAGTTACCTAATATTAGTATAAATTTTGTATTTCACATGTTAAATGAGGTGTCTGGTGTACACCATGCTGCTGCTTATGAAGACTGAAGTCAAATAGTTATAGGTAATCCATTTACAATAGCATTTCACTTTATATTCCATGATTCCTGGCATAGATGCACTCCATATTCAGGGCAGCTCTTTTTCTCCTGCACTTTTGAAAAATAGCTCCTGAAAGAAAGTGACTTGTAGTAAAAGACTTAGGAACTAAACATGAGTTAAATTTGAACTGGACCTCTGATTTCCTGGATTCAGATTCATTTTAATAGCCCAAGGAAATTCAATTAACCCAACCTTCATAATTAAATTGTATTCAGCTTCAAACTAACACTCACTTTTATCCTATTATTCTTAAAATACTTTCTAAAGTCCTATAATTGAATATCTTCACAAATCCAAGGAAATAATGCTGTTTAAAATTCTTTGTCTCCCACATAAATTTCAACTCTATATAATTCAATATTTTTGTAATATATGTTGCTGGCTTATTGTCTCTCACTTAGTTTATTACCATTGATGGGGTCAGTTATCATTTAAAATCACATTTCAAATTGCCATACATCCCAATATCCCTATTAATACTTATTAACCCTCTAAAAGTAAAGAATTAGATTAGATAACACCTCTGTCCAAAATACAGATGTTTAAATGATACATTCAGCATATTAGAATTTGGAAAGTATAGAGAGAAGCCAAGTTAGTTATCCCAGGTAAGAAAAGAGGAAAGAACACAAATATAGTTAAATATTTTTTAAAAAATACCTAAGCAGAGTAATAATTATTGGTAGTAGAGTAGGATACAGGTTTCTAGGCACTTGTGCCAATATTTCACTATGTAAAATAAATTACTACTTCTAATACTATGGTCACTCATGCCACATCTGCTACACTTGCTGCTCTATTACTGCAAACATAATTTATAACTGTGTTTTATTCTTAAAAGACATATTTCAACATATGGTATATTTTTGTTTTAAAAAGTGTTCCAGTTTATCACTTTTTATTATTTACCAGGTTACTTTTTGTTATAGTAAGCTACTTCATGAAGAAAAGGAGGCAATTAAACATAGAAGCCATATGTCAGAATGATATTTAATCTGATATGGAAAGAGCTCTGGTCAAGAAACCAGCTTAAGAAACACGGAAAGATCAATACACCATTAAAAAAGGTCATAAAGTTAGATAATTCTTAGTTTTTGATAGCTTTATTTAGTCTATCTAAAAAAAGTCACAAAAGTACTAAACAACCTTATAATTCCTACACAAATGATATTTACCATTTTTGATATTCCAAATATTTTACTTTCTAATTTTTTCCCATTTTTCTGTTATAGTACTATATGAATATGATTAGTTTCTTTTCCAGTGGTTGACATTTCCAAAGTGAAAGAGCCTAGGAATCACATATTATTTGACAAGATATTGTATTTCAGTTGAAAATGCCTGCTTATTAAAAGTTGATAGAACTGAATTTTGGAGCTGGTTTTACAAAGATCTTGATATTAGCCTTAAATACCTTTTGTCTCAATGTGACAAAATAGGAGCAGTACCTCATGTAAGGGTAAATTAGAGTGACAATAGCCACAACCACAAACTATTTATTGCCCTCTCTTGAATCTCTGGCAGAGTTAAATGCTGTACTTTAAAGGAAAGACAGGAACATCCAGCCTCAATCACCCGAAAGATAAATCAAATAAGTAAGTCAAGACCTAATGAAATGGAGAACAATGCAGTGATATCAGAAAGAAAAAGAGAAGGGTGGGGAAGGGGAGAGCAGAGGGGGAAAAATGAGATGAATAAAAATATTATATATTTAAGGAAAAAAAAAAAAAGGAGAATTCTGAATTAAGCCTTGGCTTTGCTCTGAACAACTAGGTCATTTCTAAAAATCTATTCAATATCTTTGAACATTAGTTCCTTTATTTTGAAAACAAAACTATTTTTTGAGGTTATAGTTTGACTTATGCCCCTACCAGATCTAAGATATTACGACTTAATTCTAAATGCTATGTGAAAGAAACAAGAGGTCTCAAAAAACTTCAAGTCTTTTGCAACATGCTGTGTTTTCCATGATAAACAAGAAAATTAAGAAATGTAAGAAATATAAGGTTCAATAAAGTGAATTTATTTTTTGTGTTAAGATAATATAGAAGCCCTGGCTGGTGGCTCGGTGGACAGGTGCTGGCCTGAAAACCCAAAGGTCGCTTCTTCAATTCCCAGCCAGGGCACATAACCAAGTTGCAAGCCAGGTCTCCAGCCAGGTCTGTTGCTGGAGGCAGGTGAAAGTCAACCATCCATTGATGTTTCTTTGACTCTCTCCCTTCCCCTCTTTCTGGAAATAAATAATTCTTAAGGAAAAAAAAAAAGATAATATAGAAGATTTCCAAGTATGAGAAACCTTCATCTTTTTTTGTTAATTTTTTTTATTTTACTTTTTAGTTAAGTAGGCATATGTTAGTTCAAAATTAAGATTTGTTAAAAGGTAATTTTCAAAATCGAATAGAATATAAGTGCTAAAAATGGAAATAGACCTTGAATGGCTTTGAGATAAGAAAATATGCTTTAAAATGGGATTTATAAAAGTCTAAAATATTTCGTAGCCTCCTTTTAAGATGCCTTTTATTTGTCTGCCACAAATAAAAGATACTGTCAGTTGAAAATATTCATTTTAACATTGCTGACCTTTAGCTACTTAAGGACATTTCAAATGGCATTCAGAGCAATAAACGAGAGACTGGTATTCAACAGTTTAATATATATTCAAATGAGAATGATAATAGAAGGGAAATTTATAAAAGGGTATATATAATAGCTCAAGAATCATAGGCAGATTATTATCTATCAATGTGTGATTATAAAGGGACCAATAAAGTTCTTCAGGTGAGTTCTAATTATATTCTTGCTTTAAGGAAATTTTCTATGATGCCCAAGAAAGTTACCTATGCAAACCTTTTTAAAATTAGAAGATTATGACTTACCCTGAACTGCTGATCTTTAACCAACTTTCTATGGAATGCTGAGGGTTCTCAGTAATTTTTCAATAAGTATGGATATGTCACTATATAACATCAGGTGTCCTTTATGTATTCCCTCCATCTAGGCCATTAAAAAGTTATTTTTTGGTGTTGTTTATTTGCTTATATGTGTGTTGTATGCCACAGTGCAACATATTAAAAGCTAAAATTACCAGGATGCATATAATGAAATGACCATATTGTTTCCTTATGTTTTTAAATATTATCTCCTCATTTTTTCTACCACTTTATAATAGAAACATATAGGCCACTATATATGAAACAGATTTGCTAAATCTTTAAACTATAATGCTATTCTTCTACAGAATCAAAAATGTAAAGACTGAAAAGTTAAATTGGTTGGCTATTTTTTTTAAAGATTTTATTATTATTTCCAGAGAGAAGGGGAAGGGAGAGAGGCAGAGAGGGAGAGACACATCAATGTATGGTTGCCTTTCACCTGCCTCCAGCTACAGACCTGGCTGGAGACCTGGCTTGCAACCTGGTTATGTTGCCCTGGCTGGGAATCGAACCAGCGACCTTTGGGTTCGCAGGCTGGCACCTTATCCACTGAGCCACCAGCCAGGGCTGGTTGGCTATTTTAAATGACTTGTTCTAATTGATATTATGAAATAGTTTATCCAAGAACAGCATAATACACATTCTTCTCAAAAATAAATAAAACATTCACCAAGATATGCCACACTCACAGTCAAAAAACAACCCAGAATATATTTAAAACAATAGAAATAAAATGAAATATGTTTAAGACTATATGGGGCTTAAAATAGAAGTAAATAATAAAAATAACTCAGAATAATCCCTATATATTTAGTATTTGAGCAGCGTACCTCTAAATAACACATAGGTCTAAAAAAGACCCCCAAGAAAAATTAAGAATGAATGGGGATAAAGTTCTTGTTTATGGGCTGGAATACTCATTATTATTAAGGCACTAATTTTTCCAAGTTTGATCTATAGATTCAATACAATTCCAATCTTAATCCCAGTGGGTAATTTTATAAATGATAATAAAATGATTTTAAAGTTTATATGAAAATCAAGAGATAAATGGTCAACATGATACTAAAGAAGAAAAAAAAGTTGGAGGACTCACATGTCATGATTTTAAAACTTATGAGGCTATAGTAATTAATACATGTGGTATTGGTAAAAAAAAAATAGGTACGTAGGTCAACAGAATTACCACTGAACAACTCAAGGTTTACTGTGAAACTACAGTAAATAAGTAGATAAATGGACCAGAGGAGAGAACCCAGTATATACAGACCCATGCAAATATAGACATTGATTTTTGACAAAGAAGCAAAAGCAATTCTATGGAGAAACTGTAGTTTTTTCAACAAACGATGCTTAAACAAGTAGATATCTATATTAGACAATGTTAAGATAACAACAAACCACAGCTTTGAGAAAACACTTGCACAACCCATTATCTGATTAAAAAAAATAACTTGTATCCAAAATATACAAAGAAATCTTACAGCTCAACAATAAAAAACCAAACTACCCATTGAAAAAATGGGGAAATATATCTCCATAGACAACTCATTAAGGAAGATATACAGATGGCAGCTAAGAATATGAAAGATGTTCCATCTCATTATTATTAGGAAATGTCATATTTTAAAATTAGAAATTACTGCACAGCTACTAAAATAGCTAAAACAACAGAATCTGACAGAATCACTTGCTGGTGAGGATGCAGACTCTCAGTCTTGGTGAGAATGTTTTGCCACTTTGAAAGATAGTCTGGCAATTTCTTACAAAACGAAATATATTCTCACTATGAAATCTAAAAAACACATTCCTAGGTAGCTATCCAACTGACTTGAAAACTTATGCCACAGTAAAACATACACACTTTAACAACAGCTTTATTCCTCAAGATGACCTTCAATATGCAAATGGGTAACAATTGCAGAAATCCATATAACTGAATATTATTCATCATTACATAATGAGCTATTAAGCCATAAAACTATATGAAGTTTTAACACATAGTGTTAACTAAAGGTATCTAATCTGAAAAGTCAATGCCCCATATTATCTATGCACTTTAATTAATAGACTGTATCAATATTTATTATTATAACAATAAATTAAACGACAGGAAAGAAGGAAGGAAGAAAGGAAGCAAGGAAAGGAAGGAAAGGAAATGGAAGGAAGGAAGGAAGGAAGGAAGGAAGGAAAGAAAGAAAGACAGAAAGAAAGAAAGAAAGACAGAAAGAAAGACAGAAAGAAAGAAAGAAAGAAAGAAAGAAAGAAAGAAAGAAAGAAAGAAAAAAAGAAAGAAAGAAAAAGAAAGAAAGGAGGGAAGGTTGCAGGGGTAGGTGTAGTGGGCATGAAGATTGCAGATTTAGAAACCATGGTATAGTAAAAATAATTGTAGAATAATCATTTAGTCATCTACTTTACAGTTTTGAATCCAGGCTACTCTGATTCCAGATTTAATTATTAACTTTTCAGTTCAATTAACAGTGTCTTTGAACACAGAACTATCACTTCTGTTCACTCTTCTAGCACATACCAGACCTGAGATAATTTAGACAAAGATCAAAAATGGTTTACATTTTCCTTTTATTTTTAGGAAGCTCATAGAAATCCTTCCTCTCAACTGACAGATTCTCGACTCTTTGTCAAACGAAGTGTTAGTAGCCCTGCAGGCCTCAGGAATGCACATTTCAAGCCAGAAACCAACTCTTACAGCAACTTGGAATACACAAAATGAACAGATGGTTCTATATCCTCCCCCAAAAAAGTCTTTTCATGTGTTTATTTTGGTATTTATATATACTTCATGCCTTGATAGATTAGTGGTTGAAAACTTCTTCAAAGAAGAAGGAATAATTTGAAATGATTTGAATAAAAAAGATGTTGCCATGTCTGCATTAGATCAGTTTTGTTAGCTTCGAGAATAAAGTGTCTTTTTTTGCTTTAATAGTCTCATTGCTGATCTTGAGGCCAAATTTAGAAAAGACACTGTCCTTCTGGAAATGGTTGTAACTAAACACCAAACACAGAGTGGAGAAAGTACCCCTGTTAGAATTATCTACTGTTGCTCAGACTCTATTTTTATTTTCTGTGCACTTATGAACAATAGGAAAGGTAAATGATGATAATTTAATAATCATCTTGATAAAGGTTTAATAAAATATTAATATATAAATTAACCATAGGCTGTGGTCAAGACAAGCATTAGACCTTAACACACTAATGTTAATGTGAATTTTCCAGGCAGTCTAAAGGAAAAAAATGAGTATCATATTACATATATAATGTAATAGTATATAAGACTCCAAAGTGAGATTTTTGCATGTATATTCATCAGCTGTATTGGACTGTAGTTTTCTTTTTTTGTGTTATCTTTGCCAGGTCTTGGTATCAGGTTTATGTTGGCTTCATAAAATGTATGAGGAATTAATACATGTTTCTTCAACTTTTTAGAAGAGTTTGAAATTATGAAATTATTATTAGGTATCAAATTGTCTTTGAAGGTTTGGTAGAATTCACTAGTGAAGCCATCTGGTTCTGGACCTTTATTTATTTATTTATTTAGAATATGTTTCATTGATTTTGCTATTACAGTTGTCCCAATTTTTCCCTTTATATCTCCCTCCACCTGGTACTCCCCATTCCTTCTAGCAATCCCTTCTTAATTCATGTCCATGTATCATGCAATAAGTTCTTTGGCTTCTCCATTTCCCTCTATTATTCCTAACATCCCCTTGTCCATTCTGTAATCGCTAACATGTATTTCTCTTTCTTTATTTTTCCCACATCCAGACAATTCACCATTTAATTACTGCCTACTAATTGCCAGCCTCTCAAATCTTATTAATACAAGGTTTTCTTTTCATTATTTCAAAATGCTTATGTTAATTCACTTGTTTAAAAAACTACTTTTTAAAGTAATATCAATTGCAATATTAACACAAATACATTTACACACATTTCTGTGATACATTTCACAAAAATAGCATTCCAGAGTAAAATGAGCAGAAAATTTAAAAAAATGCTTAATTTACAACATATCTAAAATATTATCATTTAACATGTAATGATTATATAAGCTATTGACATATTTTAATTTTTTGTATTAACTCTTCACAATCCAGTATGTACTTTATAGTATATTGCAATTTGAGCTAGCCATATTTTAAGTGACTACCATATTGAGCAATGCAGAATTAGCTTTTGGGAATGAAGCTAGAGATTGTTTACTTTATTTTATATATTCAGCTCAACATGCCAAGTTGCTGCACCAGAAGGCATATCCTTAGTTTCTAATTCTTTCAAATATTTCAAAGATACTCTGAAATTTAAAGCAACATGGCTTGGCAAGTTAAGCAATTGCCTACACATTATTGATAATATATTTTTCTTTTTCTTTGGGATGAAATTCTAGTTTAGAAGAAAAAATGAAAGTATGACCTTCAACCCTAAAATATTTATTCTTTCTTGAAAAATAAAAAATATTCAAATTTTAAGAGTTAGAATTCTTATATTTTAAGGTCACCATGAGAAAATGCATAGAAGTCAGAATCAACATAAGTTAGAAGAAGGCAAAATGAACAATTGTGAAAAGGCCAACAGAATATTAGGGTCTTCCTCATTACACAGAAGAGCTTGGATTTAACTTTTAATATTGGAAAGTCACCAACTCATTGATATAGGAGAGAAACATGGTCAAATTTGACTTTAAATAATGACACTATGAAAACTCATGGCTAGTATAAGGGAGCAAGATGGAAGGTCATGAGAATAATTATTCCTATGTGAGGCACAATAATGAAGGCTTAAACTCTATCAGGAACTGTGTATATTTTATCAATATTTGATCATGAGAGAGTTATCTGATGAACATTATTTTAGAAGGATTCTATTGGCAAGGGTATAAATTTGAAGCTAGAAGCATTCTGAGATTGTGAGATTGGAATATGAATTAATATGATGGAAATATGTAGAAGAAGACACATTTAAGAGACATTTCAAGGAAAGAAAAAACAGTGTTTGGTGACAGTGAGTATGAGGTATGAGGTAAAATGCCAATGACTCCTTCATACTTACTAGTTTGTAAGATAAAGAAAATGATAATGAACTTAATATGGAATGAAAATAAAAATTTAATTATTTAAACAAGAGGATATACTTTTTTCCCATTACTACTATTCCAAATTAAAAATGAAACATGATATTTTGATAAAAGTTTGCATTTTTAAAATTTTAATTTTATTGTTGTTGAATTACATCCATCCCCTTTTTGCTCCCCTCTGTCCCCCTCCCAAGTATTGCATTTTGATCTTTACTGATTGTGAGCAAGTTACTTATCCTTTGGGCTTCTACTTCCTATATACAAAATTTTAAAATGTAAAAGTTTTAAATAAAAATTCCTGTTTCTCACAGATGATGAGAGGATAAGGAGTAATGTTAGTAAAAAATGTGCTACCATATATGATTAGTGTAGCTATAGCTAATGGTGTTGTTGGTATTGTTGTTACTAATGATACTGAAAGGGTCAGCACTTAGGATTTAGAATCAACTATAATGCTGCATTTAAAAAAAAGATTTTATTCATTATTTTCAGAGAGAAGGGCAGGAAGGAAGAAAGAGAGAGAGGCATCAATGTATGGTTGCCTTTTGCCTGCCTCCAGCTATGGACCTGGCTGGAGACCTGGCTTGCAACCTGGTTATGTGACTGGACTGGGAATCAAATCAGTGACCCTTGGGTTCACAGGTCAGCACCTTATTCACTAAGCCACCAGCCAGGGCTGCATTTATTTATTTATTTATTTTTGTAGCAGGAAAAATTCTCATACATTTGCCCTTGAATCATTTAAATTTTTTCCTCCGAGGTCTCAGTTACCATATCATTTAGCATCATTAGAATTTACTCAGTTACTAAGTGTTATGTTCTTAATGAGTCTTTGCTAAAAATAGTTGTAGAATTTATACTAAGATAATCAAGGTGTCATATAGTCCAATTTTATCAACCTTACTCTAAATCTGTTGTGTCAGAGACGACAATGGAGTTTGAGGGAAAGCACCCTTGTTCACCATTAAGACAGTTAACAGTATGCAAATACAATGGCCTCATTCATATTTAGAGCTTCATTGGTAGTAAAATAGAATTTTCCATGTTCATTGAAGGGTTTGTGACTTAATAGAGAAGACTTTTTGTAACTTGGCAAAAACCTATTTTACAGTGACAGTATAAATGTTTTCTTGCCTACTTTGAATTTTAGTTCATTAAAATTACAAGTAACTAAATAAACCAGTGATCATTGTGCCAATTAATATGAAGGCCAAGCTATACATATGTTTTATATAACCTTACTTTCCAGAGATGCTTAACAAAAATGTAATTATCATAATCAAATATCTTTCTTTGTCCCAGAGGGGAAAAATGTAAGAACTGGAAAGGATAAGTGGTACACTTATGGTCAATTGCAAAGTACTACATTAAAATAAACTGCTTGGCTAGTTGACCTTTAAGACAAATCCAAAACCTACTTAAAGGTTTTACTTTAAAATTTATAAAAGAACATTACTGATGTGCTATTCAAATTGTTTTCAAATTTTACTTGCCATGTATCTCAGATTGAAAATATGCTCTATAATAAAAAGTTTCATAATAATTATCCCTGTTTTATATAAAAAATAAAACACATAATCTTTCATGCTTAAGGCTTCATATTGAAAGACAACACTTAATATTCTGAATGATAAAAATGGAATTACAAACATACTGCCTGCCAGAGCATTTCTCTGGTAATAGAGAAGTAACTGCCATGAATGTTGTTATCTAAGAAGAAATCTGATTCTCATATTGGGAGCAAATTCTTTTCCTCAATCAAGTAAAAAAAAAAAAAAAAAGTAAATACATGGTGAATGTATTACTAGAAAACTGGTTTAAATCAAGGCTTATAACCAAATAAAACATTTGATGTTTTGCACTTGATAGTTAAATTTCTTGTTTATAACCAGAAGGCAGAAATGATATTAACAAATTTCAAACCAATTCTACTTGTTGTCATGTTTTATTATAGCCTCTTTAAATTGATAGATGATACTGCTTATCAATTTAAAATCATAGTAGGTATAATTATAGTGGCCACTTCATTAATATAACATTTTTCTTTGCTTTACATAAATCAAGGAATGTTAGGACTAATTTTATTTGTTCTCACCTGTTTCAAGATTATAATATTAATACACTGTTTTAATGTTGAAACCATTAATGATCAATACTAATTTTGAGCATGCATATGTATCTATTTATACCTATCTATAATCTATCTATCTATAGTATATCAAAACTTGCTCAATATTTAAAACTGTGAAAAGGAATTAAACATGACCCTATAGGAATGTCAGTTATTTTGTAAGATTTAAAAATAACTATCATTTATATGCTAAAAGTTCTACTGGAAAAAGTGAACTTTTCAAGTACAAGAGGTAATTTTAATATATGAAAGTTACAAGAAATCATCAAGTAAAAATGCTAGAAATAAAAAATACACAGCAACATAAAAGAGTGATGCCAGTGACTCTGAACAGTCTAATATGCAGAGTGGGGCAAAAGTAAGTTTACAGTTGTTCATATGGAAAATAATAAACTAATTAATAATACAAGAATAAACTATATATTCTGTGTACTCACAGCTGTAAACATATTTTTGCCCAACCTTGTGTATAACTGACCCCCAGAAGAAGAAAGGACAAAATAAATATTTGATAAAATAATAGATTGTAACTTTTATAAAATTAATAACAGAAACTCTCATAACCCAGAAGTTCAAATAACTCCAAACAGTATTGAAAAATCAAACAAAACAAAAAAACAACTAATCGAAAAAAACCTAGGTATATCTAGGCAAAATATATGAACACTTCTCACAACCCCGGTAAAACAAAAAACATTTGTAACAGAAGACAGTTACAAAAACACATTGCATGGAGGTGAATAAACAGAAAGATTATAGCTGATTTTCACTTACAAATGATAATTGGAAGAACTTGTTGACAGCAGATGTAGACTACAGAAATATTAGTGAAGTTTCTTTATGCAGTAGAAATGGAATAACAGAGATACTTGGATCTGCACAAATAAATTGTGTTAGAGGTAAAATAGTTGGAGGTAACTACATATTTCCTTTTCTTAATTCTCATTGCAGCTAAAGATAATTGACTCTCTGAAGTAAAATTGCCATGTTTTAGTGTGTATTTATAGCACAATTATAATTAAAATGTGTAACAAAAATAGCACAAAGTTGCAAAGGAAGAATCTAGAGAGTACACAAATTGCTTAAAGCCTAATAAAGTGGTCATATAATATTATTTGAAGGAAGGTTCTCATTAAGGATGAAGTAAATGCTAATAAAATTATTGAAATTTTAAAATTAATGAGTAATAAAATTATGAGTTAAATTGACATATTAACTTTTATTAAGGAGGTTTTCTTCCTTGCTTAATCCCCTCACCTTTTTCACACAGCTGCTAGACCCCTCTTCCCTCTGACAGCTGTCAGTCTGTTGTGTGTATAAAAAAGTCTGTTTCAATTTCGTTTGTTAAATTTGTTCATTAGGTTTCACATATAAGTGAAATCATATGGTACTTGTCTTTCTCTAACTAGCTTATTTCACTTAGCATAATACTCTCCAGGTCCATCCCTGCTATTGCAAAAGATAAGGTTTCCTTCTTTTTTATGGCTAGTGTTATTCAACACAATGTGTAAATGTATCACAGCATAGCTATCCTTTTTATCTAGTTAGGACTCATAGACACAGACAACAGGGTGGAGATTGCCAGAGGAAAAGGTGGTTGGAGGGAGGAAGAAAAGGATAAAGGAGAGATAAATGGTGAAGGAAGGAGAGTTGACAGGGTGGAACAAACAATACAATATAGAGATGTATTACAGAATTGTACACCTAAAGCCTATATAATTTTGTTAACCAGTGACACCCCCAAAAATTCAATAAAATTAAAAAAAATTAATTAAAAATGTGTTCAAGGAAAAAAAGATGGCAGAGAAAGAAGGGGGAAATCAAAAAATGAATTGATAAAAACAGAAACTAGTGGGTGGCGAGGGGGACAGAGGGGAGCAAAAAGGGGATGGATGTAATACAACAATAAAAATTTTTTAAAAACCCAGAAACTAGCTAGCAAGTTGGTAGATTTTAATCCAATCACATGTATAATTATGATAAATGTAATAGAATAAGAAGATTGGTTAAAATACAGAAACACAGAAATCATCATATAAAAATCAATAGTTGGCCCTGGCTGGTAGCACAATGGTTAAGGCGCCGGCCTGCGAACCCAAAGGTCGCAGGTTCAATTCCCCAGCCAGGGCACATAACCAGGTTGCAAACCAGGTCTCCAGTCAGGTCTGTGGCTGGAGGCAGGTGAAATGCAACCATACATGATGTCTCTCTCCCTCTCTGCCTCTCTCCCTTCCCCTCTTTCTAAAAATAATGAAATAAAATCTTAAAAAAAAAAATTATCTTTACTATAAGTAGCTCTTGTTAAAAAAAATAAATAAAAATCAATAGTTAAAAAATTAAGTCAAACCACATGTGTCTACACACACATAGATATTCACATTTTAAATGTAGACATTAAAAATAAAAAAAGATGGAAAAATATTCACAGAGTAAATAACAATCAATATAAAATGTGGATAGTTATATTAATATCAAATTAAATAAACTTAAGCACTGAAATAGTTCTAAAGGTAAGAAAGAGTAGTAGATCATAATAAAGATATCAATTATTGAAAAGGCTATAATAACCCTAAATGAATATTATTTAACAACAGAGCTTTGGAAAAATTGTCATGATATAGAAGACATGAGAATCACTATCAAAACCACTTGATGTAATTGACATTCATACAGCAACCCCCCCAAAAGCAGTTATTGCTTCTAGCACACATGGAACATTCACTAAGATAGCTCTTACCTGCTCTATAAAACAAACCTTCACAAGTTTAAAAGAACTGAAGTTATTCAATGAATGCTCTAGGTTAGTAATGGAATTAAACGCAAAAGGCAACCAATAGATGCTCCCCACTCACATCAATGTTTCTCTCCCTTTCTTTCTTCTTCCCTCCCTGTCTTCCTGAAAAGAAATAAAATCTATTTTTTAAGTTTTAAAAAATTCTAATGAACTTGAAACTCTGTTGACTGTCACTTATTTTCATGAAAATGACCATCAATCAAAGGAAATTTATACTATTTGGGGTAAACTAATTATTGTAAAGATTTAGATTTGATGCTAGATTGGGGAAGTAGAATAAATCTATACTTGGAAGAGTCACTAAGCCATCTTTTATTGGTTTCATATCTTGTGATAAGAGTACATTGCAACCTGATAAAAGTCAGGGGATACCTAGGGTTTACACTCCTGTAGAAATGAAGTTTGGGATCATCTCAGCAGATAAGCTGAAATGCCAGCTGAGGCTGTGTGAAATACAGCATGGGTGGGAGAGAAGGGAAATGATGAAAACAATTGTATTCCCAGAATCAGCTGTAAAGGAAAAGATTGTGGTTTGCTCTTCATAATTTCTTTAATACTAAGTTTCTAAAGGGGTCAGAACCAACCCTCACCTTGGAGAGCGAGGCAGAGTGGATTCTATGTGGAATATATAAGGAGTTCTGAGGATGGGAAAGGAAGCACAGTATCAGCACTTTGTTTCACTTTCACATTTTTCTTCAGAGACTTCATATTTGGAAACCTTTTAGTCTTTCATTTCGTCCATCCTCCCCCTATTATTATTCCTGTCTTCATTTAAATTCAATTTCTTGGTTATTCTCCTGCATTACTATCAATTTTGTTCTCCCTTGAGTACTCACTATTGTAGTCTTATTTTCTAAGTTGATTTGTCTTTTTCCTCAATTTTTCTCTAAATTTGATCAAAGTTGTTAAAGTTATTCTTACTCTTTTATCTAACAATATTACTAGTCTTTGAGTTTCTTAAAGTGTTTCAATATGCCCCCCCAAAATTTTAGGGCATTTCATTCAATTTGTAGTATCATGTTCTGTTTGTTTATTTCAATGGAGGTGATTCAATCACTGATATGCTTTGACTTTCAAATTTTGTTTTTTTCCCCTTATAGTAGTTTATATAAATAAACATTGCTTTTGTATAGTCATCTGAAATTGACTTTATATAAATTCTCCTACAGCTGCTGTTTATTGTAATTATCTCAAAAGTTCAATGTTAGTTACATTTGTTGCTAATTTATAGTCTTGATTATTTATATTAATCATACTGTTTATGACTTCTTGTTGCATCAAGTATTATAAATCAGTGTTAATTAACAATGTTCTTGTACAATTTCAATATAACATTGTTATTGCCCAGTTTGTTTTGATAAAATATGAGCATACCATAAAAATGAGTTTTTAAATGAAATTTACTTCATTAGATAGTAAAATGATACATAATTCTTTGTTTTTTAAAAATACTAATATGTAAAATATTTTTTCCAAGAGCACAGCTATTCATGGAAAAGTCAGTTCTAATTTTACTCTAGATTTACTGTCTAAGATATTGGTGTGAAAAAGAGATTGTTTTATATATATTTAAGTTTTCAGAAAACCTTAAGTATTCCAAAAGCAAATACATTTCTAATAGTGCTTTACTTAAGTATAATTATCATCTGCTCTTTCTCAAAAAAATTTAGGCAACATTTAGCATAAAAATGTGTTGAACATTTACTTTCTATTTTTGCCTTCTTAAACTCAACGTTTTTACATATTATGCATGGAAAGAAGCATATCATTTTCAGCAGCTGATTTACCTTTAGGGAGCTCAGCCAAGTTTTCACATTTCAAAATTAATCCTTTACTCTGGTAAGAGAAATATTTTTTCTTTGATTTTTATCATGAAACTAGCACATACTTGCTGGCACACAGTAATAAAGGTGTATAGCTATCTACTTTAATATGGTTACTTGGAATAAATAAAATTCTATGTATTTTCTTGCAGCTCTGAAATTAACACAGTTCAATAAAGTAAAAAAGTGTGTGTTCAATATATTTGAGTTTATCCTAGCCTCATTCTAGAAGATCCAAAGTAAATAAATTGTAATTTTTTTTTCTTTTCAACTCACTGGGCATATATTTATAAGGAGATATCTACTTGCAAATCAATACTTTTTAAAGCAAGAAGTAGTAGTGTTTGGTTATATGACGACATGGTTAAAAAATTATTGATATTTTTACCAGAAAGTCCATCAGTTAATGAGTGATTTGTTTATGCAACAATCAAGTGTAGAAATCACCCTTGAGAATTCATAATTAAAATTTCACCTTCAAAGGGCTCAGATGCCCAAATTCACACTGAGTACTATATCAAAGAAGCCAGGTGAAATTTTAATTTAAAGTGTTTTGGGATATTAGTTATCTGCCTGAAGCAAACCTAAATCTTCACTGAAAGAAAATAAGTCAAACTAGATCATAGAATATTAAAACCGATAAAAATCAAATGATTGAAAGCATAACTGTTTAAAGCAAAATGAAAGAAAAATAAGCTAGGAAGAGTGAAACCCAGCAGAAACAGAAATATGAAGATAATTAGAATATCATAATGTTTACATATAGAAATCTTCAGAGGCAAAAATAAAATATTTAAAGATATAAAACATAATAAGAAAACAAATAATTAGCAAAATGCTATTAAAATGACAGAAACATATTTAAAAGGAACCAAATATACCATTAAGAAAATAAAATGAAATTTCAAGTTAAGATTATATACTCAGTAGTTTGGACATATGGTCTGGATTTATCAGGCCACTTTAACACTTTCATAATTTCAAGGTTTTATACAAATCACTTACAAATTTAAGCCCAGATATAGTTCTCATGAATATAAATTCTTTAAATAACATTTTTCAGAAATTTTCTCAATTGGAGTTAATATTTTAAAATATTTTATAGCAATAATTACTCATTTTAAAATGCATTATTAATAAAATACCTAATATATTTAAAACACTGTTGTTTACAGTTATATAGCAAGTACACCTTGATTATCTCTCTCTTTTTAAAAAGATTTTATTTATTATATTCAGAGAGAGGAGAAGGGAGAGAGACAGAGAGGGAGAGAGACATCAATGTATGTTTGCCTTTCACCTGCCTCCAGCTACAGACCTGGCTGGACACCTGGCTTGCAACCTGGTTATGTGCCTTGGCTGGGAATCAAACCAGCAACCTTTGGGTCCTCAGGCTGGCACCTTATCCACTGTGCCACCAGCCAGGGCTGATAATCTCTTGAAGTTGGGCAAACAAATTGGAGAAAATTCATAATGCAAGATGTTAAATCCCTCAATGAACAAAGCTATAAGGAACACTTTAAGCCACAAATTAGGCAAAATATGAATACTATATTGTTAAAATGACTTTTAATTTTTTAAAAAAATTTCATTTATTATTTCCAGAGAGAAAGAAAGTGTGAGAGGCAGAGAGGGAGAGAAACCTCAATGTGTGGTTGCCTTTCACCTGCCTCCAGCTACAAACCTGGCTGGAGACCTTGCTTGCAACCTGGTTATGTGTCCTGGCTGGGAATCGAACCAGCTACCTTTAGGTTTGCAGGCCATTAACTTATCTGCTGTGCTACCAGCCAGGTGTGTGTTTTAATTTTATGGCATTTTTAGAAACAAATAAATGTAATACTGTCATGCACTTGTGGAACATGGGTGCCCTGAGGCAATGCTCATATTTAGTAGAAGATGCAGAATAAAGTTGGAGACACCCAGAATAAATATGTTTTTCTTGTGGAAATATTTCTCATAAAGAAAAACAAAGAGTAATGCTCATAAATCTGGCCAAAACATATAAATTATAAATAAACTGACTTGTTGAGGCAGTAAAACGGCAGATAGAAAAGAGTTAAAGCAAAGGGAATTACAAAGACTTAATTGAAATACTTTGCACAGCTTCTTAAGGTTTTTACCAAATCCAAACGAGTCGATGAGGTATTGAGAAACAGAAATCTCACAAAGAAATGTAGAACAAAAGATTAAACTTTAATGTTTCCCCAGAAAGAGTTCCTAGAAAAATCCCTAGGTTGGAATACTTGTCATTTCTCACTGTAAGAGTAGCACAGACTGGAAATAGACCAGTGCCTACAAGAAAGAACCTTAGCTGAACATTTAAATCATCTCAACCTTGCTTCCACTTAGAGAAGAAGATATCCTCCTAGATCAACCTCAATGCAAAATAAAGAGAAAATTCTCTGTAAAATAAGAAAACCTTAACATATATCATAAAGGATTAACATTCATTAAAAATTGTCAGTCATGCAGACAAAAATACATGAGAGAGAAGAATAATCAGCAAAAAACAGATGAAAGAAACAGACTAACAAGAGAAAAAATATTTTAATAATCAGATAAGGAATTAAAATAACTACTATTAGTATTCAGGAAATAAAACACATGATGGAAGTTTCAGGAGATAACTGTAAATTGCAAAAATGTAAAGAGAAAGAAAGAAAGAAGAGGGGGGAAAATCCAGATTATTACTTTATGATTTTCCTGCGCAATGAATAAAAGGGAAAATTCAGTAGGTAGGTTGAATAACTGATTAGTATGATTGAATAAATAATTAATAAACTGAAAAATCAGTCCTATATTTGTTATGCTATAACAAAAATATAAACTTGATGGCTTAAAGAACAGCCTTTTATTTCTTACAGTTCTAGATGGAAGGAATTCCAAGATCAGGGTACTAGCAGATTCAGTTCCTGGTAAGAGCCCTCTTTCTGTTTTGCAGATGATTACCTTCTTACTGTATACTCACTTGGCAGAGATCAAGGGATTGGGATGGGGGAGGGAGAAAGGAGTGAGGCAGGGGGTGGGGCAGCTTGGGGGAGAGAGGGAGAGAGAGAGACTCTCTTTTGTCTCAGCCTAAAGGGGCTCCAATTTTATTCATGAAGCCTCTCCCCTAAGGACCTATTTATTTCCCATAGGCTCCAACTTCGAATACTGTCATATTGGAAAATAGGGTTTCAATATGTAAATTTGGGGGAACACAACATTCAGTCATTGACAAGACCCCAAAAATATCCAAACTGAAGCATAGAAAAACAATAAAAAATACATTGGATGTGGTGATAACTTAAAAAAAAATTATTACTTTTAGAGAGAGGGATAGGGAGAGAGGCAGAAAGGGAGAGTGACATCAATGTATGGTTGCCTTTCAGCTGCCTCCAGCTACAGACTTGGCTGGAGACCTGGCTTGCATCCTGGTTATTTGCCCTGGCTGGGAATCGAACCTTTCCGTTCACAGGCTGGCACTTGATTCGCTGTGCCACCAGTCAGGGCTCAGAGTGATAACTTTTACCATTTATTTATTTATTTATTTATTTATTTATTTATTTATAAATATTTTATTTCATTATTTTTAGAGAGAGAGGAAGGCAGAGAGGCAGAGAGGGAGAGAGACATCAACGTATGGTTGCGTTTCACCTGCCTCCAGCCACAGACCTGACTGGAGACCTGGTTTGCAACCTGGTTATGTGCCCTGGCTGGGGAATCGAACCTGCAACCTTTGGGTTCGCAGGCTGGCACCTTATCCATTGTGCTACCAGCCAGGGCCCTACCATATATTTAACAAGAGGCCTTGAAGGAAGGCAGAGAAAATGGACAAAATAAGTATTTGAAAAGATAATGGACTAGACTTTTCCAAAATTAAAAAATGACATCAAGCTAAATGTACATCAGGTATTGGGAATGCTAAATGGGATATAAATAATAACATGCATGATATATCATAATTAATCTGCCAAAGATCCAAGACAGGAAAATAATATAAGAAACAGTGAGGACTAGCCTGAGAACCCAAGTGTTGCTGGTTCAATTCCCAGCCAGGGCATATACCCAAATTACAAGCCAGGTCTTCATTCAGGTCCATAGCTGGAGGCAGGTGAAAAGCAACCATACTTTGATGTTTCTCTCCCTTTCTTCCACCCCACTTACACTCTCTCTAAAAATAATGAATAAAATCTTTAAAAATAAATAAATAAACTCAATATAATAAAAAAAATTAAAAGAAACAGTGAGGAAAACAAAATACAACATTGCAAATAAAAATAAGTAAGATTTTTGTTTGTCCTCTCAAAGGAAATAATGGCAAAGGAAATAAATTGTTGTTTGAACTGAAATAGCATATCTCAACTTATACTTTTAGTAAGAATATTATTTATAAATGTATGTAAATGAAAAACCTTTTCAATATTAGCAGTATACATAATACCCAAAGCAACCTATGGATTCAGTGTAATTCTTATCAAGATACCGTTAGTTTGTTTTTTGGGAGATGTTAAACTTCCTTTAAAAGTATATTTTACTGTTTATGCTATTACCATTGTCCCAATTTTCTTCTTTTCCCCCTACCCCTCATCCCCCAATCTCTTAGGCAATCCATGCTATTGTCCATGTCAATGGCTCATGTGTAAATGTTCTCTGGCTGCTCAATTTCTTATGCTGTACCTTACATCCCCATGGCTATTCTGTAACTACCTATTTGTACTTCTTAATCCCCTCACCTTTTTCACCCATTCCCCTCACCTCCTTCTCATCTGGCAACCATAAAATGTTCTTTGTATCTATGATTCTGTTTCTGTTCTGCTTATTTCTTTTTTAGATTCAATTATTGATAGATATGTACTTATTGCCATTTTATTATTCATATTTTTGATCTGGTTCTTCTTAAAGAAGACTCTTTAACACTTCTTGTAATAATGGTGATGAACTCCTTTAGCTTTTTCTCATCTGCAAAGCTCTTTATTCTTCTCTCATTTGTAAATGATACCTAAGGGGAAAATCTTACCTTTTGCCACAGTGTGGATGGACCTAGAAAGCATTATGCTGAGTGAAGTAAGCCAGGAAAGACAAGTGCTATATTTCAGTCATAAATGGAATCTAACAAAGAAAATGAACTAATAAACAAAATAATGACAGATGCATACATAGAAACCAGATTGACAGCTGTCTGGGGCTGGGGACTGGGCAGTGATATGGAGGGATTGAGAAAAAATTCTCAAGGTCTCAAGGACATGGACACCAGTGAGGTTACTGCTGGGAGATGGGGAAGGAGGAGGGTATAAGGGGGATACACAGTGACAGAAGGGGACTTAATGTGGGGTGGTAGACACTTAATATAGTGTTCAGATGATGTGTTGTAGAATTACACACCTGAAACCTGTATAATTTTGTTAACCAGTGTTACCCAAATAAATTTAATGAAAAGGGGAAAAATGGGAACAGATCAAGTGCTATTTGAAACAAAAAAAAGACTAATAATTATAAAAATTATCTAATGTTTAGAGGCCTCAGTACACTAGTAATTCCATTCTATCTAAAATTCAGTTTGAAAATTGATAACCAAATCAATAGACATATAAGTAGTAAACCATGTTTTACAAAAGAGTAGAAATGGTGCTTTAGGAAAGGTAGAAACAAGAAAAGCATGGTGTAAGAATGGGGCCTCACAAATGATGGAATTATAGATGAAAGTTGAGTAAGGGTGCAATAACTATTAATACTTAGGTTGACTAGTAAAAAAAAAAAAACTAGACGAAGCGACATTGCATTCTCAATCACAGGTACGGCTCTGGGTAGAGAAGTCTCTGAGCATCAAGAAGGCAAAGTGGAAACAGTAAGTAAAATATCTTTTTCTACCTTGAGTATAGTTCATTTTTTCATTACTACCAATTACTAGATCCAATGTAGGACTATAAAAAACTCTAAATATAATAAACTCTAAAGTGCTTAGTTCTGAAATTATGAGAAGTATTGGGAAATTGGTTGTTCCAAAATAGTCACGAGGATGTAAAGTACAGCATAGGGCATATAATCAATAATATTGTAATAACTATGCACAGTGCCAGGTTGGTACTGGAATTATTGGAGGGAACAGTTTCTAAAATATATGGTTGTCTAACCACTATACTGTACATGTGAAGCTAGTACAAAATAACATTTAATGTAAACTGTAATTGAAAATTAAAAAAGAGTATTGGCAGATCAGAGATGTCCTATTACCAGGGAAATCACTTCTCCATAGTTTCTTAGTTAAGTGAGTGGGGTGGTTCTGTACAGTCATTCACCATGGCTAGGTAGTCATCAATTGCTACATGATTTTCTTAATAAGAACAGCTAATGTTGATCTTGGAACCTTATGTATGCAGTCATGGTGTATGAATAGGGAAAGTGTAGATAACATGTTGCACTTAGAGGGCATGAGACAATTATCCAGTAGAGAATAAAAGTCTAAAAGTTGTTATCTAGTTTCTACTTTCAAACTCATTCTTTTAGAGACAAATATCTACTCCTGAAAATAAGATTGCTTACAATTTACTGGGTAGATATTGCTTGCAGCACAAAAGTCAACATGCTCCATATATTTAAGATCCCAGTCCACTAAATAGACAATGTCATTATTACTTTTTTATAGTCTGAAATTACTGCCTGCTGGTGATGACTAGTGACTTAATAGCAGCTGAAATTCAACAGTGTGTGAAATAATGTTACTTATAAAGTTGGGAAAATATTCTTGAATGCTTGAATATAAAAGCTTTCACGTAAACATAAAATGTTACTTTACCTGGGGAGTTTTATCTTTGTATTCAAAGATAAATATTTTATAGCAGAATGCTTTAACTGAATACATAAAAGGGAATATTTAGGAGTTCAAGGATTAGAGTCCACTAGTTCAGTAAATGTTTCTATAATATTCAAGTAAACCATCATTGACTATGCCTTTGTGTATATTATTTTCTCTGAAATGATAATATATTTTTATTTTCTTTTATTCTGTTATTGACAGAAATGGTGCCAGAAGTGTGACCAAAGATTTGGATTTATACATGACACACTTCACACCGTCAATTTTAACCTTTTATTTTTCTAAAACTATATTAGTTATGTGTAAGCAGCTTTTAGCATAAGCTTGGAAGTCTATGCTTCATTAATGTGAGCACAGGAAAGAAGTTATAATCAATAATTTGCTAAACATAGATATCAATCCTTTATGTCTTTATGAGAAATGATTGTTACCCTTTTTCCTCTTATTTTATAAGTAGTCTTTTCATTTTAGACAACCGGGCAGGTATTTAGTCTTTACTACTCTCTTCTTGAATAGATAAATCATGTATACTCTTACCCATGTTCATTTTTAGTTAGTTCTTAAGTAAAATGAGAATCATACATAAATCAGTGGCTTTCATGTTTTGTCAGAGTCACAGATCCACATAGAGGTAACTCAAGAACTATCATGAGTTAAGGATGAAGACTTTCTGGATCCACTGGTCCTTTTTTGGACTGTGGTTACATTTACTCTCTTGACATCCACCCTGATGGGTTTGAATAGTGTATATTTGTATATATCTCATTGATATTTCTAGTTCGTACTTTTTTTGATTCATATCTAGATTCATAATCCAGAGTTACATATCTAGCTATCTATTCCACCTCTTCACTTTAATAAGACCTCTCAAACTCTCAATGTCCAAAACCAGTTTTAATATCCACTATATACCCCCAATACACCTACTTTGCTACTTTATTTCAATATACCTTAATCAGCTTTCTTATTTTGTTTTGGTATGTCTAGTTAATCACACTAAGAATTTTGGAATTATCTTGATCCCTGTACTTATCTTGCTCCCCAAGATGAATTTATCATGAATTTTTTGGTCACTTTTGAAAAATAGTCATAACTTAACTTTAACTTATATCTCACTTCTACTGGGTAATAGCCTGGTATGATTTCCCATTGTGAATAACTTACAATGTTTTGATGGTTTTTATAGTGTCAGTCTTGACAGGTGGGTTTTCTTTTATTTGTAATGCAAGTGCCTAACATAAGCTTTGATTGCTAGTCTGGGCATCCACTTCAGAGAGGTGTCTACTTCAGACATGGCTATCTGGAATAAACACCTTGCCAGCCAAGGGCAAGAAAAAGAGCTAGGTGGTGCTGGCTCCCCACTGCCTCCCACCCTTCTTCTGGGTTACTTTTTTTAGTTTTATTGCTGTTGTATTATATCCATCCCCTTTTTGCTCCCCTCTGTCCCCCTCCCTACCCACCCATTCCCCCCAAAGTCAATCCCACCTGTTGACTATGTCCATGGTTCCTTTATACTAGGTTCTTGTCTAAGCTGCTCCCCTTTCTTGCCTCTGCCTCCTCCCTCCCCCCAACCCCCTTTCCCCCTGACCACTGAAGGCCTATTCACTGTATTCATATATTTGGTTCTGTTTTGCTTGTTGTTAGTTTTGTTCATTATTGTCCTGTAATAGGTGAGATCATATGATATTTGTCCTTCACTGACTGGCTTATTTCACTAAGCATAATACTCCCCAGTTCCATCCATGTTGTTGCAAAAGGTACAAGTTCCTTCTTTCTATCTGCTGTATAGAATTCCATTGTGTAAATGTATGAAAGTTTTTTGATCCAATTATCCACTGATGGGCACTTAGGCTGTTTCTAGCACTTGGCTATTGTAAATAGTGCTGCTATGAACATAGGTGTACATGGGTTCTTATGAATTGGTGTTTCAGGATTCTTTGGGTATAGTCCAAGTAGTGGAAGTGCTGGATCAAAAGGCAGTTCCATTTTTAGTTTTTTAAGGAAACCCCATACTGTTTTCCACAGTGGCTGCACCAGCCTACATTCCCACCAACAGTGTATGAGGGTTCCCTTTGCCCCACATCCTCGACAACACTTGTTGTTTGTTGATTTGTTGATGACTGCCATTCTGACAGGTGTGAGGTGGTAGGTATCTTATTGTGGTTTTAATTTGCATCTCTCTGATGACTAGTGATGTTGAGCTTTCTTTCATATGCCTCTGGTCCCTTTGTATATCTTCCTCAGTGAGTTGTCTGTTCAGGTCCTTTGCCCTGTCTGTCTCCCTGGTGTTGAGTCGCATTAGTTCTTTATATATTTTGGAGATCAGACCCTTGTCTGAGGTATCGTTGGCAATTATGTTTTCCCATACAGTCAATGCAATCCGGATTACTTTTGTTTATGAGATTGGCTAGTTTCCACAATTGACACTTGAGATGTTCGTATTTTTTCTCCCTTCAAATGCTTTAAATTCTAGGTCTTATGTTTTAAATTCACCAATAAAGGGCGAGTCCATGAAACTCTAGGTCCCCATCTTAACCTCAACAAAAGCAGAATCCCAGGCCCATGGTTCTAGCTTTATCTATGACCTTGCTGTGTACCTCAGGTGCACTGTGTGTTTTCCAAGAACTAAATTTTCCTATTATTTATTGCTGAGGGTGTCCTGAAATCAGAAGAATTACAAGGTCAGATGATGCCACATTAGTTATCCATAAACTTTACTGGTGCAGAATAATTTCTCAATGAGTTCTTTGCTGCAATCTACTTGCAATGCTGCAGCCAGTTCGAGACTTTGTCTAAGTCAGCATTAATGTAGATAGCTAAATATTAATAAGAAATGGAGCAAAAGACATCAGACATTATTAAGCATAATAAACTAGGAAGCATAAACCTGTTCAAACAAGAAGGTATAGCTTTGCACCCTACAGGGGATAGAAACACTGCCAAAGAAACTAGCACCCCTCCTTTCCCCCATGTAGGGAGCAGCCTGACCTCTGAGACTGGGTTGGGGGTTGGGGCAGGGGAAGGTAAGCACATGCACAGTAGACATCAAGATGGTGCAGAAGCAAGTGTTTCTAGAAGGCATGTGCTGTGGAAGACAAAATGGTGACCACAGAGGCCTGTCTGTCTAGCCCAGGAGAGAGAACAAATTGGAAAGCAGACACAGAATGCCTGGAAGATGGAAGAAATAAATTGGTAAGCCCAGCGTGGTGGGTTAATTTGTTAGTTTAAAGAAATACTTGGTCATTCTAAGCCTGAGATCATATAATCAGCCTAACAAAGAAGCTCTTTCTCGCATTGGGTAACATATGCTTTTCCCAATTCTTGTGTATTTTCTTTACACAGTAACCATGCGATTCTAGCAGTCCTGAGGCTGGTCTCCATGAAGGCTTCAAGCAATCTCCAAGCCAACACTGGGTAATGGATACAGCAGGTCAGCTGGCTGGAGCACAGCTGGGAATTGGTTTGAACTTTAACATGGCACAGAATCTCTGCACATTGGCCCTATTTCTGGGCCTGATGAAGATAAAGTTGGACTTTCTCCACAGTGGAACGAATGGAGATAAGACATTGGGCACCTGAGGGTAGCATTCTATTTTCACCCAAGTAAATCTTACCACACACAATCGCCCATACATGGGTCTTTTGGAAAGCTTTTATCACCAAGTGTTATTGATCAAAACCGCACTCTATATTGTGTCGTTGACAAGATTTCTAGTTAGGCTTCAATGCCTTTATTAGAGGCGTAAGGTTTTTTCATTTAAAATTAGATTTAGAAGGTAATTAATTGAATATTTGTTTCCAGTATGACCAATAACTCTGATCAAACCAAATGTCTCACAGATAAAACTAAATGTCAAAAAATAACAACAAAAAGCAACATCAGCTACAAAACAAAGTTAAGCAGAGCCCATGGAGAAAAAACAAAAGCAAAGAAATAGAGGGAAGGAGTCAACATTTGCAAGAAGTGAATGGCAGAAGGTGAGTTTCTTTCTTTCTTTTTTTTTTTTTTTCTTAAACCTGAAGGTAGGTCCTAGTGTGTCTCGGGTGACATGGTTAAACTCTAAAGTCTTGTGCTTACAGGAACAAGGACAACCATACAAGTTGTAAAATAAGGTAAAATTCTCCAGGAATGAACTCTTCCTAAATATCTGACTAACCCCTGATCCAAAAATGAATAAAATAGATTATATGCTGCCTGGTTAAAGTAAAAAATCACTGATTTGAAACTTGGCTTACCATACTGTGAAGGCAAAGTTTTAACTATGATTTTAGCTAAATTAACTACATGCTAATTTAAAGTAAATAATTTTCAGGGGAACCTTACAGAATCTGGATATTATTCAACACATCATTCAAAAATGTCTGGGAATGCATTCCAAAATGTTTTAACATACAAAATAAAACCCAAAATAAAAACATGACTTTGTTCTAAGAGAAAAACAATCAATAGACATTATCCAAGGTGATAAACATATCAGAATTAGCAGACAAAAATTTAATTCAATATAACTATACTCAAGACACTAATACTCAAAGCTTCCACCTTTGTCTCTTGTCATTTAACATGTATAGCCTATTTTCAACATAGCAGCCAGGTGTCTATTTCATCACTATTTAAACCCCTTCAATGTACTCTAGTTATACAGAGTGAAAATGGAAATTCTTGAAATGGACTACATTCCAAGTTTTTACAAAAACACAGCTCTGTTATTCTTTTCTTCCTTCTCTCCAATGTGATATAGGCTTTGTGCTTTTTTAAAAACATATCAGAAGCACTCCCTTTTAAGGCCTTTGAATTGGTTGTTCTTTATGTTGGGAGAGTTTTTCACTTGGGTTAGTCATGCTAACTCTCTTACTAGATTTAATAAAAGTTGTTCAAATATTACCTTCTATAAGTCTCTTTTTATATGCTGCATGAGTTATTTTTTATGTGTAATTTATTTTATGCCTCTTTGTACCATAATAAAAGTACTTTAAGGCCAAACATTATCTGTGATATTTGTTATAAATTTATGTATAGGTGTGTTTTCACCACTGAAATAGATAAGCAACATACATTTAAAGAAAGCATGAATTGATGGAATTTTTCTTCTCCCTTTTAATATATTATTTTTTAGGTGATTGCTTTAAATGCAATTTCTGTGGGTTTTCTTTTACATTATAGTTTCAATTTTCCTTAGTAACACCTTTCTTTTGTGGATTTATATTTTGTTATTTTGTTGGTATATTTCCTTGCCATTGCAACTTTTTATCTCATTCAGTATTTCTAAAAATTTCATCCTTTTAATTTTTTTTCCTGTTTTCTTCTGGTGGTTTTTGGGTACTGTTTTGAGAGGTAATACATTCTTATGTCCTATTGAGAATATAGCCATCCTTTCTCTTTCTTCCTTGTTCTTTTAATAGATTATCAAATATCTACACATCCAGAATGAGTTTTCTTATACCTTAATTAGTAATATTGTTATATAGGTTTCATTAAAAAAGTGTTTTCTCAAAATAGGAGTACCTTCCTATATCCAGGACTTCCTATAGGCATGAATTTGAATGTTCCTCAAGTCTTTTTTATGTTTTCATAGGTACTGGTAGAACTCATTTCTTGGATTGTTCCATTGGGTGACAATCCAATGTACTCAGTTTATAACTCATGTCTCAGCAATTAGTTTTTCAGTCATGGATTGAAACAGTACAAGATCAACTATCAAAAAAAAAAAAAAGCCATGTAATAAATATTTGTCATCTACTTTATGTTGGAAAAATTGTATTGTGAGATTCTCCTAATTAACATTCATATAAAGAAGGATTTTATTATTGTGATTTACAAATAAAAAATTATATGCTGAGACATAAAAATTAAATAACTTGCAAAATAAATAGTCATTTGAAAATCAAAGATTCAAATTCAGGTTTTTGTGATTTTTAACTGTACAGATATTCTTAATTATTATACTATTCATTTGCAGGGCACAAATATATTAAGTGCTTTTCCCAGATGCTTAACTAGAATGCCCAGGTCTCTCCATCTTTCCACTACCTTTGCTAATACTTGTTGGTGAGCGTTTCATCTGTCAAGATTCAAAAATGGGTTACTATTAGCCCAAATATGTAATTCTTTATTCTTTATTTTCTAAGAATTCTAGTTTTTAAAGGAATGAAAAAACAAGAAGATACCACTACACACTTATCAGAATACCCAAGGCCTGGTACACTGACAGCACCAAATGCTGACAAGGATGTGAAGCAATGGGAAATCTTACATATTGGTGGTGAGAATTCCAAATAGTAGTCATTTGGGAGGACAGTTTAATGGTTGTTCAAAAAATTAAATGTACTCTTACTACTATATGATCCAGTAAGCATGCCCCTTGGTATTGACCCAAAATAACTGAAACTGTATGTCTATACAAAAATCTTTACACAGTTTATAATAGTTTTATAAACAATTGCAAAAACTTTGAAGGAACCATAATGTGGTTAAATAGGTGAATAGATAAATAAACTGTGGTACATCAAGACTAAAAAGTATTATTCAGTGATCAGAAAGAAATGAGCTATCAAAACATAGGAAAACAGAATATTATATGCATATTAATATTTGAAAGAAGCCAATCTGAAAAGTCTACACTACATGATTTCAACATTTGGCATTTTGGGAAAGGTTAAACCTATACAGACCATAAAAAGAGTAGTGGTTATAGGGGAGGGAGGAGGGACAGATGGTTAGGTAGAACACAGAGTATAATTAGGGCACTGGAAAATACTTTTGTATATTATAATGATTCCTATATGTGATATACCTTATCCAAACCCATAACACATAAGGCACCAGGAGTAAACCCTAAGATAAACTATAGACTTTGGGTGATTATGGTATGTCAATGTAGGTTCATTATTGGTAAAAAACATATACCATTCTTGGTGAGTGATCTTGACAATGGGGCAGGTTATTCATGTATGAAGGCAAGGAATATATGGGAAATCTCTTCACCTACTCTCAGTTTTTTATTAAATCTAAATTTTGAAAAATTTAAATGAAGGATGAGAATGTCTAATAGAAGTGTATGAAACTTTGATTTGCAAATCATCAGTTATTCAGCACACACTAGTAAGTAGAGAGAAATGAGACAAGTTTTCTGCAGAGTATAAATCTCAATTTTCAGGGGGAAAAAGTCTCTCCTAGTCCTTTACTATAACTGGTTAGCATTCAAATTAGGAAATCTCTTCTGATACCAGTATATCATTTTCTTTTAGTCTTAATTTATAATGCTATTTTAAGTTTTTGTAATTTTGTCATTAGAGTAATTTAAGCAGTAGATGAGGTGGTAATAATAGGAGAGGTTGCCTGATATCAAAGTAATCATCAGGAGTAACTTTTATACTCAACACTTCCATAAAGCAATAAGGAATGTTAAATATTCTAATTATTAGTATGTAGAAATAATTATGAAAAACAACACTGCCACATCTATGCATATTTCCTTTCAAAAAATATATTGACCAGAAGATATGTCTGCAGAAGCACAAAGTTAAAATTAACTACTGTATTTTCATTGTGATGAATTATATATGCATGACTGGTTGAAGCCTGTGAGTTTATCTTTAAAAATGTTTTATAATTAAAACATGTTCAAAATATAATCTTTTAAAACACTTTTTTTGCGTGTAGGAAAGGAAAATGTATAAGAGCTACTATTTAGGGTAGAAAAACAACAAAAAAATTACTTTGAGTGTTACTATATCCAAGTTAGATGTAAGAAATACCTGCATTCTAATGTTTGAGTTTTGACAGCATAATGCAGGAAAATCATATTTTATGATGTAAATATAGTGTTGAGAACTTGTGGTTTCAATTACATTGTAAGATTTATAATCTCAGCTTCCTCATTTATGCCTCTCAGTTCATTCATTCTCCAAAAGACTAAAGACTGAATCAGAGTTTAAATTTGCAACAGCAATCTTCTTACTTGAAAAAGGTTCAATGTTTCTCTTTTGACAATAAATCAGTACACAAAGTAAATCTTACTATATTCACTAAATATAGTAATATTACTAAAGAAAGTAGTAGAGTTTGA
The DNA here is from genome assembly GCA_004026585.1 of Noctilio leporinus. NCBI lineage: Eukaryota > Metazoa > Chordata > Mammalia > Chiroptera > Noctilionidae > Noctilio > Noctilio leporinus. The sequence continues at coordinate 287,844 of PVIW01001122.1, forward strand.
GTTGAATCTTATTTTAGTAAAAGTTACACACACTTTTTTTTAAATGCTGACAGTATTTTTAAACTATAAGCTCTATGCCATCAATGTCCACACTATTAGGAAGGCAATAAAGCATTAAAAAAAAGCAATTCAGTACTTAGCACAGAGGGTAAAAACTGCTGGCATTGTGATTGTACTTTGCTGATATATCTTTTCAGAGACATAATATTGCTTCACCAAGAGAATCAGTTCTACTTGGTGAGCATTCTACTTTGTAGATAAAAACAGTGCCAGCATTCAAATAAATGACAAGGTTCTGGGTATTATATTCTAAATACCAAATCAGGGCTCAAAGCCCAAAATATATCATTAGCCTGTTAGCAATGTCTACAATTTATTAACAGAATACAAAGTTTTCATGATGTTGTTCTTAGAAATATAGCAAATATATAAATAGCTCAATGACATGTAATGATTTCAATTGGATCCTCATGTATAAATACATATTTCTGTTATGGGAATTGGTAAGATGTACAGATGTTAAGGAAACAAAGGGAAAATCATCAAAAATTGCATAGACACAATAAAAAAATAATTAAAAAGTGAAGGCATTCTTACTCTAAGTAATCAGATATTATTATACTTACAACTATTAGTGAATATATTTAAACAATTAACAACTTCTTTTCTTACTTAAAGGCCATAAAGCTTTTGCTTTCTAAATTGTCACAATTGTGTGAAATTGGTATGAAGGGTCATCTTAAATTTCTGAATTGGCTGAAGAAGCGTCTTATGAAGCATTAAACCCACTGCTACAGTTGTTCTGAGCAAAATCTTTGCCACATAAAATTCCTGTTTCTATTTCTTCTTTCAAAATATACACAACTCATTCTTTCAGTGCTCTCATTTACTTATTACTGCTACTTCCTACCCCTTTGCCCCCAAGTTAATACTACATCTTAAGAATATTTATTTCTTTGTATATGACACATTCTTAAATCTGAGACTTGTACTTTAACCAATAATATGAATTTATGGAAATTGTGGTCACTACTTTAGAGAAAAACATTGAAGAGATTTAGGAAATGCCCCCCCACCCCAACTTTTATTCTCAAAGTGAACAGAGGAGACTTCTATCATGAACGCAATCGTAGGAGACAGAAATATCTTATCTTGCATAATGTATAAAATTAAAATGACAAACAACTAACAAAGTCCATTTTCAGTTAATATAATAAAAATTTTACAGATTAAAAAAAGAAGAAGATATACTTGTTTATCAAAGCACATAAAGTCAGTGCAGAGATGTCTCAAGGTGAAACAGTACAGAAAGTTGTGTGCAGATAACATGAAGAGACAAAAGTTAACCAGCATAAAAGCCAAAGAGAGCAGAGAATGCTGGCAAAAAAATTATTTGTGATTTTAAAAATGCGGATGGCAAAATACATCTTATTAGAGCTGACAAAAAGAAAAAATAAAATTCTGTCTATTCCAATACCTCTTGAAGAAATTGAATTCACTATATAAAATTTTACTAAATAAAACCCTAGTCTCAGGTGTCTCACTGATAAATTCTTCTAAAACTTAAGGAGGAAATAAAAGATTTGCCATACATTTTCCTGATAATTAAAAGGTGGCCTTCTAACTTCCTTTATGAGGGAGCCATTATGAAAAGGACATTCTGATTCTTAAAGACTTAAGGCATGGATGGCCTTGTGAACCTTGCCCTTTAAGACAACATCTTCTTCAGTTTCACTAGCCAGCCTAAACCTAGCCCTGGTTCTCAGTGACATAAATTGAGAATTAATTATTCTATTTTTATTTCTTTTTCTGACAAGCTTCCTTCATAGTCTGCCACCAAAACCTAACAAACTAAATTTGTCAAATGTCAGAAAATATAATGCCAGATTAAATTTATCTTTGTTATTGGATAAGTCTAAACCTGGGATCTTGTCAGGGTCTGTATTATGAATTAATAATGTCATTTGGAAAACTAAAACAAAAAAGAGAGAATAGAGAATGTAAAAAGGTAGATTCAGTTAACTTTATGATGAAATTCATCATTTTAAATTAAGTTCATGTGTCTAGTATTAAGCAATAGTAAATGTGGGAAATTTTTAAAAATAGATATTAGAAATGAAGATTAGAGATGATGAGAGTGTCAAATGCAAGGTTTTACATATTAGAGGACATGTCTAAACATGGCCAGAGTGAAATGCTTACACAGGGAACAAGCCCTAGCATGCTTATTGAAATACAGTGTAGGATTCCTCCCTACTACTCCTTGAAGATTTTAAAATGCTTTGTAGAAAATGTTGGGGACTCAGTTCTCTGATTGAGATAATCAAATGCTAGTTATAAAAAACAAACAATTTTGATGTATTTTAATTTGTGTATATATATGTATGCATATGTGTGTGCGCACGTGTGTTTGTGTGTGTATGTTACAAATATGCATCTGGACAGTTAAGTGGATTTCAAAAAACAATCACACCTAGGTGACTGAATATAGATAATGTAGGGATGGTTATCTAAGAAGTATCCCTCATTTTTTCTCTTGATTTTTAATACTCTCTCCACAAGTTAACCACCATTTTGACTTTTGGCACCATGACTTACTTTTGCTTGTTTATGAAAATTTAGAAATGGACTTGTATAGCATGCACTATTCTGTGCCTGGCTTCATTTGTTCAATATTGGGTTGGGAAGTGCATTCAAGTTGGTTCCTCTAATTTTGCTTTAGTCATTTTCATTGTCTTAAGCTTGAAATGGTACGTGGCATACAAAAGAGAGGAAGACAGGGAAGACAAGGGAGGTAGAGACCAATGGATAAGGAGGAAGGACTCAGCAATAACCTGACTGAACTCAGATCGAAGAAAAGATAGAACTATGTAAGTCTCAGCAGATGCCAGGTCCTGATCTTAGTGCCCATTCCTCTGATCTCTGTGATTTGTTTTTTTTCATAATCTGAAGATATAGATGCAGCTTCAGGTAAAAGGATCAAGTTAATTAGTTGACTGATATGAAATCTGCTGTTTTTGTGAGCTAAAGGCTTTGGTATTTTAAAACATAGAAAACTTTAAAATTATCTTCTTTTATACTTGCTTCTTAATACAAACTATAATTATGAATATCATATATCACTTTCCAAATGGGAACAGTACCCATATGTGCATACATTCATCACTGAGAGTTGTATTCTTTAGCTCTTTAGAAGATATGTATTATACATGGAGGTCACACTTGCCCTGAAGAAACTCAGTAAAGAAGAGATGAAAGAAAATAAAGGGATAAAGAAAAATAAAATGTGGAAATGTAAACTGTTACAGCCACTATGAAAACTACCACTATGACAGTTCCTCCACCAATTAAGAGTAGAATAGCATATGACCCAGAAACCTCTCTTCTGGGTATCTGCTCCAAAATATGAATAACATTTATTCACAAAAGCATATGCACACCTATGTTCACTGAAGCACTATTCACAGTGGCCAAGACATGAAAACAACTGAAGTATCCTCTGACAGATAATTGGATAAAGAAGATGTGGTACATGTATAAAAGAGACTACTACTCAGCCACAAGAAAAGGTGAAATACTGGCATTTGTAACAACATAGATAGACCTTGAGAATATGATGCTAAGTGGAATAAATCAGTCAGAAAAAGTTAAGAACCATATGATTTAACTCATGTGGGATATAAAACTGAATGCAACAAATGGACAAAAAAGAAAAACAAACACACAAAAACTCATAAACACAGATAATGGTATAGTGTTTACCAGAGGGAAGCACGGTTGGAGGGGAGTAAGCGGAAAAGGGGTCAAATATATGGTGACAAGGGATGATCTGACTTTGGATGGTGGGCACACAATATATACAGACCATGAATCATAGAAGTGTATGCTTGAAACCTACATAAACTTATTAACTCATGCCACCCTAATAAATTTAATGAAAACAAAACAGAAGAAGATCAGGTTGGGGGAATCCTGCCCATCTAGATGATGAATTTGATTTGAGATTCAGAATGCTTCCATATTTGGCATATGCCTTGAATCTGAGACATGTTTTCTGTTTGTTATGTAGACACTGGGACTGAAGCAAACTTGCATGACTTAAGGTAGAAGCAAAGCAAACTGGTATAAGGTCAGTCACACAGAGAGGTTCATGTTCTAAGCCAGAGATAGGCTATGTTTCACTAAATGCTGCCAGCCTTTCCCATCATACCATGTAATGCTAATAGAACAGTAAAACTGGTTTTGGAGAAACAGCCTTTAATATTTAAAGACAGCTGCTTTACCCTATTAAATTAACAAGGAAAGGAGTGACTGAGCCAATGAGCTTTCCCCTTCAATGTGAAATAAAAGGGGGTGCTTTAAAAAAGGGGGGGTAACAGTATGTAATTCCAGATATTTAAAGGTATATTGTTTATAGTCTAAGTTTAATTTGTCCTAAAGGAACTGTTCATGTATTCTGGATGACTGCCCTGAGGCTGAACAACTCTCAACTGAAGAACAACTTCTGGCCCTGGCTGGTGGCACAGTGGATAAGGCACTGACCTGCAAACCCAATATTGCTTGTTTGATTCCCCTATCAGGGCACATAATGAGGTTGCAAGACAGGTCTCCAGCCAGGTCCATAGCTGGAGGCAGGAGAAAGGCAACCATACATTGATGTTTATCTCCCTCTCTGCCTTTCTCCCTTCCCCTCTCTCTGAAAATAATAAATAAAATCTTTAAAAAAAAAGGAAAAAGAAAAAAAGAACAACTTTTTAGAGAAGGGAAATAGCTATGTGCCTCCATAGCTCAAGAGGGATGGGGAACTGGAAGAATTTTAGGATATTGGCAACAGAAGGCACAGAAAGTCAAGAATACTGGAATTTAATCTAAATATCATAGATCTATGATTGAAAGTCAACTGACAAAGACTTGTGCATCAGAAATAAAAACAAATAATTCACTGAGTTGAATAGCAAGGTTTTTTGTTGATTTTCTAGGGTTAAGCACATCATGTAATATTCTTATCTAGGAAAGATATTTGCCACCCAATAAATATTTCCAATGTAGGAATATATAACCCTTGTATTTGGGGAACATATGACAATGTAAAGTCATATATGCTCATTATGTGAAACTCAAGAAGTTAAAAATATAAACCTTAAAAATCTTATCTTTATTTCAAAATAAGTAATTTTACCTGTTATAAGAATTTATATTTTTAAAATCCTTGAGATGACTTTATTATTTTAAAAATTAAAAAAGGACATTGCTTTTAAATTCATAATAATGAAGGTGAAAAAGGACATCAGAGAAAGAACACAAATTTGAAAGCATTTCTGTCAGTTTTATGTGTTCCAAGATTTTTAACAGTCATCTAAACTCTCATGGTAAAGTTATATATATCAAACACAATTTAGCCTAGGAAGTTCCCTTTAAGAATTGTATTTCATTTCACCAAAATTTAATACTCAAACTCCTAAAATCTGACAATTGCTGTATATGTATGTCTGTTTTTGCATAACACACCAAATAGTAATGAGAAACATAATTGGCTATTGGCAAGAACTTACAATAATCAAATTTACTCTAAAATACTATTAAGTCATTATGAATATACAATTAAAAACTTATCTTAATTTCCAGCCTAGTTCTCTCTCAATGTTCTTTTATTTAAGTAGAATTATCAATATTTAAAGCAAATACTACTCATATATCTCATTGATATTTTTAAGGTACTTATGGTAAGCAGTACTCACCTAACATAATTTGTTATTGTCAACAATGAGTTTCAGAAATTATAATTAGCAAACACTGATATAGCATGGGAGGTGTGCTTAATTTTATTGCCTGATCAATATGAAATACAAAGGCAACTGTATAAGCTCTTTTTAATTGGACCTCTATCAAATTTTGTAGTGTTCATATCATTGTTTTTCTTTTCTAATAATTTAAAAAGGCTAAGGGATAAGTTCTGCCACCTAAATAAAGTATTTTTAAAGTGAAATGACTCAAAATATCATGATAAACTTATATAAATAGACTCATTTCCTAAATATTTATAAACAATATTCTTTCTAAAACAGCACATATTGAAGACAATAGTTGTAAAAGAAAATGTTGCATTTTCCTTTTTCCTTTATTTCATTTAATCTCAGAGATTTGTGTTTTGATATTCTTTTCTGTGTCATGAATTGCAATATGGAGAATTATGAAGTTAGTAAAAAATATCAGAATTGGTTTCTTTTCTACATATGTCCTTAATACAAAGTCATGCTGAAGTTTAATTGAAGTTGAGAAATGCTATTGTCTGACAAAGGCATTTATTTTAGTTATTATAATGGTAATGAATTAAAAATTTCATTTATGGAATAAAAAGCATGTCTAGATAAAGGAAGGATAATTAAAATTATCTTTCCTTAGTACTTGGTCTTGTAACCATTCAATCAATGTAGTTTTTAGTTATTAACTACCTTCATTGTAAAACAGTTACCATCTTTTAAAATCCTTTATAATTTCTGAAATGCAATTTTAGAGGGAAAAAGATAGATAGTGACTGAATTATTTAAGATAAAGCTTATCTTCTCTGTTCCCATAATAGTTTGGAAAGCTGGAATAAGACAGGTTTTATAAAGTAATTTAACTATTTAAGATATTTAGTTCAAAGTACACATATGGAACCTGTATTACTTTTAATGTCAATTTACAATATTAGAATTTAGAATTTGTATAGTAATCACATAATTAAAAATAAATCATTCATGTCAGAGATATTAAAATCAATATAAATATTATTTTCAATAATCTTTCACAGAATGTTCAATATGGCTTGTGAAAACTAAAATATTTTCTACCACAAAAGATCAAACCTTAGTTGTTTCTTAAATTATCTTATTACAAATATTTTAAAGTGACACAGAAAAAATTCCCTATACTTTGATCAGAGTAACTCTGAAGTCAAGTCACAACCACAAAGTAATAAAATAAATGAAAGAAAATTTCTTTAGCAATCGTTATAAAAATTAAAATATATAGAGTATATAGTTTTATTGAGCCCTTACCTAATATTGAATCTTAAGTATATCTCAAATGTATGTGCCTCTATTTTAAAATACATTATAGGCCATTTACTCATTACCATTTATTAAAGTATTGGTTTAGACTGGATACCATCTGCAGTATATGCCAGAATGTTTGGTGTGAAAATATTGGGTTGGCCAGAATGTTTATTTAGCTTTTTCTGTACAATAGCTCTAGTAGTGTTTAGCTGTCTTTAATTCATTCAAAATAATTTTGTTAGGTTGTATTGTGACTGTTGTCATATCAGCATGCATTTAAAAAAAAGTCAAAATTAGTGAATTTTTGTGCAGCCATTTTAATATTGAAGATGGAAGAAAATATGCAACATTGTTGGCATATTTATTATATTTTATAATTTCAAGAAAGGTAAAACCACAACTGAAATACCAAGGAAGATTTGTGCAATGTATGGAGAAAGTGCTATAACTGATCAAACGTGTCAAAAATAGTTTGCCAAGTTTCTTGGTACTCTTGACATTTTGGCCAGATAATTCTTTGCTGCGGGGCTGTCTTATGCACTGAAGGATGTTTCACAGCGCCTCTGGCCTCTACCTACTAGAAGCCAATAGCAGGAGATAGCTGACATACTCAAACTATCCAAATCAATGAAGTTATTGGTGAAAATAAAAAATGTCTTATTTTACACAAAAATTGAAACAGACATTTTGACAACCTAATATTTGCTTAGTCATAGAGTTTGTATTTTACCAGCTCCCCATACATTTGTTAGATAAAAGATCCTTATAAATACTGACAAACAGTATTTATTATAACAAGCTCAGTTGAGATAAATCATATTAGGGAAAAAATTTTGAAATGCCTAGAGCTCATTTTGTATCACACTGGGTATTCTACACTGGATCCTGGAATTGATCCCCTTGAGGAGCAAGCTGAAATCTATTTTTTACATTTAGATTCCATATTTTAGAGCAGGTTGAGGCTTATTGAAAAGTTAAAGCACTTTCACATATACCATCTGTCCCAGGTGTGTGTATAGCCTCATGGCTTTAGACAAATACATGCTCTGTATCCATTAGTATAGTACCATGCAGAGTGTTCTCACTGCCCTCAAATTCCTCTGTGCTCTGCCTGTCCACCCCTTCCTCCATCCAACACCTGCAAATCACTGATCTTCTTACTGTCTCCACAGTTGTTCCTTTTCCAGAATCTCATATCGTTGCATTTCTACAGTAGTTACCTTTTCATATTGTCTTCTTTTACTTACTAGTATACATTTAAGATTCCCCTGGTCCTTTTATGACCTGATAGCTTATTTCTTTGTAGTGCTGAATAATATCCTATTATTTGGAATAATATTCCACACTTTATTTGCCCGTTCATTTGCCGGATGGATGCTACTTTCACTGCTTCCAAGTTTCAGTAAGTACAAAAAGCTGCTATAAACATTCATGCCTTGGTTTTTGTGTGGACATAAGTTTTCAACTCCTTTGGGTTTTACAGTCAGAGTATGTTTAATTTTAAAAAATGCAACAAAACCCTCTTAAACTGTCCTTATCTTATTTGAACCATTACCACTATTTAAAACATTGCATCACTCCTTTAAAATTGAGGTACTTTGCTTAATTTCTAAGACACATATGCTCTGACTGTCTTCTTCTTTGCTCTCCTCCCTTCAACGGTGGGGTATTCTAGGACTTAATAGTTGAGCATCTTCTCCATCTATAGTCTTTCAGTTTTACTCTTTAGGTCTATATGAACTTCATATGCCTATATCCAGATTATGTTGAACAATCTCCTTGAAAAATCCATTTGGAAGTTTAGTAAGCATCTCCAATATATATTTCAAGCTGGACACTCCTACTTCCTCCTATTATACAATATGCTCCACTTGAGACCTTCCACATTGTCATAATGTCAACTCTACCTATAAGTTACTAAGTTTAGCAACTTTGGCATCGTTCTTCTCAACTCTTTTTTTCTCACTCCCGCATCTAATCCTTATCAATTTACATAGTTTTGCTTTCAAAGTACATTCAGAATTCACAATTTTCTCATCACTGCTCCTGCTAACTCATGTTTCAGCCACTTTAATGCTCCACCTGAATATTGCTGTACCTGTCAGGTAGTTATCCTGATTCTGACATTGCTCTGTCTTCCTTCTGTTGTCAAAAGAGTAGCAGCCAGGAAAAACTTGTAAAATATAAACCAGATCATGCCTAACCTCTCTTCAAAACTCTTCATTTCTCTCCATCTCACTCAGAATAAAACCCACTATCCTTACAACAACTTTCATAGCACCAGAGTGTTACCTCTCTGTTCTGGTCATTACTATCCTCACTCATGTGCTGTCCACTCTAGCGATTTGTCTCCTTTGCAGTTCTCTTGGCTCCCCCAACAGGCTGCCACCTAGGAATTCTGCCCTTGCTGTTCCCTCTGTTTACTGCATCCTTTTCTCCTTTACTCCCATCTAGTCTTTGTACAGCTACCATCTTTTTAATGATTTTATAAAAGTCATGATAAAATTATGCACCCTTACACTAGCCCACCTAATCCTTTACTTCTCTCCATAGCAATTATCACCTTCTGATGTACAATATTAGTTATTTATGTCTGTCCCCATTGAAAATGGATGTTGTACAGATTGTTTTCCTATTGAAAAGGTATGTGGTACAGATTGTTTTCCTTATTTGTCCTTTGCTGTAAGCTCACACATAGTTCAGTGCCTGGCATGTTGTAGGTGCTCAATATTTATCTTTGTAATAAATAAACATTCTGATATTTGGGAAATCACATTGATTTTTTCCATTATTTTGAGAATTTCCAAGAGTATGTTTATGGGTTTTTTGGAATAGTTTTTTTTCTTATAATGTAAACCTGAGTTTTGCTGAATACTTTAAAAATGTTTGTCATAATTTTTTTATTAATAGTTATTAACCATGTCAAAGAATACTCTGGTATCCACAGTCTGGGGGACCCCTGACCCACAGAGATCCCTCAGTGCCGCAGATGAAATGAATGCTTCCCAGGCAGGTTGTGCTAGGAGAGCAAAGGCCAGCCAGCGTCTGGTTGACAAAAGCTCTGTTTGCCAACCTCCAAAAGCTTTTATTGATCACACAAGGTTGGGGAAGGGGGTGGTGCACGTATACACTACAATTCATCACCACAGAAGAATATCCAAAAGGAAGGGAGTTGTTAAGTTTAGATAAGGTGACACCAAGAACTCCAGGTGGTAATACAATTTTAGAGAGAGTGAGATTACACATGGATGAAGGTTTTAACATTTGCTGCAGAAGTGATAATTAAAGTCTAGGAAGTTTAGGTCATTCACAGGTTCAGACTTCAAAGGACCTGTGGAATATTCTCAAGGCCAGATTCTCACCTGGGGCCCCCTTGGCTTAGTATTGAGGCCTGTATGCACCTAGCTTTCCCAGCTTTCTGTTCAGGTTTTATAGGCTTGGCCTGGCCTGCATAGGGCTTCATGCCCCGCCACCTTTCCAGGGGGAACCCGAAACTACAGCAATGGGAGTGAAGGAGCATTGTTGTCTTCCCAGGGGGAACATCTCATCTCAGTTTTCAGCAGTCTCTCCTTTAAGGTGAATAGATCATGCAGAGTGAGTTTTGAATGGTTCGAATTAATGTCCTATACTTCACAGGTTATCTTTCTAAAACTGGTTGCCATTTCAACTCTTTCCTCTATTCTACATCATATTTTAGACCATTTCTGGCTTAAAATAGTTTATATACAAACTGAGGTTACTAAAATTAAGAACATATTTATAACATTGTTTCATCAACTCTTAAATTACTTGTTTTTCTGAAATTCTACCTACATTTGCCTCTGCTTGTTTGACACAGTTGAAAATGTTTACTTGAAGGTCTAAATACTGTAGCAGTGGTCTCAACAGGGAAGGAAACAACTTTGTCCCTAAGGAGACATTTGACAGTATCTGGTGTGCACTAATGTCATTTATTGAGTTGAGGACAGGGATGATGCCAGATATCTTTTAGTGCATGAAATGGCTTTCCATAACAAAGTATTTTTGGTACAAAATTCCAGCAATTACAAGGCTGAAAAACTCTGTACAATAAGTGTCTAAAAAATGGAAAACCTTAAAAATAATTTTAGTAATCATTCATTTTTAAAATCTATCCCATTCAATAATTTAAGAAGAATTCACTGAGCTAAAACATATCCATTTATAATGCTACACTGTTCTAAGTCAAATATATTGGAAATAAAAGTACAGATTATAATAGAAAAGTATAATAAAATCATGTTCTTAGAAGGAATTCTATTTTGGTTCAGAGTCATTTCATGTGATTTGTTAGATAAGAACTGTTTCCAAACAATGAATTATAATTGCTCAAATATATTCATTTTATCATAAAGTAACTTTAGTTGCACTTTGTGCTCTTTTAAAGCTTTTTAGACCTAGAATCCAAATTCCAAAAATATCATTAACCTGGAGCAAGTCAGATCCTGAATGGCTGATTTACAATTCTCTTATTCATGCACAACCAGCTGCAATTATCTTGTTATAGATTTTTAAAAAGAGTTTGTCAAGACCTATGTCTTAGATATAATATTGAATTCATCCATTTATAAAACATTAAATTCAAAAAGAACATTTTTTCTATTCTCTTTTCAGTCGCTTTCTGTATTCTTTTCTCTTACAGCAAGTTAATCATATTTCTTTCGTAGTTTTCAGGGAACTCAGGTAAACAAAACAGAATAAATCACAATTATTGACAATATTCTAGCCCTTATATGAAGGATTTCTGAAAATATCCAACTGGGCATTGTTTTCTTTTACTCCTTGTTGTGAAGTTAGAGCCCAAGTCAATAGTTAAAAATTGTTTTTTTTTCTTTGCCATTAGTGTGGCCTAAGTTATACTTGCTGTAGTTTAAGAGAGGCAATATATTGCATACATTCTTTCCTCTCTGACTTCAAAACTCATAGGAAGAAAGAAAAAAAAAAAAAAACATCAAGACTGAAATGCCAAGTGTTATTTTCCTGATAAAAGCTAGGTTATGGATGTGGTATTTGTCTTCAAGCAAGTGACCTTGCTAATGCTCCTCTCACAATATTTAGCCCCTTGCTACAAGTTAGATCTCTGCTCTGGGACCAATGTGAATATTCATAATTTATATGCAACTAAGTCTGTGAAATTCTTGTACACACACATCATTAGCAAATATGCCTTGCATAATTCTACCCCCTGCCCCCAACTCCCATGGATTTTAAGTGATAAGTAGTACTTGTGCATGCCTTGGGATGGTATGACAACAATGGAATTTGCTAAATCAATATTATAAAAATTTGCAAGATGATCTATTCCATGCTTTGAGAATATTAAGATGATAAGGAGTCCAGTTTTTATACTAGAAAAAACTTAACATGCCATAGAGATAAGCCTTTAAAAGTATAGTAACAGAGAATGTGTTAAATGATGTGATAAAATTATAACTGAAATGTAGAATCTATACATAGAAAGAAAAGGATAATTCTGTTAGTGGAGATTCAATGAAAAGGTAGGTAAGGAACAGATTTTTGCTCAGCTAATACCAAACTCAGAGGCTGAGAGATGGCCCAATGACTGACTAGTTGAGGAGGCAAGTACGCTGTTTTTGGGTTCAGCAAATGCAGTTTCTGCATGGGCTCATCAATGGGTCTGGCTAAAGTATCTACCTTTCTGTGTTTCATACTACTTTCTCTTACTGTCTCTAGCTTACCAGTTTAGATGTGTTCCTTGCAAATTCCATATTGTTTTGCCTCTTGAATAGTTTAGCATTCATTTTTATCTCTGCTCATTTGCAAATATTTTTATTTTTAAGGAAAAATATTTAGTACCATTCCTATTCTTGGCATCACAGCAGATGATAAAATTTTGGATGACACAACTAACATTTTATGTATTTAAACATTTAGTTTGTGTAACATTTCATTTAATCCTCACAACATTTCATTAAGTAGGCAATTATTTTCTGCAAATTTAGAGACATGCAACTTAGGCTCAAAATTAAAGCAAATTATTTTGTGAGGTAACTCATAAATTTCACGGATCAGATATAAACTCTAAATCTCCAGTGGGGGGAAAAATCAAACTTCCATTAAAACAAAACTCTTATCAGCGCAGTGACATTTGGTCAACATCTCCTGCTGTTATTAACTCACCAAAATTAAATAGTCAAGATTTTTCAAATTCAACATATGAACATCTTTTTTTTTGTCATTTCAAGGGGAAGAATGAATGCAAGCCAAATGAATTATAAATCTGTTATTCTGGAAATTAAAAATAATCTTAATCCCTGAATTTAAGATTGACATGCTAAAATGAATATAACCTATTCAGAATGTTATAACTTCAACTGACAAGGCAATATTGCATGTTCAGTGCCAATAGCAGTACATATTTTCTGATAGAAGAATTGCTATTTTAAACCCAGAATGTTCATAATTTTCATTTATTAAATGCTATAATTTTATATAATGTATTATTAAACAGAAGCATACAGTGACTCATATTTAAAACAATATAATTATCTCTAAATGATGCTCTTTATTTAAAGTCAATCTTTTTGTTTTCTAACTACCAACGCCCACCATACATTAGAGTTTTTACATGTGGAAAACAGAAATTAATTTTTAATGTTAAATAAATTTAAGAGAAATATAACATACTTCCTATATTATATCTTTATTATTTAATGGGCTTAAATAAGTATTGTATATACAGTACTTAAAATTCTTTGGAAAGCAACTTATCTGTAAATTAATATATAAGTAAACAATACCATGCAAACCAAGTAGACTGAAGGTTAATTTACATTTAAGGTTGCCCTGTCTGAGATGCGTGGGGCCTGGATTGAAAGACATGCTGTAAAAACTTTGTAGGCAAAAATTGCGTACTCCATCACCTTCAAATTGGGTGACTGATGTGGACAATGAGAGGAAGCACTCAGGGTGAAATTGAAATCAAGAACCAGGCCAACATTTCAATAAAAAGCATCAGTCTTATGGGTCTGGCCATACAATATAGAACCCAGGCGTGTGATTTTAAGAGTCAAGAAAAGTTAGAAATATTTCAAAATAGAAGATAGCTAGATCCTAGAGAGACTTACTGGCTAGAGGAAATTTGCAAGAACCTTCAGATGTAATGTATCCGTATAAGGGAGGGGGAGTGTTAAGATAAACACAGGTGAAATCTTTTTTTACATGGTTCATTAGTGGCAGGTTTAGAAGGTAGAGGTTGTTTTGGGAAAGCCAGTCCTATAATAGGCTTGCAAGTACCTTTTAAATTTAGTTAATAATAGGATATATGTTTTAAGAATGATATTAATTCCTATTAAAAAGTAAAAATTATCTGCTAAATTTCGGATAGTGTTAAAGAATTACTCATTCATTTAAAAGTTATTGGTTGTACATCTACTATGAGCCAGACACTGCAGATGGTCTGTTTTTCATAGACTCTAGGTGGGATTAGGGTGCGATATAATTACTAGTGCTCTCAGGTTGGTTCTACATGCAGTTCCAAGTCAAGGACAAGGATCATCAGAAGGGATATTGTTGTAGTGACAGTGGGCCACATTACAGAGGGACTCATTGTCTAATTCAGTGGGTATCAAAGAAGGGAGGGTATGCGTGGTAATGTTGAGTTTTGAGTTGGAAGAGACTTGTTATAAATATAATGATACCTTTTTTTAGAGAAATACAAAGATTTTACCAAGAGCTCAATAAAATAAAGCAAATAATAATAATAAAAATTTTAAGAAGAATTCCCATTTCTCATGAGTATGAATTCATTCGGCTGAATGAATGCTATATGCCAGAAGTACTGCTAAATAAATTGTTTCGACAAGTCCCAGTCATGATTCACTATCAATAATTCCTGGCCTTATGGCAACGTGTCACTTATTTGTCCTTTTACAAGAGTTTTAGAAGGAAAGCATTTGAGTGGGTGTATATTTTCCCACAGACATACAGTAGCTAGGCAGGGATAGAGCAACGAAGCAGAAATGTACCAAATGCTGAATGCTGATGGGCAAGTGGAATCTGACTGTTACTCAAGGAGCGCTATGGCTCTGGGTGGACAGAGCTCTGATTTTAAGTAGGAGGCAAGACTCTATGTAGCACAAGGGCTTAAAATCCAGCATATGATCACATGATCATACTAGGAAAAAAATACTGTGGTTCACCAAGAGATTTATAGGCTATGGATTGGTCTGGATTAAGGAGTTTTGATCAGACCAAAATGCAAGATTTGGTAGATAATTTTGCAGGCATAGGCAACATCTATACAGTTAAGAACTTCAATATAATTTTCAGTACATTGTAAATATTAATAGCCCAAATCTAATTTTTAGACAGACTCTTGATATATTACAATTGATTACAATGTAAATATTTAAAACCTATGTACTTACACTTATTGCAAAAAAATATAAGTAATTACTATATACTGTTAAGTAACATAAATAAGATTTAAACTAATTATGTAAATGTGATTATAAATACATATGTATAAACTGTACAAATACACATCTATATTGTTAAATACCAAAATTGAAAAATATCATCTTAGAATGCATGGAGGTGCTATAATGTAAGTTTAATTAATTTTTACACCATATTTTTAATGTACCTGCTTTGACTGATATTGTTTATGTCATATGTCAGTAAGTTAAAGATTCTGTTTCTTAGAGTAAGAATAATAATATAAACAAATTTCTGTCATGATAAGCCTTTTATTAAATGTGTATATAGTATATGCATTAGAAGCAGAGTGCTTTGTACTAAGCACTTAATTATTAAATTTAGCCACCATCATAGACTTATCTTCTAAAGAGCTTACATAGTATGATATATGGAGGAGTAACTGAGAATGAAATTTAGACATGATATCTTTTTTTTTAATGAAAGAGACAAATAGTTACTTTGAACTTAGGTGTAACCCATTACATCAGTAGTTTCCATTTCAGTATTAACACCTTCACCCGGAAACTTAGACCAGTGCACTCAAGGTAACAATTAAAATAAATTATCACGGAAAAGCAAATTTCCAGACACAATCCAGATATTAATTCAGATACACTGGATGAGGAGCGATTTTTATTTTAATAAGCCCTGAGGGAGATTCTAAAGGATTCTAAAGGATGTTCATGTTTGAGAGCCATACCCATACCCTCTGGTATAATGCATTCGGTCTCAGACCACCACAATAAAGTGAGTATCAAACTAAAAGAAGTCATAATGTTTTTGTTGGTGGAAGATCTTGCCTTCACTTTATAAAAAGCATAACCTCTGTGCAATGACACCAAGCACAATAAAACAAGGTATACCTATGTACTAATAGGAGGTTCAGCAGTTTCCACCTGACTGAATTCACGGATAGCTCACAGTGATCATCTATTTTCAGATGCTACTTTTATTGCTCTGGCCTAAACATTTTTCCTTTTTCCAAAACTCTTCCCAATTAAGTATTTCTTAATATTTCAACAGATAAATAATTTTTGGACCAAATGTTATTTATTTTAAAAAATATTTTATTTTTAAGAAACATTCTTTTTTTGTAGTAGCAGATAAATGGAATGATTCAAATGAATAAAATATATTGATATGTATAGCATATAAATTCGAGAGTCCAAAAGAAACATCCAGACTACAAGTAGATATTCAGAGAGATCAACTAAGAGTAAATAATACAGTACTCACTTTGGCAGCACATATACTAAAATTAGAACAATACAGAGGAGATTAGCATGCCCCTACGCAAGGATGACACGCAAATTTGTGAAGCATTCCATATTTTTCAAAAAAAAATAGAGTAAATAATACAAATATCATTTACAAAATGTAAATTTTAGAGACCTGAGAAGGTCATCCTATGCAAAAGTGTTGATGATTTGTGAATTGAAAATCAGGCCTAGCGTTCTGTTGAGGCTCTCCAGTTAAGTTCACTTCAAATCTTTTTGGGAAATTGGCAGAAGCAAGTAATGAATAAATAAATAAAATTTAAATACTGAAATAAGCTAATCAGGTCAACAGAGGAGTCAAAGAATGGCAAAGTGATGGTTGTAAAAGGCAGCTGGTGGCTGGAATTTGTCTCAAGGGAAAACCAAGTGCCCCAATATTCTAGTGTCCTCACTTATTATCACCACCCCCTGGATTCCTCGTTCACAGATGTAAATAGGAAACATACTTCTTAAAACTGAAAATTTTGGTAGGCACCTCAATTCTTTTTGACTAATCACTGTGTTTCCAAGAGTTTTCCTGATAATTCCTTTAAGTTACAATGAAAATAGATCAATTTACAGAAGACGATGGAAGTTTCTTGACCTATGACTTTCATTATGCTTTAGAGCACAACCCTTGATGGATTTTTTCCACTGTGCTTTTTAAGGTTGATCAGAACATGTAATTTCACAATCTCCCGCAAAAACCCCACAAATCCTAGTTCTCAGACATACACTCCTAGGTACTCCAGGCAAACGTTAAGTTTCAGTCATTCTAAATGTGTTATGATTTTCTACAGAAAACTGAGTCTGGCTTGTGGCTCAGTTCATTGAGTGTTCAGTTAATGAAGTTTTAGTCACTACTCTAATCTTTTAGAGAGTTAATTTTTCTTGCTCAGGCAATGTTCCCCTTGGGAAGCTAACTCACATTTTGTATATTCTTATTTCTCATAAGAGTGCAAGAGAATGCAATAGATCAAAGAATCACTTACCATAAAACCAAATTACAGTACATGTTCTACTATAGAAGGCCATTAATTACAGTGGAGCAGAGACCATACTCTGAGCATTTTCAGGTATTTGTGGGCACTCAGTTAATCAGTGCTACAGGGCACTCCCTCCTTACACCCATCACTACTACAACTTCCAGCTACTCCCTCTGGGTTATGGTGCTGGGCTGTGCCTTTATTAAATATCTTATTTCCCCTGTAATGAAGTACTTTGAAAATCACTGGCATAGATATTCATTTTGGTAACATCTAATATTCACTGTAACTGTTCCTAATAGCATCATAAGAGACCAGAGAGTAAATGATCTTAATATACAAATGTGCCTCCTGATTGCAGAAAACACAAAAAGTGTACATGCTGTTGTCATTTTCACCATTTAACCATCATCACTTTTAGTTGACTTTTCTGCATTATTTGCCTAAATTTAGGAGCAGCGGCTGGTTTTAATCGTAAAGGTCTTAGAAAACAAGCTCTGAGCTTTTACTATAGAAGCTAAGTAAGCAAAAAAGTAGTTGATCCTGATTCCTCTTGGCTACAAAAAGTTAAGTACATCTGTCTATACTCTCTCTTATACCCCAGACTCAAATCGTTAGCAAATCCTGTTGATTCAAAATTACATTAAAATGAAACACAGCCCTGGCTGGTGGTTTAGTGGATAAGCCCCGAACCCAAAGGTTGCTGGTTTGATTCCCAGCCAGGGCACATAATCAGCTTGCAAGCCAGGTCTCCATCCAGATCCATAGCTGGAGGCAGGTGAAAGGCAATCTTACACTGATATCTCTCTCTGCCTCTCCCCCTTTCCCGCTCTCTGGAAATAATAAGTAAAATCTTTAAAAAAAAAAACTTAAACACAAAATGGAGACTAGATTTAAAAAAAAAACTCCTGAGCAGTTGAAACCAACTAAGCCACAAAACCAACCCTTACTTTACCTTATTTTGCAAAACCATCAAAATTTGGGTCACATTTAGTAAATGACATTAAAGATCATAAATGAAATTTAAGCTGTTCCCTAAATGGGCATGAGGTGACTGTATTTAATGAATGCCTTATCACTATGGTAACTCTAATGCTATCCACATTAGTTGTAACTGCCCCTACAATTTCACTTGTATAAGTCTTCCAATAACAGTATACCTCTCAGGCTCATTCCATTATTATCTTGCGATCTCTCCCAGTTCAACTCTTCACATATACTATAAACTCTTACTAATTACTATTTTAGTGATGTAGTGGATTCAATTTTGCTCTTTCAGGATTTTTGACCCTTATGAATGAATTTAGTTATCAGTCACTTCACATCATCTTTTCCAAAACCATCTAGCTAGGAAGATGATTTCACTTCAATTTTGTCAATATCTTCAGTAAACAATTTCATTTACAATCTACTCTCTAGAACACATCAATGATGGTCCTTTAAAAATCTTAATTCATGTTCAGAGTTCCCTAATTGATTCTCATCTCTGTTAGAGTAAAATCTCAAGTGTAAATATGGTCTTAAACACCTCTGTGACCTTTCCCACAAGCTCCCCAACTATTTTAATTAAACACTTCATTCATTCAGCTTCTTTCCAAAGATGCATCTCTTACAGACACGGGGACATTTATCTTCATCAGCCTCTTTGACTTTTTCTTGTATACACAAGAAAAAGGGACACAAACATAAAGACGTAACAACACTTATGTTAAAGGGGATATATGCATTGCAAACACACACACCATAAGAGACAAGATACCATTCATCAGACTCAAAATGCGAAAAAATAAAATCATATTCTTAAAGGAGAATTAAATAATTTACATGTTGTAATTCAAGTAATATCAGATTGCTCTTTTTAAGAAGGGATATTATAATATCATTAAAAATTCTATTCTTCAATGCACATTTCCAAAGATAACACTTTGTTCTCGTTGATAAATAATGTGATTTATCTTTCATAAATGAACCATGCAAGCAATATATGCTCTTTCTTTTTTTTAAATGTGTCAGAATACCAAAATTGATAACACAATGCCAGAGACAATAACAAACTTTCAGTAGCTGGGTACTCAAATTGTGTGGGTGGAACCCAATGTTTTAAAATAAATATAGAACAAGTTTGAAGGTAGAGGAATTAAAGTGTTTTACTGCTCCCGATAGAGAATGAATGGCTTCTCATTACCATAAACTTCAGAATGTAACTCGCTTTAATTTTTTTTTATTGAGCAGTAAATAATAAGTGAGAAGAACATCTCACCCAATATCACATATTTTTATTTAATGCAGGGCATATGCTGCCAAAATTGACCACAGAAAAAGTGGTAATGTAATTACTTAACATTATAGATTGGGTAAAATTTTTCTGAGCCATAGAAGGATTATAGTCATAGACAATTTTTTAGACTAATAACTAAAAATTTTAAGGACTAACTTTTATTAGATTATTTCACTGTGATGTGGTTTATGTTTTAAATACCTGCACAAAAGACTTAGTAATTGTGAATTATAGAATGAAGAATTTTAAATGATGTTAAATAATTAAATATGATGTATGAAACATTCAGATATACTATTTGACCAGTTGAGCCCTAAAGCATCTAAAACAGATGCTTTAATTTTAGTGTCAAAAATGAACTTACATGATTAAATCACATAATGTCCATTTAACGAATTCTGTTGCCTAATAAGTTATCAGTTTCTTAAATAAAAACACATTGTTAAGATGGGAATTATAGTAGTCACATAATTAAAATATAAAATACTCCTTAAAACTTAGGAAGTATCATGTTATATCCTTAAACAATGTTGTAATGACTAATGTATTAAAATGAAAGTAGCAAAGTAGATGAATAATAGCATGGAATAATTCATAATATTTGTAAGTGTACAATTGTATTTCACTAGACTTCTAATTGTTTTTGAAAGTGTATAACCATATAAACCCCATCATATATGCTTTGTATTCATACTAGAGAAAATGTACTATAAGTAATATTTAATTTCATCCTGTTTATTTTTCTATTATGGCATTTAATAACAAGATAAACAAATGGGATGACATCAGACTAAAGAGTTTCTGTACAGTTTCTGTAAAGAAAAGATCGGCAAAATGAAAAGGGAACCAATCATATGGGAAAACATATTTACCAATTATACCTCAGACAAGGGTTTGATCTCCAAATATATAAAGAAGTTATATGACTCAACACCAGGAAGACAATCAACTCATTAAAAAATGGGCAAAGTACCTGAACAGACACTTCTCTGAGGAGGACATATAATTGCCCATAGGCATATGAAAGAATGCTCAACATCACTAGTCATCAGAGTGATGCAAATTAAAACCATAATGAGATATCACCTCATACCTGTCAGAATGGCCATCATTAATAAATAGTAGGTAAAAATAGATTTCTACAGATCAAGACTCAAAGTTAGTAGTGTATTTCATCTTTATAATGTCCACTTTTGCTTTAGCATAAAAATCTATTATTATATCAAGTAGTATACTTTTATCTTAATATTTAATAAATATTAGGTATTATTGATACATAGCCATGATTTAATAAAATGTTTAAAGTCATTTCAAACATTACATTGGATTTCAAAATAGAATTCATAGGTCACTTAGAACTTAATCACCATGTTTTACAAATGAGAACACAAATATAAAACTGGTAATAATTTCACAACATGCAACTAAACTATGATACAAATAAACTACCATCTTGACTTTCAGTTCTCAGCTCTTTCCATTAAACCATTTTATGTTGGGGTGGGCTAGGTTGAATAACTAATACACTCAAGCATGATTTCTTGCTTATATAACAAGAAAAATGCTAATATTCATGCTTAATCAGTGGCTCTCACACTTTCAACTCAACTGCTAAAAACATTGGGCCAGAAATGGCATATGCCAATTTGTTTACCTACAGTTGATAAGACTTGAGCTTGGCCAAACCAATGAGAGTAGTTTGTGTATGACCAGGACTAATATAATAATATATAAAATTATTTATTTATTGGCCTAAAGTTTTATGTTAAAAAAATCCCTGCTTTTTGTTTGTTTGTTTGTTTTTAAAGATTTCATTTCATTATTTTTAGAAGGAGGGGAAGGGAGAGAGGCAGAGAGGGAGAGAGACATCAAAGTATGGTTGCTTTTCACCTGCCTCCAGCCATAGACCTGACTGGAGACCTGGTTTGCAACCTTGTTATGTGCCCTGGCTGGGGAATTGAACCTGCAACCTTTGGATTCGCAGGCCGGCCCCTATCCTCGTGTTTTTTTTTTTTTGTTTGTTTGTTTTTAAATATGACCTTTAAAATGTCCTGCTTTCTGTTACTTAATATCTTACTTTGTTATCATGTCCATATTTTGCCAGTGGGAAGGAGAGAGAAAATTGTATTAATGATTTCTTTCTTTTTTTTTTTAAATTTTTTTTAACATCATTAAAAAAAAAGATTTTATTCATTATTTTTAGATAAAAGGGCAGGGAGGAAGAAAGGGAGAGAAGCATCAATGTGTGGTTGCCTTTCACCTGCCTCCAGCTACGGACCTGGGTGGAGACCTGGCTTGCAACCTGGTTATGTGCCCTGGCTGGGAGTTGAACCAGAGACGTTTAGGTTCATAGTCTGGTGCCAGTCAACTGAGCCACACTAGCCAGGGCCGATTTCTTTTATAAAAATGCTTTTTTCAGATTTTAAAATGGTTCCTTCATTAGGCAGTTGTATGCATATCACTATATCTTTTATATAATTAAACATTCTTGAAAGTAGTAGTTCAGGATTTATTACTTAACCATCTTATAATGAAGAAGGTATCAAGAGAATAAGATATCTGACCATTTTTTGCATTGCTATTATCATTTTGCATTAAGGTATAATTTCCTCAAAGGTATTGAAGGTACTAAAACCTTCAATCCCTAGACTATGCACTGCATATCTTTTATTATTTTCCAATATATCTCT
The DNA here is from genome assembly GCA_004026585.1 of Noctilio leporinus. Lineage (NCBI taxonomy): Eukaryota > Metazoa > Chordata > Mammalia > Chiroptera > Noctilionidae > Noctilio > Noctilio leporinus. The sequence goes on from PVIW01001122.1 coordinate 310,551, forward strand.
GGAGCCTTGTATATTAAGAATATTTAAATTTTGATAAGTTATTAAATGAACACATAAAGGGACCATCTTTTTAGAAGTCTTATATTCCAATTAGTGTAAAAATAAATTTTGTAAACATTAAAACAATAAGGGGTTCCTCCATCCTGCCCTGGGTTATGCCATTTTCATATTGACTCATTACTTCAGTCATGAGACTTGATTGGATCAATGTAAATGTGACAAGGGCAGAGAGATAAAAAGTACTTTTGCCTTGAGGCATGCTAAACCTTGTGGCTACTGGTCTACTATGTGAATGAACCAGGAGAAACACTAGCTGAATCCTCCTCTTCCTCCAGGTGACATTGCGTCTGCTGACAGATAAGAATAGAAGCATTACAGACCATCTTCTTCCAGCTAAGCGCTTGCTAACCAGTGATGAGCTAGGCTGCTTGAATTACAACTTTCCAGTGAATTCAAAAAATTGGAGCAAAAATACTATTTGCTGACTTAAGCCACAAGTGTTCTGTTGATTATATAATTAATAAAATGTGAATGTGTACTTGGGAAACTAGAGCTTTTCACAGGATATTCACACTAGAAGTCTGAGAGTAATTGACAAAAGATGTTTACAACAATCACAGCATTTCACATCCTTTACCAAACAGTGGGTATGTTTCTCACTTAGTCCTCATTAGTATGCAGTTACTGTTTACTTGTGTGTTCTCTGATTCTGAGTTGTTTGTAGCAGTGAAGCATGAAGGTAAAATAAAATAAGGAAGGAAGAAAAATAATAACTTGAAGTGAGTTGGAACCTACTAACTCACATATTGTGACATGTCTTACTGAGTAAATATCTGAAGTTGAATTATGGTTATTTATTATTATTTAACCTATCTTTTTGGTTGCTATCCTAAATGGCAAAACTTGTTTCAATGCCTAAACAAAGATGAAAGCCTTTGTCTGTGTTCTGAATGCAACTCTGCTCTCTTAAAAAAAAAAAAAAAAAAACAAACTAAACTAAAAACATTAAATATAGATTCCTTGAGGTAAATTTTCAGAGGATATTGTTCTAGTTGTTTAACACTTTAGAGGTTAAGTGAGCTGTTTTTAGTGCTGACTCACATCATGGTTACAATTTTTCTATCAATCAAATGAATAGAAGTTGGCTAGCATTTGTCATTTCAACAAGCCATAAAATAAATAAGAAATAACAGGATGGGCAAAGACATTTCAGTCAGAGAACAAGAACAAGATCAGAAATGGCATTTCACAGAAATAATGAATCAGAACATAAACTATGAGATAATTGAAGACAAATTTATACAAAACGAAAGTGACAGAGATAGTATACTTATCAAAAGTCAATATGCTTAAAATGATCAGATACAAGTTTCAGTCTTTTAGGAAGTATCACATGTCTTCTGTTTTCTATCATGTTCACTATACACAGCTACTGAGTGCTTATAAACGTAACATGATAAACTAGAAGTCCTGAACATTTACCCCTCACTCTAATAATCAAAACCAGCTGTAAAATAAAATTAGCATCTTAACTCCTAACTTTATTTTTAAGTAGTACAGATAGTGGCTAATATCCCAGCTATGTTAATATTAATTATAAAATATTTATTCAGCTTAAATATAAAACCTCTCAGAATGAGTTAGAGTATTATTGTTCTTACCTCACCTTCCTTTTTTCTTCTCCATTTCCCCTCCACTTTCTTTTCCACCTTCTTTGCCTATTACTTCTGCCTCTATTTTTTATCCTAAAAATTTATGAATATTATGTCACTGAAAGTGATACCCCTTCTATTCAGAACTATCATGAGCCTCTCTAAATTAAAAAATTGATAGAAAAGAAATTTGACTTAAAAATCTCTACTTAGTGCCCTGACTAGTAGCACAGTGGATAAGGCACTGGCCTGTGAACCCAAAGGTCACTGGTTCATTTCCCAGCTAGGGCACATAACCAGGTTGCAAGCCAGGTCTCCAGCCAGGTCTGTAGCTGAAGGCAGGTGAAAGTCAACCATACATTGAAGTTTCTCTCTCTCTCTCTCTCTCTCTCTCTGCCTCTCTCCCTTCCCCTCCCTCCAAAACATAATAAATAAAATCTTTAAAAGTTAAAAAACATCTCTACTTAAAGTGGGCCCACTTTGAAATACATTCAAAGTGTCATTTAACCCACTTTTCTAATCTCAGAAAGGAACATATCTGGAATTGAATTTTTAAAGAGCTTGGAAATGAGAAATAGCACTATCTTCTCATGTATGGGAATGAGGAAAGGAAATCTGAAACAAACGTCAAGTTTCAAGTTATGTCTCTAGTTCAGGAAAGAATTCTGGGGTACAAAAGCAGACAACAGCTTTAGTTGAAGTTAATAGTAAGAAAAGCTTTGACACACTTGAGAACCCATTACATGTAACCAGAGACCTGGGTCATGACTATTTTGTAGCAAATACCTAGTAGTTTGATCAGCACTGAGGGTCCCAGACCTGAGTGAGGAACTGCCACAAGATTTTGAGTAGGGTCACATAAGGACTTCCAGCATTAGTAAGTACTGGTTCTGAAGTCATGAGACCAACTTCAAGAATTGATATAAAGATATAATCATATGTATATGTACCACATCTTTATCAACTCATCTATTGATGGACATCTAGGTAGCTTCCTTACCTTAGCTATTATAATATAGTGCTGCAATGAACATAGTGGGCACGTACCATTTTTCAATGAGTGTTTTTATTTTCTTTGGATAAATATTCAAGGTAAAATGGCTGGGCCATACAGTCATTCTATTTTAATTTTTTTGAGGAACTTTCACACTTTTCCACAGTGGTTGAACCAATTTACAATCTTACCAACAGTGCAGGCATTCACTTTTGCAATATATAGATGATGAATTATAGAATTGTACACTCGAAACCTATATTATATTATTAACCAGTCACCCCAATAAATTTAATTAAAGTATTAAGACTAATCTTGAAAACAGATTTTTCTGAATTAAAACCTGAAAAAGAAGTTCCGTTTTCTCCACATCTTCACCAACATTTATTCATTGTCTTTGATAAAAGTCATTCTGACAGACATGAGGGGATATCTCATTGTGATTTTGGTTTGCATTTGTCTGATGATTTGTGATGTTGAGCATCTTTTTATGTGTTTGCTGTCCATCAATATGTCTGCTCATCTTTTAGTTGGATTGTTTGGTTTCTTTTTGTGTTGAGTTAATGAGCTCTTTATACATTTTGGATATCAACCACTTGTCAAATATATTGTTCATTTGCAAATATTTTCTCCCATTCAGTAGGTTGCCTTTTTGTTTTGTTGATGGTTTTCTTTGTTGTGCAAAAGCTTTTTATTTTTTAATATATTTTTAAAGATTTTATTTATTCTTTTTAGAGGGAGTGGAAGGGAGGGAGGCACAGAGGAAGACAGACTTCAATGTATGTTTGCCTTTCACCTGCCTCCAGCTACAGACCTGCTGGAGACCTGGCTTGCAACCTAGTTATGTGCCCTGGATGGGAGTTGAACTCTCGACCTTTGGGTTTGCAGGCCGGTACCTACTCACTGAGCCTCCAGCCAGGGCCTGCAAAAGCTTTTTATTTAAAATAGTCCCACTTGTTTATTTTTGCTTTTGTTACCCTTGCTCAGAAAGACACACTAAAAAATCTATTACTAAGGTTGATGTCAAAGAGTTCACTTTCTGTGTTTCTTCTAGTTTGATGGTTTCAGATTTTACATTCAAACCTTTAATCTATTTTAAATTTATTTTGTCCATGGCATAATAAGGTAGTCCAACTTTATTGCTTTTCGGGTATCTCTTTAGCTTCTCCAACACCATCAAGAGGCGGCTCAACATGGTGTGAGCAAAACCTCTCAGACTATAGAACCCAGGATGAATTTAGAGTTTAATTAAAAAAAAAAAAAAATGGTATCAATCCAAAGACCTTGAGCAGAGAAACAGAAGCCAAACTAGATTTAGTAGCACAACAATTTCATAAAGACTCTAGAAGAAGAGAGTCCAAGAGTGTTAGATGGAAAGTAGATGTCACTCTTGGAGTGTATCATTGATTGTATACACTGCTTCAGGCATGAACAAGGAGAGAGCTTTCGAGGATGACAACCCATGAATATTCCCAATTCTTCTGTACTTTCTGCCCATCTGTCACAGCTGCTTGACAGATTTGTATATCCTATCTAAGTTGTGTCTTATGTCTTTTTTCACAAAAATCTCAAAGTAGCGCTTCTAAAGTATCTTGCCCTTGATAATGAGATAGCGAAGGTAGTGTTGAGAAGCTTAGATAGGTAGACAGATGATAAATGATAGGCAGATAGATGATAGATAGATAATGGATGGACACACAGATAGATCTGAACTATCTGCAATGCATCTTTATGCTAGAGCCTATAAATCATCTAAATAACTAAAAAATAGCCTGGATACCAATATTACGAGTAAAGAGTCATATTCCATGGGAAAACTCAATAACCATTAGTTAGGTGAAAAATCAGTTATTCAATTTTTAATTTTATGTTTGATTTATTTTTGTTTCAACATATATGCCTTCTATTCTTAGAGTCATTGAACCTGACAATATAGGTCTTACTGAATATCGGTGTGCAGCATTAAGGGTTCCTGTGGTCTTCAAGAAGAGGACCATTATGGCAGTGAAGTCAACTCATTTTTTCAAAGAACCAATTTATATCAACTCCTGAAGTTCAGTGTTTATTGAATGCCTTTTCTCTGAAGTACAATTCTGTAACATACACTTGTTAGCCTACTTACACTTAAAAAACACTTGGACAGAGTTCAAATTCATTTTGACAAGTTTCCTAGGCATGGTTGCCCTCTCACAGCAGCATTTTAGGAGGACACCTTCTGTATTGCAATAAATGATACACTGCAAACAACTATGGGCATAATTCCCTGGCAAACAAACATGTTAGCTTTCTGAAACTTATGCTGCATGGCTTGAACTATTTTAAATATATGATGATCAAACTGATCCAAAGACAAGCTTAGATGATGTACTCTTGCACCCAAATGCTTTAAACTATTTTGGGGAAAAAAGTGCATCATTAGCACTACATTGGATTGTATTCTTACCTAGTCTACTGATCACCCTAAGATATTTATTCTTTTCTTCTACATAATTGTTACATAATATGGTGCCTTAGAAAATTATGCTGCTAAGTAAAACCTGGATGCTAAAGGAGCCTCTCATCTCTCATGCACTGTAAAATGCTTCTACATCAGTTTCTTTGCAATTCTGCAATTTAAAACTCCTACTATAGCTTGAAAAAATTACCATATAATATGGTAACATATAGGTCTAGTCTCTTTAGCCAGAAATTCTCATACTTTGCCTCATTTGTAGAGATTGTTTAAAAGTCTTATGACTTGATGGCAGCTGTTTAAGATGCAGAAATATTCTAAATGATCTGGTGTCTATATTTACTTCTCCTGACACACTCCATATAATTCCTGAGGGACCATTTGAAGTAAAAATCAGACTACAGTTGACTTTCCATCTGTATAGGTTCCTCTTCCATAGATTTAACCAGCATGAATCAAAAATATGGAGAAAACAAGTTATGTTGTTACTGACGTGTACTACGAAGTTAGGGCTAACTTGTTGCTCCTGTACTGAACAACTACAGACTTTTTCCTTTCCATATTCCCAAAGCAATACAATGTAACAACCATTCATAGAGAATATAAATTGTATCTGGTATTATAAGTAAATTAGAGGTGATTTACAGTATATGGGAGGGAGGATGTATACAGATTATATGCAAACACTCTATCATTTTATGTGAGGAATTTGAGCATCAATGTATTTTGGCATCTGCAGGGGTCCTGGAACCAAATCCCCATGAATGCTGAAGGGAACTTATAGGATACTTGTTAATCAATCTCTTACTATCATCTGTGCATGAAATGGTACACAGAAAATCCAAATTGATTTACTAGCAGTACCAAATTTAACAGGAGCTACAGGTTCTTCCTCCTATCATCACCAACCCTCAAGCCTTCTTTGTTTAATTTTTCATTGTTCCTTCCTTGTGATTTCTCCTAACATTTACATCCTCCTATCTGCCTCATTAGATTCTAATCCACTAGAATTTAAAATGTAAATGTAAGTAATTCAGTATGTTTAGTCCATTGCCTTATTACCAGCACCAGTGTCTAGCATATAATAGATTCTCAATTTTTTCCCTGAAGAAATTAATGATTTAAATCTTAGCCTTGCTCCTTACTCTTTTTTTTTAAATTTTGTCATTGTATTACATCCATCCCCTTTTTGCTTCCCTCTGTCCCCCTCCCCACCCACCCATTCCCCCCAAAGTCTTTACTCTGATAGGAGGTCTTCCCTGCTTTTTCTCCAGGACCATTAAGTCAACTTACATGGCTGTCCACAGTGTTCCCATGTTAATACACACATTTTTCAATCGGTATACATTATTTGATACGATTGCTTATCTCCAGACATTGAATTCTTTACCTTTAGGTATTCTGGTATTTTCATATTTATTTTTCAACATTTTCATGCTTAGTAGGGCAGATAACACATATTAGGCATTCAATAATATTTTTGTTAAATATAGGAATAAATTTATTTTTAACCCCAGATCCATTTCTATCTAGGCTTATTCCAGGTTTTGTCAAGATTAGGTATGTATATGTATTGGCTTTCTGGACTAGCTTCTATTTTGGCTCTTTTGGTTAAAAAGAAGCAAAATTTTTAGATGACCAAAAGAGAGAGATTACCTCTGGTCACGTATCTCAGTCGGTTGGAATATCATCCTGATTTGCCAAGGTTGTGAGTTCAATCCCTGGTTAAAGCAAATGAAAGAAGCAACCAATGAATGCATAAATAAGTGGAACAACAAATCAGTGTCTCTTTTTCTTCCCCTTTCTCTCTCTCTTTAATATCAACAAGTACAATTTTTAAGATAACATTTGTAAGAGATTGCTCCATGTTCTTTATTATTGCTGCTTGTTTATTTACAATATTTTTATTCTTTTACAAACTGAATGCTGTACACAAATTCACATTTTGTCCAACCTTCTGTGGAAATGTAGGAAATGTAAGTTCTCAATGATTGGAGTGGGTAAACATAATGGAAGCCACATCTTCCATTATGTATCATCTTATACAGGTGCCAAGAGTTTATATTTAATTTGGACATTATCCAAACAGTAAGTATGACAAAGTTATGCTAAGGTTTCTATATCCCCAAATGTGGTAGGAAAGCAAAAAGCATATATCAAATGCAAGTGATGGTCAAAACTTAAATAGATCCATGAACAGAAATTAAAATGACATGCCAGAAGATAAATTCATTAGAAAGTTCATAAGGCTTATTTAGTTTTAGTAGCAAAAAGAGCCAGGCTGGAATTGATAGTGTGTGAAACTGAATGGTTAGCAAATAATTCATAAGAACTATAGGGAATAGCTATCCTAAGATCAGCATGAAATGATCTGACACTTAGATTGTTGTTCTATATAGTTTTTCAAGATGCTGTTCAGCTGCTTTTATTCATCTCTCAATCAAATGCGACACATTAAAAAACAAAAGCATATGAAAGAATGCTCAACATCACACCTGTCAGAATGGCCATCATTAATAAATCAACAAACAAGTGTTGGCGAGGATGTGGAGAAAATGGAACCCTGGTGCACTGTTGTTGGGAATGTAGATTGATGCAGTCCCTGTGGAAAACAATATGGAATCTCCTCAAAAAATTAAAAATGGAACTGCCTTTTGATGCAGCAATCTCCCTTCTGAGAATGTACCCAAAGAATCCCCAAAAATCTATTAAAAAAAACTTATGTACCCCAATGTTTATAGCAGTGTTGTTTACAATAGCTAAGTGTTAGCAATAGCCTCAGTGCCCATCAGCATATGAATGGAATTAAAAAATTGCGTGGCCCATCTGCACAATGATATATCATACAGCAGAAAGAAAGAAGGAATTCCTACCCTTTACAACAGCATGGATGGAACTAAAGATTATTATGCAAAGTGAAATAAGCCAGTCAGTGAAAGACAAATACCATATGATACCACTTATAAGAGGATATATAAATAAATAAACTAGTGATTGAAACAGAACCAGGGACATCGACACAGGGAACTGACTGGCACCTGCCAGAGGGAATGGAACTGGGGGGAGGGTGCTGGAAGGGACAGAAAGCGAGTAGTCAAAGAACATGGATGAATGGCCCATGGACAGAGACAGCAGGGTGGGGATGGACTGTGGAAGTAAGGGGTTGGGGTGGGATGGAGGAGGGCAAAGGGGGGAAAATTGGGACAACTGTAATAGAATAAACAATACATAAATAAATAAGAAAAAAACAAGTCTCTCTTTAATGCTTCTGTCATGATCCTTTCCTATGCTTCTGTCATTCCTACTCAGTCTTCTTGGCAGGCTCCTGTGTATTGTGTTGGTATTCACAAAAGGCTGGTCTCGTTCTTGGGATTATCTAATGTGTTCTTGGGGGTTTTAAAAAAGCTTTCAGTAGCCGTGGCTGGTGTAGCTCAGTGGATAGGAGCTGGCCTGTGAACCCAAAGGTCTCTAGTTTGTCTCCCCTGCCAGGGCACATAACCAGGTTGCAAGCCGGTTCTCCAGCCAGGTCTGTAGCTGGAGGCAGGTGAAAGGCAACCATATGTTGATGCTTCTCTCCCTCTCTTCCTTTCTCCCTGCCCTTCTCTCTGAAAATAATAAATACAATCTTAAAAACAAAACAAAAAAGCTATTAATATTCTCAAAATAGTAAATTACTATATCCAAAAATCTTCAGTCTTCTGATTCACGTATCCAACTGCTTATATTTCTGCCTTTGTCTTCCTAGGAAATCCTCAGACTGAGTATTGTAAAAATATTTTTTTTTCTTTTGTATCTGAGCACATGGCATTACCATCTGTTCACTCCCCAAGTCAGAAACCTGAAAGCTCATCCTTTCTTCTACACTCAAATCTTAACATAGATAACTGTTTCATTCATTTTATTTTATTATTTGATATCTTATCATTTCATTTTCTTTAGTAAAACTTGAAGGCTACTGAGTTAAGTCTCCTACCCTTATTTTATTATTGCTGGAGATTTCTGACTTTTTACTTTCCCAGATTTTAGCACATTAACTATTTATATTCACTTTTATTGTGTTTTTTACCCCATTACCATTTAGTTTCCTTCTACCCAACTTCCCCGCAATCACACTGTTGTCCATGTCCAATGAACCTTTTTCCTTTTTGTTCAATCCCTACACCCCCTACCTGCCCCGACAATAGCTGTCATTCTGCTCTTTCTCTCTCTGAGTCTGTCTCTATTTTTCCTAGGTCTTTGCACTTTACAAGGTTCTCAGAATTTTTGAATTCTAACAGAAATCTGACCTTAATATGTGCTACTAAAATCTTTCAATAATAACTATCATACAAAGAGTAGTCAAACTTCCTTTACAGGTAAAACATTATTTCAGTTCTTATATGACCTCCCAGAAATTGGGTATGTCCCGTTTTCAGTAGTATTCTATTTGCCCTCCCATTGAAATATGGTGGGCCATTGTGACAGCTTTGATCAAGGGAGGAGTGCACAAATGATGCTGTTTGAGTTCTAAGGTTAAGTGAAAAAAATCAATACATATATTTCTGTCCTTCTTTACGTTGCTCATTCTTGGAAACCACTACTATATGGTGAGCCCAGGTCACCTGGAGAGGACACATATAGATGGCTCTTTCAACAAATGTCCTCAGCTACAGTCCAAACTGAATACTAACACCAATGGTGTGTGAGTGATCCTATTTGAGCAAAAGGACTTGCAGATATGAATGAGCCCCTGGGCATTGAGCCACCCCCCCTACAATTTCATGAATTGTCTCAATGGGAACACTGAGAAGTTGTTACTGTAGGCAGCCAGCAGTGGAGCCCGGGCCTGGCTGGCCACTTGGGAGAGGAGAGCTGTTCTAGGATCCAGGGGTGCCTTGAGGATTCTAATAAGCTCCCCCAGATGTGTGGTGCCTTGTACAGCTTGGGGAGGTGCGCTGAGGGCTGCAGTATCTCCAGGATCCCTGATGGCTGGTCCTATAGCGCCCCTCTCCCCGCTACCCCTGGGAATCTCCCTCATTGGTCAAGATGATGCAAAGGGAAGTTCTTACACCCCAGTGTGCCAAAACTAGAAACTGGGTGGACAGGGCTTAGGGCAAAGCAAGAAAATTGGATAGGAAAAAAAAAGTGCTCTCCCCTCTCTATCTTCACAGGTTTAAACAGGAAGAGGGGAGGGTCTGGTTTTTGAGGCAGATGTCCACTATTCTCCCAGGTCTCGGCATCTGAGTAAAACCTCTTGTTTTTTGCACCAGCACCTGTTTCATGAGTTTGGCTTTCCTGGTATCAGGCAACAGAACCTACCTGTTTGGTTACAAAGTCACTTCAGAGGTCAGACATAGTACACGAACAATACCCCAAAACAATGTTATTATTATGGCCTCATTCTTCCAAAGTAGTACTAACTACATAGGCTTCTGACATTATATTTCAGTTTTGCTGTTTTTCAACTTTATATAAATCGTTTCAGATAGTAACTACTTTTTTTGTATCTAGTTTCATTTGCTCAACAATTTTAATAAAGTGTATTAATTGTTGACTATGATTTAGTTCCTTTTCATGACAGTATACAAGCACTGAGTAGGTTGACTTACTTATGCATGTGGTTGTTTTTGGTTTGTTATAAATATTTTTTCATGTGTATATTGAAACAAATGTTCAGTATGTCTGTTGGATGTACCTGACAAATTTTTTTTCATAAGTAAGTATTCCTTTAATTTTGACAGATAATGGGAAACAGTATTTCGAAGAGAGTTTAATTTCACAATCCTGTATGAGAGTGCTGCTATCTTATCATCTTGTCACTCTTTTGGACAGCCATCCAAATATATGAGAATTTTGTAATGATAATTACAAAATTTTTATTATTTTGTATTTATTATTGATGCCTAAGCTTTTTTGATTGTGTCTAAGGAATATTATATTATTTATTATATCAATCACTTGAACTTCAGTGAAAATTTTTAAATAGTCCAGCACATTATCCATTTTATAAAATATTCCATACGTGCATTAGGAATGTGTATTCTACAGTTGTTGGATGAGTAGTTTTATAACCCAAAACACACTAATTATATATTATATTAATTTTCTAATTATACAATAAATTTTAGAGGATAAGATGTATAAAGTCTTGTCCAAGAGCTGTTGAATTATCTGTTTCAACTATTAGTTTAATTAATTGTCACTTTATATACCTTGATGTTATTTTATAGGTACACACAAATTTAAAATGTTTATATGTTACTGGTGAATAACAGTTTATTGCTATGAGTATCCCTTTTATATTTCTCAAAGCCTTTTTTTTTTTAATTTGAAAAATTCAGTTCAATAGGTACTCAGGGCCACTAGCTATCAGAGATCAACTTGATCTAATTTTGTGACAGAGGCGACAGAAGTTGAGTTGTCCTTCACAAACACTGCTGCTCCTAGGATGTCTCACTCTGATGTGTGGGGGCGTGACAGGACAAGCTCCTCAGCTTGTTCTGTTGTCTATCTTTCATTTTCCTAGAACTGAGTGTGGTTTGCTTACTTTCTCAGCCTCTTAAATACCTTTTGTTGTTGAGGGGAAAGGAGTGGGGGTAAGAAGGGTGAGAGAGATAGGCCAAGTGGCCTTAATGGAAAAGTGACACCTAATGCCATTCTCTAGGGTTTTTAAAAAAAAATCTTGCTTTGGATTCTTTAGAATTCCTGATTAAGAGAATTAGTATTTTTCATATGTTCCAGAAAATTCTCTTATTACTTCTGCAACTGTTGCCTTTACGGTCATCCTTTCATCACTTTCTGTAATTCCATTTGAACCTATATGAGACCTCACTTTACTCAAAATTCATCTGTTATATTTTCTATGGTTTTGCCTTTCTACATTGTTTCATATAGATACTTTTAGCTATATCCCTGAGTTTACTAATTCATTATTTTGCTTTTATATCAGCCTTTAAACCCACCCATTGAAGGTTTTGTTTTTATTTGGGGGGAATATTATTAATTACACTTCATTTTTTTATGTAAAAATGGGATGGGGGTGTTTTCCCAATCCATTTTGTCATTTAGATATTTTCCCATGCTCTATGTTTATATTTAAAATTACCTTTGGTATATCCTTGAACAAAATACATGTGTGTACAACCCACACAGTGTTAATTCAGCCAACAATGCATAAAAGGAGCAAATTACGGTTACACATTCTCATGATTACATTCCTCTACTCAGGGCCAAGGTTTAGGCACCCTGGTGAACTGTTTTGTTTCCCTGTGTACCTCCATGAGTACCTAATTTCCAATTAGAGGCATGGTAGTTCCCTATTAGATTTTTCACATAGAATATTTTTAAACATTTGAATTTACATTTCCCACATTCTTGTTCATCTTGTCAGACTAGTTCAGATACAAATAACTCTACAAGGTACCTTTGGGCCAAGGCAGAATCGATCACTTCCATTTTGGACACACAATAAACACAATGCACAGCAAGAAACTGAACTATGATATCTTTAAAACATATTTTTCTAGTGTTCATTTTTTCCAACATTTTATAAAGCTATTAAACCAATACTAATATAACATTGATTTATATTTATAGCACCTAGCATTACTTTTAGCTCATAAAAAGCACTCAATAAATGCTTGGGTACCTATAGATTTTAAGACTGGATAGAGAAATAACTTCTATTTCAGATTCATAGAGGTTTCTCCATTAAATTCTTATGCTTTCTTCTTTAGTGTACCCAAATAGTACTTTCTTATTTTTAAAATGGCTTTTCTGGTTTGAATAGAAATTTGGTCTAGATCCTGTAGATGTGAATAACTCATCCAAGTTATAGATAAATTTTCAAGTGCTTATTACATGTCATACTCTATATGGAATGTTAGCATTCCAGTACAAATTACTAAAAAGTGGGTGTAAAAACTGTGAATAAAAACCAAGATTACTTCCTCTTTCTTTTACTCTATCCCATTTTCTTCTGACCCTGAAATAAAATCTAGGGCAGATCCTATGCTTTATGCTGTCATGCTCAGATGATAAAAATATCTCCTGTCACTTTTTATCACAAGTACAATTCCCTTTCAGAGACAGTCAAATCTATAGTTTATTTGAATACAATATTTTCTTCCTGCACCACTTTTTCTGCAGTGAGAAAAGGGGGACATGATTGGCTTCTTCATTATTTCTTTAGCCAGGCTTTTTTATACCATGCTTCCTGTGACTTCTCTCAGGTAAGAGAGCAGTGGAAGCCAGGAAATGTCCTATTATATCAACATTGCTTAAACTAACCTGATTTCCTCTGGCTGTGGATACTGAGAAATATCATTTCTTCCTCCGTGTGCTATGTGGGCTCATTGCAGATATTTTCAAATTGCTCCTCACTTACCTAGTGCCCTGTGGATTACGTGAAGCACTTACTCCAAATGAGATAGAGAATCTCATTTCTATCACCCTTTTTACAAAATGATGACTAGGAGCTTAATATACATACTGAAGTTAACATTCTAAAAGAAAGTAATTTTATAGACATAACTGGTAACAATATGACACTTGCTTTACTATACACATTAAATATACATTCTGAAAGCCAGAGCGAGTTAGGGAATAACTGGTTAATGCCAGATAACTTTAAACAGGCAGAAAATACTTGAGGAAAACTTGAAAGATATGTAGAAGTTTGGCCAGAATAGAATAGCAAAGAACACCCAAGCAAAGTGCTTGCTCTCTATGTTCAAAAGCAGAAAGTAGTAAGAGAGAAATATTTGGGGAAAAAAGTAAAAATTCTGGTGTATCTAATGACCAGTGCACGAAATATGGTGGCAGGAAGAAGTGATGGCTAGAAATGATGCTGGTTACATATTTTGGACAAGATGTACATAGTTTTATCCAATGTTTTTAGAAAATGAGGATTAATTGAGGGTTTATAATCAGGAGAGTGATATGATGAGATTTGGATAAAAGTCCATTATTTCTCAAGAAATACTGCCTGAACAGTGGCGAAGAGAAAGTGTAGGATCCTAGAGAAGCTCCACAAAAACAGGCTCTGTAACTAAATGTTTGAGACAATCTACATTCAACTTATCATGCATACAAGGTCAATAAATAGTCTGAGAGTTTTTGGAGTAAAAACACCTTCTAGCATTGAATTAATCCTGAATCAATCAAATGTGTTAGTACCCATAATTTTAGCAACTAATCATAACTTACAGAAATATTGAATAGTAAAAAAAATATTCCAGGTAGCCTGGTGTTGAGGACATTTATGAGCATTTTCAGGCTATTTAGAAAGTGACTGCAATTGTATGCATGACAGATATTTGAGACCCTTCATTAGAAGAACAATAGTTGGGATGAGTCAGAGTACCCATGTGGAAAATTTATTCCACTGTGGAACATGGTTGGACAGAGGAAAAAATGAGTGAAGTTTCACTTTGAGTGTTCCACATTTCAATTGTCTGTAAATATCAAACCATTCATAAATAATAAGCAAACTTACTAAATTTATGTTAAAAATTTAATATTAATTAAAAGAATTATTAGATCATCTCTAAAGTATTTTCCATTACTTCCAGTCTCCTAAATACTACATATTTTATTGTCTGCCTGAATACAAATTCCACTTGTTAGTTCAACTGCTAAATCTTTAGAAATTAAACACTCAAAGCTTATCACTCCATCTCACACCCACAGCAGATTTCTGTCTTAAGTTTGAGGAACTATTTCTGAATAACTCCTAAACCAAGAAGAAAATATCCAGATGTTCTGGAATTAAAAATGTTGCTTAGATTACAAGCAATACTCTATTAATGTTTTTAGTTACATATTTTCTTTTATTTCTTATGTCTACAATTTTAATGAGGGAGAATTATAAATGATTTTTTTAAAGTAGCCATGTTTACAGCTGGAAAAGAAACTTACCATTTTTTGGTTGAAAAGCTATCCTATGACTTCTATTTCCAGTAACAGTGCTGACTATACCTCATAAAAAAAAAAAAAAAAAAGCTGCTGGCACAAAATACATGGAAATGCTATTTCTGAATGCATAGCTGACCTTGCAGGATGTTGAGGGAAATCCCCAGAAGCATAAAATGAAAAATAAGCTGAAAACTACAGTGTTAAGGTGAGCTCTGAAATCATGAATGTCCTGAGGGCATTTGCTGAGTTCAGTAGCTGAATTTTGGGTTTGAGTGTCACAGAAGGAATAGGAAGGAGCCAATGCTGTGGGCACGGGGAGGTGGTTATTATAAATGGCTTTTTAAAAGACTTCTGCCTGAAATAAGACCATTAAAGAAGTATAACTTTAGGAAAGTGTGGATTTAAGAAAATTTCCCTACAGGCAATATCAGACAACCTCAATATATATTTATATCTGCTCGTATTGAAGGAAGAATTTAAAATATAGAAAAAAGAAAAAAAATTTACCATTCATAAAGATGTGTGTGGTCTCATAAAAATATTAGCTTGAGTTTACAATTGTTGAATAATTACTAAGTCAAAATTTAAATTAAATTAGGTTAATGTTTAATAACAATCTCCAGTTCCTGGAAGAGGGAAATTTTCTCGGGAGTGACTTTTGTCTGAGCTCAAAGAATGTGAAAAGATTTGAGACAAAAATTGACAGAGTTGAAAGAAAGATAGGCCAATACATAATCACAGTAGAAAATTGTAGCATATGTCATCGAAATGATCAGAACAAATGTCCTCAAATTAATATTTATTAATTTATAAATCAATGACATTCATACAAATAATTATATGAAATTATATACCCTTCAAATTAGAAAGCAAACATTCTTACATAATTGACAGCTCACAGTAAACCTCCGTAATATAGCTGAAAAAGCAATTAGCAATACGGTACCTTAAATTGAGATTACTAAAATGAGAAACAATGGAGAAGTTCAAAATGTAAAAAGGATCAATAAAATGGACAAAAATTGGGAACTCTGATGAGACAGAATTTTAAAAAAGGAGTCATTAATAAACTATGCTAAAAATTAAAAATTAACCATGGGTATATTAAATGGTTGAGTATATTAAAATATCAAGACAAGTAAACATAAAAACAAATAAATTCATAATTTTAGTATAAATATAATAGCTAGTAGCAGTAAGTTTGTTAAAAAGCTAAATAGATCCATCATCATTAAATAAACTTAATAAATATGTTATAATATATTGTTATACATCCTAACCTTCAAAAATATTTCCGGTAAAATTGACTTAAAAATAAGTGTTTTTTCAAAGTATTAATCATCCAAATATATATGATCTCTTCAAAATAAAAAACTCAACTCATTTTATGAGGCTAGTATAAACTAGATATAATATAGGAAAGTGTAAGAATAGATATCTCTAACCTACCTTCTCTATGTACTCAGGCAAATTCCTAAATAAAAGTCATAAATTTTATATATATATATATATATATATATATATATTACATAAAAATGATTTAATCAAAAATGTAAGAACATTTATCATTAGAGGATATTAGTTAGCACTTTAAGTGGTTAAAAAAGAAAATGCATGCAAATGTATCAGCCATTGTAGGTAAAAAAGATAAAATACAATATACATTTATGATAAAACTTCTTAGCCAGGAGTAGAACAGGATTTTTTGGGGAAAAAATGGCTTCTATCATAAATTTATAATTAGAATCATACTTATAATAAGTATATTAAACATATTCTTTAAAAATAAAAAGAAATTAATATACTTGCTCATATTTAGCATTATACATGGAATCATAGTTATGATGTTAGGATAAGAAGGAATAACTAAAGCAAGAATTGCATAATAAGAAGTAATAGTGACTCAAATTATTAAGTTTTATACTATTAGAAACAATGATTGTCTACTTAGAAACTTCAATAAATAAAAAAAATAGTATTTAAAAAATTAAAGAATGATTACTATATAAAAAGTAATGTATGACAACTAGTCATATACTTAGATACCAGCAAGAAGTAGCTGCAGAATGGAATAAAATGCACTTTTTTAAAGTTTTGGCAACATTTTTTTCTTTTAAGATTTTACTTATTACTTTTAGAGAGAGGAGAAGTGATAGGGGCAGAGAGGGAGAGAAACATCAATGTGTGGTCGCCTTTCACCTGCCTCCAGCTACGGACCTGGCTGAAGACCTGGCTTGCATGTGCCCTGGCTGGGAATTGAACCAGCAACCTTTGGGTTCGCAGACTGGCACCTTATCTGCTGTGCCACTAGCCAGGACTAAAAGGCATTTTTAATGATTTTTAGATTTGTCTTTTATTAGTACTTCATTTTGCCTGTTGGTAGTCTTTCTTTTAGCTTATGATTCACTGTTGCTCACATTTTTTGTATTATAAAAAATATTAGAGACACAAATTGTAATTAGATAATTAGACTTTTGCTGGTTTAATTGTTTTAGTTTCATAGACTTCAATTAACTGAGTGTGAGATGAGAAGGTGGACAATCATTTTCTCAGAAATAAACTAGAAAGGTGAAAAAACTGTCAAAAAATAATTTTAACATTGTGAAAATTGATCAAGGCATAGATAATGCTAAAGTCTGCATGCATACAGGGTGATTCTGTAGTATTTTTATTTAGAACTATTTTCTTGCTTCACTCCCAACTCTGTCCTTGTGGTTCAATGACACTGTGTCTGCTGTGCATATGTGTGTGTGTGTGTGTGTGTGTGTGAGGAAGATGAGACACTGCTTGGAAGAAACTAAAACAAAAGACCACCAAATGCCCTCAACTTTGAGTGCACTCAAAGGATATGAACAGATCTGTCTTCAAAGAGTGTAAGCCCTGTTGACTTCAGCAACACCCTTTGTCAACTTGTGGCTAAGCACAGTCTGTGTAGATTCAAGGACAACTATAGGAAGCAGGCTCAAAAATAAGCATAAGAAAATAAACTGAAATAAACTGATTATCATCCTGGCTGGTGACACAGTGGATAAGGTGCCAGCCTGAGAACCCAAATGGCGCTGGTTCGATTCCCCAGCCAGGGCACATAATCAGGTCTCCAAGCCAGGTCTCCAGCCAGGTCTGTAGCTGGAGGCAAGTGAAAGGCAACTAACTATACATTGATGTCTCTCCCTCTCTGCCTCTCTCCCTTCTTTTCTCTCTAAAAATAATAAAATCTTTAAATAAATAAATAAACAAACTGATCAAAAGCTTTACACACAGATACATCATAAACTCATAAAATCCAAAGGAAAACTATATATCTTAGAAGCAATTCATATGCACAAGAGAAAAATATAATTAGTGATTGAATTTCTATCAGAAAATAAATGGAGACTGAAAGATAGCAGAAAGGTATTTTTCAAGAGCTGAAAGAAGATAATCTGTCAACTAAAAATTATATACCTAGAAAGTCTATATAACACAAAGATTGATTTTAAAACAAAAACCTAACATAATTATTTACTATCACGTCAGTCTTACAAGAAACACTCAAGTATGTCCCATGTCCTTTAGGCTAAAAAAAAAAAAAAATGCCAGAAAATTACTTGAAATTTATGAATAGAAAGAAAAATAGTAGACATGGTAAACATAGGGTAAATATAAAAGAAGTTATATATGTATTTTTATTTGTTTCACTTATCTTAAAAGGTTATATAGGGCAACAAATGTAATATTCTGTTGTGCCATTTATAGTGTGTAGATTTAATGTATCTGACAATAAAGCACAAAGAAGGTGGAAGAAAATATATTAAAACAATGCTTCTATATTCTACAAGAATTAGGCCAGTATTCTTCTAAAGTAGAATGTAATAAACTGAAATCTACTTTTTAACTTCTCAAGCCAATGACTAAGAAAATTAATGGAAAAGAGTTTAAAATCAATAGAAGAAATAAAATGCTGAAAAAAGTATTTTGACACAAAATAGGACATTATAACAGAAAGAAGGAAACAAAAAAGCCTCAATAAAATAGAAAGCAAAGGTATGAAATGCAACCCTAAGAGTAATACCTTAAGAGTAAAACAAATACTACATTCAAACAAGGAGAGATTGTCAGACCTAATAAAAAGATTCTCAAATATATGATGTCTAGAAAAATGACTTGGATCCAAAGAATGTAAGCTGAAAATAAAAATATGAAAAAAGATTAAAGAGTATCATCAGAGAAATTGAATGATTACATAAATATCAGACAAGGTAAGAAATATTCAAGAGAAAAATCATTCAACATGGTCAGTACCTCACTAGGATATAATAATTAAATGTATGCACCCTTAACAGAATTATGAAGCCAAAACAGACATTACGAACAATGGAAATTTCAAAATTAATAGCTGCATATTTCTATATGCCAATCTGAAAACATGATAGACAACTAGATAAAAAATCAGCCAGGGAATAAAAGATAATTTATATCATTGACCAAATTAGCCTAACACATTTAATAAAAAGTCCACCAATGACTGCACAGAACACATTCTTGTACGTGCAAATGGATCTTACTCTAGAGATACCAAGTGCGGAACTGCACATACACACTAAAACAACTCAATAAATACAATAAACCTTAATCATACAAAGTAAAATTGAACCTCTGGGAGAACCTAATACTTGAAAGTTAAACATATTCCCATAGAAATAAAAAATTGTATCAAAAAATAAATTCAAATACATTTGACACTGTATGTGAATGAAAATATTAGCATATCAAAATTTAACAGATGCAGCTAAAGAAGTGATTGAAAAGATAGCTATAGTTTTA
Organism: Noctilio leporinus; assembly: GCA_004026585.1. Taxonomy (NCBI): domain Eukaryota; kingdom Metazoa; phylum Chordata; class Mammalia; order Chiroptera; family Noctilionidae; genus Noctilio; species Noctilio leporinus. The sequence continues at coordinate 330,346 of PVIW01001122.1, forward strand.
ATCTCCTAGATCAGTAAAAAGGAAAATGACTCAAATCAAGAAACTAAGCTCTAACTATGGAAATGTAGAAAAAAGTTTACATATAAAGCAAGCAAGAGCAAATATTTAAATAAATAATACCAATACTTCCAAGTCTTTCAGAAAACAGAGGACAAGTGAGCATTTTCCAATGCATTCTGTGAGGTCAGTATTACCATTACACTGTGGACAGATAATTACATGGGAGAAAGAAAACTACCTCTCAATAGCTCTCATGAAAATAAATACACAATTATTTTTTAAAGGATTTAAATTAATATTGTTTTTTGTAATTAATTTATTATAGTTGTATTACAGTTGTCCCAGTTTTTCCCCATTGCTCTCCCCTGCCCCACCCACCCTATCCCCTCTCCCACAGTCAATCAATCCCCACATGTTGTCCATGTCCATTGCTCATTTATATTAGTTCCCTGACTAAGTCATTCCCCTTCTTCACCCCTTTCTTCTGCTCCACCCTCCCCTCTGATCACTGTCAGTCTAAAACTAATGAACAAAACAAACAAATAAGCACAACAGAACCAGAGGCATGGAAATAAATACAAAATTCTTAATGAAACATTAGCCAACTGAATCCAGCAGCTTATAAAAAGAATTATAAATTATAGTTGTAACTTCTACCAGGAATGCAAAATTGATTTGCCATAAAAAAATAGAATATTCCCCAGCCAGGGTACATAACCGGGTTGCAAGCCAGGTCTCCAGCCAGGTCTGTAGCTGGAGGCAGGTGAAAGGCAACCATACATTGATGCTTCTCTTCCTCTCTGCCTCTCTCCCTTCCCCTCTGTCTGAAAATAATAATAAATAAAATCTTAAAAAAAAATAAAAATTAAAAAAAATAGAATAAATGACAAAAACACAGGATCCTTCTAATAGAATCAGAAAAAAAACATTTGATATGTTTTTATGATAACAACACTTAAAACTAGGAATAGGTGACATTCTCAACCTGATTTTTTTTTTTTTCTTTTTTTAGAGAGAGAGAAGGGCAGGGAGGAAGGAAGAAAGAGAGAAACATCAATGTATGGTTGCCGTTCACCTGCCTCCAGCTAAGGACCTGACTGGAGACCTGGCTGGAGACCTGGTTATGTGCCCTGACTGGGAATTGAACCAGCAACCTTTGGGTTTGCAGGCTGGCACCTATGCACTGAGCAACTAGCCAGGGCGATGTTCATTTTTGAAAGACTTATAGCTAATATATAAAATGATGATTTTTCCCACTGTTTGGGAATAAGAAAAGGATGTTGACTCTGACATCTCTATTCAACTTTGCGCTGATAGTTCTAGCTAATACAAGGAAAGAAGAAAAGCAAAAAAGGAAAGAAAGGAAAGGGAAGAAGGCAAGAAGTAAACAGGAGAGGAAGGAGGGAAAAGATAGGGACAGGAACAACAGGAGTGTGTGTGCATGTGCACGTACGCTAGAGAGACACAGAGAGAGGGAGATGTTTACATGTAGAAAATGATAGGGATCCACAAATATATTACTAGACTAACTAGATAATGAAACACAGGATAAATATATTAAAATGAAATATAATTTTATATATTAGCAACAGGCAAACCAAAAATAATATCCAGCCATAAGTTTTGATAACATCAACATTAATAAAATTAAGAAATAATTATAAAAGTACATGTCATACATTGAAAGCTATAAAATGTAGCTGAGGGAATTCCAAGCAGATGTAAACATATAAGTACAGAGATTCTCTATGTCCATGGATTAGAACATTCAATGTGGTTAAGATTGCAATTATCCCAGAATCAACCTACATATTTAACATAATCACTATTAAATTTATCAGCAATTTTTTGCACAAATTGATTAGCTAATCTTAATATAGTTACAAAAATTCAAAGAACCTAAGATTATGTACAAACAGAAGAGAATATCTGAAGAATTTATACTACCAGGTTTTAACTTACCATAAAGCTACAGTAATAAAAACACATCAATTGAATAAAAATAAGAGTCCAAAATAAACCTTTAGATGTATGGCCAATTGATTTTTGACATAATATCAAGAAAAATTCAAATAGGAAAAGGATAGTGTTTTTAATAAAATGTTCTGAGACCATTTTTTTATCCAAATGCAATAACATGAACTTAGACACTTCCCACAGTACACAAAATTAATTTAAAATAGATTTTTGACCTAAGTGTAACAGTTGAAATACTGACACTGCTACAAGCAAACAAAGATTAAAACCTCCATGACCTTGGTATGGGCAAAGGTTTCATAGATACAGCACCAAAAGCATAAACATCAAAAAAAGGATAAAAGGTTAAATTGGACTTCATTAGAATGAAAACTTTCATACATTAAAAGACACCACTAAGTAACTGGAAACACAAGCTCCAGGCAGAAAGAATATATTTGCAAATGAGATATGCAAACAACATCCCCAGTATTTTTCCCTGGTGCCAGTGCCTTAATTTAATAATTTTCCATCCAGTGTAGTTCAGCCCTTTGAGTGCTAGCAACTTATAGAATATGGGGAAACTTATAGAAGATGGCACCAGGAAGGAGATACCACTCCCAGCATCAGTTCAATTTTGTGAGGCTAAGTAGACTGGAGCTGGAGTCTCCTTACCAGCCGATGAACAGCAGAGCTATAATGAGGAAGCTCATGTGTTAAACAACAATGGGTCGCCTCTAGCCAAAAGCCAGTAGAGAACATTTATATATCAACAAGAAAATGAATTCTGCCAACAACCTGAATAAGCCAGGAGGCAGATCATTACCCAAGAGAGCCTCTGAGGAAAGTAGTGCCCTGCCACAACCTGAGGGCAGTCTCAAAAGACCCTGAACAGAGGATTTGACTAAACCATGCCTACACTTCTGACTCAGGAGAGTTGGGAGATTATAAATATATGTGTTGTTTTAAGCCAGTAAACTTGTGGTAATTTGTTAGGTAGCAATATAAATCAAATAAACCATATTTTTATAAAATGCATAAAAACGGATCTAAAAGCTATAACTCTTACTCTGATACTAGAACATCAAATATTACAATTAAAAGTAAGCAAAATAATTCAGTAGACCTTTCTCTAAAAAAAGAAAGAATGGCTAATAAGCACATAAAAAGGTGCTTAACATAATCATTCTTTTCAGTTATGCAAAATGAAAGCACTTAGATGTAACACAACCCATCCATCAGAAGGACTATAATGCAAAGGATAGACAATGCCAAGTGTTGGCCAGAATGTAGAATAACCAGCACTCAATAACTCAATATAAGAACTTTCTTTCGATGGTATTTTGAACAATCCTTTGAGATATCAGTAATTGAACCCACTGTAAGATTGAGAGATCACTAATGATTTTTAAATAATTACTAAAATTACAGATGACTTTAAGGTGGTATCGTATTGATTCATAAATTTAGGACATACTACAGTTTCTCCATCTCATATTTGAGAAAATTTACAAAATAATACTAAATAGTTACATAGTAATAGATAACATTTATTGATCAACTACTATGTGCCAAATATTGGTTAATATTAATAAGACTCCATGAAGTAAGTGCAGTTGCAATTACCATCTACTTTGGGAAATGAGTGAAAAAACAAGTAGTAGTAGGGGAGAGAGAGAAAGAGAAAGAAAGAGAGACAGAGAGAGACAGAGAGAAAGGGCAGGGGAGAGGCCGAGAGGGACTGACTTGTTGAATTTGAAGGAAGGCAATAAGGGGTGGAGATCTCAATTTTTGTAACTACTATGTGTACATCCTCCCAAATAGTCGTGTGTGTAATAGCCATACACTCACTGGCAGATCCACAACTGAGAGGTGTTCATTTGCTTCCATGGCCTGTGATATTTCCATTACACTATATCTCTTCACCATCTACAGTAATATGTCTGGTGGGGCTGGGGATAGGCATGTGAATGATTCTTGTGCATTTTAGGAAGGACAGAGGCAGCTGAACAAAAACCAGAGGTGGTACAGACGGATTGTTGCCCATGACCTCACAATCCTAATGATTACATTGTTAGGCTGCAGAGAACAAAGGATTCCCTACCACACTAGTTCTGTCTCCATACAGCCCTTTTGTTTTCCCTCCTCCATGCTCAGGTGGTGATAAGAGGGAGTAAGGAGCCAGGACTTGGGTGCTGGGGCTTTGCATCAGTGCGAATGACTGACTGACTCTAAACTACTGTGCCTCCTCTGCTCCAACTTTTCTCTGGAAGTAGAGCTTTTCTCTCTGCATAGGGCCATCTCTCACAGTCTAAGCTGTCATCCCCCACATCCCCTGTCTTATTGCATTTATTTCTAGAACATTATCCCATAGCAATGCAGAATTTATTTTCAGGCAAGTGTTAATTATAATGACCCCATAGAAAGTCATTCTGTAGTGAGAGAATGACTTTTTCTCCATTACATGAAGCAATTTTCTCTGACATATTAACCTTCACTGAACATTTTTCTAATTTTATCCAGGCAGAATCACACATATGAAGGATATTTTACAAGGAGATTTTTAAACTATTTGAAACTTTCTTTCTTGTGAGAAAGAATGAAATAAAGAACAAGAGAGAGCTTTCCATTTTAGTGTTTTCTCATTGTACCTACTTTAGCTAATGTAATCAATTCTCAGGATTGAAGAGCATGTCCTAGATAATGAATAAACTGTAAAATACTTTGCAATGTATTTAAGAAATTTTAATGATGTTGGAGAAAAAATAATTTGGCTAAATTAGCAACACTTTGAAAAAATTTAATAGAAGTTTTATTATTAAAATATTTCTGCTGTATTTAGGCACCATTGATAAACATGAAATTGTAAGATACTAAACTGTATGATTTAGGTAAAATACATTCTGAAAAGATTCTCTTCATCCAGTGGTAATTTACTTTTTTATTTCTTTTTGATGAAGACAGTTAAGTGCCATTTCTTAGCAAATTGCAATTATATAACACAGTGTTAGCGACTATAGTCATCAAGTTTTATATTAAGTCCTTAGGCCTTATTCATATTGTAGCTGAAAGTTTGTACCCTTGAACCAAGCTTACCCATTACTCACACTCCCCAGTACTCAAAACCCACTTTTGTACTCTGTTTTCTATAAGTTTGACTCATTTTTTTAGCTTGCAAGTGTGTGATGTGATGCAATATTGTTTTTCATCCTCAGTTGTGTTTTTTTTTTTTTCAACATAATGCGCTCCAGGTTCATCTATGTTGTCTTGTTGCGATTAGCAAGGTTTTCGTTCTATCTTGTGGATGAATAATATTCTATTGTGTGTGTCTATGTGATATATATTAATTAATTAATCTCATCTTCTTTATCCATGCATCTATTGATAGACACTTGGGTTATTTCCTTGTCTTGGTTAGTAAATATAAAGCTACAATGAACATGGGACTGCAGATACTTCCTTGAGACTCTACTTTTATTTTCTTTGAATATATACCCAGAAGTGGGATTGCCAGATTACATAGTAGTTCTGTCTTTTAAAGCCTTTTTTAACTTTTAAAAAAGTTTTTAATATTTTAAAAATGTTTTGAGAAAACTACACTGTTTTCCATGGTGGCTACACCAATTTCCATTCCCACCAATGGTGTGCAAGGGTTCCCTTTTCTTTATGTCCTTCATGATAGTTATCTCATCTTTTTTCCATTATTTTTATTATTGACACTATTATGGATATCCCCCTCCCTCCCTCTTTGCCCACCTCCACCCAGCCCCTGTTCCCCCTTCCCTCTGACCATCACCACTGCTGTCTGTGTATATGAGTTATACATATACAAGTATGTACTTTGCCTAATCCTTTAACCTTCTTTCATCCAATACTCCTTCCCCTGGCCCTCTGACAGCTGCCAGTCTGTTCCATGTATCCATGCCTTGGTTTCTATTTTGTTCATCAGTTTATTTTGTTCATTAGATCCCTACATGTAAATGAGATCATATGGTATATGTATTTCCCTGATTGGCAAATTTCACTTAGCATAATAATACCCAGGTCTATCTATGCTGTCGCTAAAGGTAAGATTTCCTTTTTCATGGTTCTTGCCTCTTTTATAATGGCTATTTGAACAGGTGTCAGGTGATATCTCTTTGTGGGGTTTACTGTTTACATCTCCCAGATGATTATGATGTTGAGCTCTTTTTCATGTAGCTGCTGCCCATCTATATATCTTATTTGGAAGAATGTTTATTCAGTTCTTGCGCCCATTTTCCCACCACAGCGTTTTTTGCGATTGACTTGAATTCAAATGGTATTACATTAGCTGTAAGACATATAAGACATATATGGATACAAGTGGAATGGATATGGAAAAAATATCAGTGAGGCCTATGGTCCCATTTACTTGACCTCCCCCTTTCCTCATGAGCCAGTCCCAGGGATCCCTCAGTGCACCTCTCAGACCCCATGGAACACAGTTGGAAACCCAATGAAATAATTACCTTCAGATACAAAAGTAAGTGTCACCATGAATCGCCATGAATCACCATGAATATGGCAGCATCCAGAGAATTTGCTCATAGATGGGATTTTCATGAAACCAAGGAAACAGGCATAAGAATAAGCTCCGATGAAGTGCTCACTGATCTGTAGCAAGTCAGTTACAAATGCAGATCCACAATACTAGACAAATTTTAGAAAACCTGTTTCCCCCCAACCCCTTTCCCTTCCCGCTCTCATCTATCCCTCTCTAAAGCTTTCTCATTATCATCTTCACTTAAGGCTAGCCACGAGGACCGGCAAGCAGCCAGAGTGGTAAGCCTCATTGGGAGAAAGTTGGAAGAGTGAGCAGTTGACCTGGTTTTAGCGACTGTGGCACTATCCTCTAAGGAAGAAAAAAGTAAACTTTTTCTCGAAGGCTCCAGATAGCAAATGATGTAGCCTTTATAAGCTATACCTGGTGTCTATGGAATTTTGTTTTTCATTTGTTTGTGTATGCATTGTTTTAGTATAAAAACCATGCTTAAGCCCTGGCTGGTAGCACAGTGGGTAAGGCGCCGGCCTGCGAACCCAAAGGTTGCAGGTTCGATTCCCCAGCCAGGGCACATAACAAGGTTGCAAACCAGGTCTCCAGTCAGATCTGTGGCTGGAGTCAGGTGAAAGGCAACCATACATCGATGTCTCTCTCCTTCTCTGCCTCTCTCCCTTCCCCTCTTTCTAGAAATAAT